>OW240913.1:319221961-319275758 GCA_933207985.1 Pelobates cultripes | reverse complement strand
ACAGAGAGATAGGGAGGAGAAAGAAGGGGAAACAGAGAGATGGGAGGGGGAGAAAGAGGGGGAATAGAGAGATGGGGAGGGGGAGAAAGAGACAGAGAGGGAAGAATGAGACACAGGGGGAATAGAGAGATGGGGGGTGAAAGAGACAGAGGGGGAGAAAGAGGGGGAATAGGGAGATGGGGAGGGGGAGAAAGAGACAGAGGGGGAAGAATGAGACACAGGGGGAGAAAGAGGGGGAATATAGAGATGGGGAGGGGGAGAAAGAGACAGAGAGGGAAGAATGAGACACGGGGAGAAAGAAGGGGGAATAGAGAGATAGGGAGGGGGAAAAAGAGACAGAGAGGAAGAGAGATGTGGGGGAGAGAGAGACAGGGAAAGGGAGGAGAAAAACAGTGGAAGAGAGGGAGAAAGAGGCAGAGGGGTAAGAGAGACTGGGAAGGAGGGGGAGGAAGAAACATACAGAGGGATGGGGGGAGACAAAAAGGCACACAGAAGGGCTGTAGATATCACTGGTGGATCCAGGGGGGCAACAGGGCAATTGCCCCTCCCCTGTCCGCAGGCACCATGCGGGCAGGGGAGGGAGGAAGAGAGGACCTGGGAGCTCACCCTGCAGCTCCTCTGGGTCCTTCTTGCACGAGCACAGAGCGTTGCCGCGATTACCATGGCAACGTTATCCTCTTGCGAGAGTCAACTCTAGCTAGAGTCAACTCTAGGGAGCTACGGTCTAGTGTTCACTCTCAACACTGTGACCCCCAGGGATTCCTGGTGGTCGCAGTGGTGAGAGTGAACTCTAGCCCCATAAACACACTGCCCCCACACACACCATACACATTCACACACTGCCCCCATACACACCATACACATTTACACACATTGCCTCACACACACACATACACTGCCCACCCATATACACACAGACCCCCATACACAGCCCCCCATACTAACATTGCCACACACATACACAACCCACACACCCTACACATTCACACACTACACCCCCACACACACACTGAACCTTTCACACACATTGCACCACTGCTCCTATTCCCTACTACAGCCCCATATCCCAGCAGATCCCAGGTAAGTTGTCAAACTGTTCTTAAATGGTTTGACTACTTACTCTGGAGCAGTAGTGGTAATTGTGCATAGATTATTTCTTTAAATAATTTACAAGTGCCCCAGTAGCCAGCCAGCCAACCTACAGGCTGGCCAGTAGCCAGCCAGTTAGCCAGCCCACAGGCCAGTAGCCAGGCCACAGGCCTACAGCAAGCCACAGGCTTACATCCAGCAAGCCCACAGCCTGCCAGTCGCAGCCAGCAAGCCACAGCCTGCCAGCCGCAGTCAGCAAGCCCACAGCCTGCCGGCAGTAGCCAGCAAGCCCACAGCCTGCCAGCCGCAGCAAGCAAGCCCACAGACTGCCAGCCAGCAACAGTAATTAAGGTAAGAGGAGCCAACTTGGCCTAGGTATCAGCGAGCTATGTTGTGTTGCTATATTGTGAATAGAAACCAGAGTGTTGGAGAGACCACCCTCCAGGCCCCATTAGACTCCATTGTAGTCTCTAATGGGGCCTGGAGGGGATTCTTTCTAACACACTCTCTAAAGGACACTGAGATAGCCTCCGCTAGAAAGACCCCCCTCCATGGCCCATTAGCCCTCAATTGTAGTCTCTGCTGGGGCCTCGAAGGGCTTATTGCCCTTTTGTTCCTTGTGTCTAAAGATTGTGTAGGGTGTGGCTGGAGGCGGGACAAGGGTGGCGCTTGCTGCAGAGTATGGGTGGGGCCTGTAAGGGGGCCCTTGATTTATTTTGCCCGGGGGCCCTGAGGGTTCTCAGTCCGCCCCTGCTGTGTCCCCATGTCTCTTATTGTCTCCATGTCTCCCAGTGTCCCCATGTCTCCCAGTGTCCCCAAATGTCTGTGTCCCCATGTCTCCCAATGTCCTCATGTCTCCCAGCCAGTGTCTCAGTGTCCCCATGTCTCCCAGTGTCCCTATGTCTCCCAGCTAGTGTCACTAGTGTCTCACTGTCCCCATGTCTCCCAGTGTCTGTGTTCCCATGTCTCTGTGTTCCTAGTGTCCCCATGTCTCCCAGCTCCCAGTGTCCCCAAATGTCTGTGTCCCCATGTCTATGTCCACAAGTGCCCCCATGTCTCCCAGTGACCCCAAGTGTCTGTGTCCCCATGCCTCCCAGCCAGTGTCCCTAGTGTCTCCTAGTCTTCCAGTGTCTGTGTTCCCATGTCTCTCAGTGTCCCAAGTGTCTCAGTGTCCCCATGTCTCCCAGTCTCTGTGTCCCCATGTCTCTGTGTCCCTAGTGTCTGTGATCCCATTTCTCCCAGTGACCCCAAATGTCTGTGTCCCTGTGTCTCCCAGTGTCTCCATTTCTCCCAGTTTCCCCATGTCTGTATCCATAAGTGTCTCAGTGCCCCCATGTCTCTCAGTGTCCCCGGGTCTCTCAGTGTCCCCATGTCTCATTGTGTCTCCATGTCTCTCAGTGACCCCTAGTATCCTAGTGACACGGGACACACTGAGATATGGGGACACTGGGAGACTAGGGGACAGGGCAACATGGGGACACTGACACTGTGATACATAGGCACACTGATGCCAGGCTGACCTTTCAATTCTTTGGATAGACATGCCCCCTTTTTGGGGGTATGGATTTACATGAAAGAAGAAAGCATAAATTAGATAAAGATTTTAGCATAGAGTATGTGTTTTCTTATAGCTCCATCCTATGAGTTTCCCTCCAATACCAACTCCATCAGATACATGACGCTTGAAAGGTATGACTGTTTTAGTGTTTTTGGTCGATAAGATTCTGTAATTAGGCCCCATCATAATTGTCAGCACCAGGCCCTCTGGGCTCTTAATCTGGCCCTGCCTCCCCTATTCCCCAATCTAATACACTGCCCCCTCCCACCACTCTAATTTAATACTGTCCCCCTCCCACCACTCTAATTTAATACACTGCCACCACCACTTTAATTAAGTTAATACACTGCTTCCTCTATTCCCCAATCTAATACACTGCCCCCTCCCTCCACTCTAATTTAAAACACTGGCTGCCCTCCCCCAATGTAATACACTGTCCCCCATCCTTCCCCCCAATTTAATACACTGCCCCCTCACTCAAATAGACTTCCCAACCTCCTTCCCCCCAATTTAATATACTGCCCTCACTTACTCCCCCCCATTCTAATACACTGCCCCTCTCCTTCCCACCAATTTAATACACTGCCCCTCTCCTTCCCCTCAATTTAATACACTGCCAGTCTGGCCCTGGGCTGCAAAGATACTCAGTGTGGGCCGCATGTTCAACCTTACTTTTGAGAATCTTATTCGACAGTTTACTTAAAAATGAGGCTTTGTTCATCTGTATACACTACTTTTTGTTATGTGTTACGTGTGAAATGTTGATGTGATGTATACTACTCTAATTGGAATGTACTATCCTTTATGTCTCAATGAAAACTAATTTACACAAAATTAAAAAAATTTGTAGTGACAGCGCTACTTTAAACTTAATTAAAGCGGCACTGTCATGCCGAACTTACCTTTCCTCAATCTCTTCCTCTTCTCCCCCTCTCTCAGGATCTGTTCTTCTTTTTCTTCCTGTCTTCTTTATAAGCCTTCCCCCGCCCTGCAGAGCTCAGTCTGCGCGGAGCCCTCCATGGGTGAAGATGGATTATTTTTTTGCGCTCGGGTTTTTTCTTTTTCGTCAGGTTTTTTTTTTGCGCTCGGGATTTTTATTTTATTTTAAATTCGACGGTTATGATGGTTTTTTATTTGGCCTTTTTTGGGGCTGAAAAATGAAGATTTTAGAAAAAAAAAGACGTTGAATGGTAAGTTTAATTTTACTTTACAGGTTAGTAATTTTATTCCCCCCTCGCTATTTTTTAGGGTGAGGGAGGTAGGTAGGGGACTTTTTATTTGGGTGGGGGGGTGGGTGACTAGGGGCTTGGGGACCCCTAGTCACCTTTGATGGGGGGGGAGAATTTGACGTAGGGCCCCCACCCGCCGCCCAGGGGTGGGGGCCAGGGGGGAGGACAGTAGTGCCCCCACCCGCCGCCCAGGGGTGGGGGCCGGAGGGGGGGAGGACAGTAGGTCCCCCCCCTCATTATCATTTGGCCCCCACCCGCCGCCCAGGGGTGGTGGCCTGGGGGGGGACAGTAGGTCCCCCCCTCATTATCATCATTGCCCGCACCCGCCGCCCAGGGGTGGGGGCCGGGGGGGTGGAGGACAGTAGGTCCCCCCCACATTATCATTATGATCCCCACCCGCCACCCAGGGGTGGGGGCGGGGAGGGAGGACAGTAGGTCCCCCCCTCATTATCATCATTGCCCCCACCCGCAGTATGTCCCCGTCCCCCCCATTGTGATTTATGGCCCCCCACCCGCGGCCCAGGGGTGGGGGCCGGATAATAGTTTGTTTTGGTTTTTTTACAGTGAGCAGCCACAGGCTGCTCACTGTTTAGTGGACATGCCCCTACTCGCAGTATAGTGAGTAGGGGCATTGGGGAGATTTTAATCTCCCTTATGTTATTATAGGGGTCATATTGACCCCCATAGAGTGAGGGGGCACCTGGGGGGCTTATGAAGTGGCGGGGAGCACTGCTCCCTGCCGCCTCTATCTTTACATATTACAAGGAGGGAGCTGCACGCCGGTAGCTCCCTCCTTGTAATAAACTGAACAAACAAACACTGATACACAGATACACTGATACATAGTGTTAGTTTGTTCGTCTGATTTTTCTATTCACTCATTTGTCTGTCTGATGAATGAATGAATAGATGAAATTCCCGTTCGCATGTCCAGGTGTTTCACTGGGCATGTGCGGGAATCTCACAGTCTGTCTAGTGTTGGCTGATGACGTGTCCCACAGGGACTTCATCTACCCACACAAAGATGGCAGCGCCCTGAATAAAGATCGGGGCAGAAAATAAAGATAAAAATATAGGTAATGTGGGGGGCTTAGGGGTATTTGGGGGTGACTAGTGTGTCAATTAGAGATAGTGGAGGTGGGAGGGGGGTTAAAAAAAAAAACAAGATTCGACATGACAGTGCCGCTTTAAAATGGTTATCCATTCACTGACTGAGCTTGACTGAGCTGTGTGTGTACTCATTTGTTCGTGGCAAGTTATTGCTTCACATCTGTATGTCAGCCATAACAACACTGTGCTCATAACAGTACATTGCATCTCATGACATCCGATACATTTATTTATTTTTTTACACTGTTGCACTAAACCAGTGTTTCTCAGCCTTTACGGAGATGTACCCTTACAGGGCTAAACATTTTTAAAAAAAAGAAAAAAGTTCCCTTCCCTAATTTCTATTGATTTAAATTCCAAATGAAACGTGTAGACTCTGATATTTAAGTTAATCTCATATTGGAGAACAAGCCTGATTAAAGGTAGTAAATAATATTTTTATAATAAATATGACAAAAAAAATATCTTTGAAAACACACTTCTTAAGGAAAGCGTATGAGTTAAACTGTTAGTGGATTTTCATTCCCTACCTTCCCCCCATGGCTCCTCTCCTGCAACTGTCAAAAATAACCTACTATGTTCCCAGTGAATACTTTTCTAGCAACCTATTTTATTACCCCATACGTATACCCTTTGTGTCACTATACCCCACTCCCTCTAGCATGTAAGTTCATTGAGCAGGGCCCTCAACCCCTCTGTTACTGTGCGTCTATTTGTCTGGTTACAATTATGTGTCTGTTAGTCAACCCATTGTACAGCTCTACAGAATTTTTCTGGCGCTATATAAATAATAAAATAATAAAATAATAATAATGTGAATATTGTGTATATAAGGAGGAGTGTATGAACTACCAATCTGAAGTATAAAAGTCACAAAATGAAAATATAATACACACAATAGTTACACATAGAGGACACTGACACACACACAGAGGAAACTCACACACACATTTACGCACAGAGGAGACTGACACGCAAACATATACCTTTGGGGCAAAATATAGAAGACTTAATCAGACAACAGAACTTAATTTTATTATGTATTTGAAAATAAAATAAATCCTCAATTTCTTGTGTACGTGGTATTTCTGCGCAGTGTATGAGACCTACATGGTATCACCGCTGCTTAAGCTACCCTGTTATCCCTCCATTAGGGTCATACTTCAACAACAGAATATGTCGCCAAGCACCAGTGTGGTGCTGTGGATAGCATCTGCAGTAAAACCAGCCAAGGTCAGTGTAAGGCTGGCCTCACCCACAAACACGTCCTTCTCAACCTTATAGGACCCAACGAGTGGTCAGAAGACCACCAGGGAGAGATTGGAATGTGGCAATGCATGCACCTCTCACACCAGAGGTGAGGAGTTTAACCAATTTGGCGACTACCTAATTGTCAAGGTAAATCTCCCTAACATGCAAACTAAGGGGCTCTTACCGACACACAAACCAATATGTATTAACTGGCCTTAGAGTGGCTGGACTTAACATATATATGAGTACAGCGAAAAGTATGGAATAGTCAGACAGGTCAAGGACAGGATTGGAGACGGAAGGATAAACATAGTACAAAGCCAAGGGTTAAGGATAGCAGAAGAACGGATAAACGACGAGCAAAGCACAAGCCAGATCCTAGAAAAGTCTAAACAAAAGAAATGCACTTTGGGGCTTCAAAGACCATGACAGTGCAAGAAAGTGATGTCAAAGGAAGGTATAAATAGGGCTAGGTGTAAGCTGATATGCCCAGGAACCAATTAGGGTAACGTGCACAGTTATAAATGGAGTGCTACAGGGACCAGAAAGTGATGTGGAATCGGACTAGCGATGGAAGAAACTCCCTAGCGGTCTCGACTATAGGGGGCCCTCTGCTTCCCCCCCGCCCCTCTTTTATCTTTTATGTTTTATCTTTCTTTTATCTTTTTCCCCTCTCTCTTCTATATATCTTTCTTGACATTACACCTTATCTTTCCTCTGCTTTCTATGAATTTCATGTTTCCTCCTATCTTCTTGTTTTTATCTCTTCTACCCTTGGTTATTTCAAGGGACTGTTTTTTATTATTCTTCCCAGGCATGATTAAACTGTCGGAGGAACAAGGATGCCCAAAGGACAGTTTAGTCTTCAAAAAGATAGGGCTCCTTAGTTAACCAAAATGCCTGAATTCAAAATAAAATCCCTCGTTGGGAGGCAAGTACCAAAACTGGCTTGTATTGTAAATTTATATTGTATACCATTTTTTCCAAGAATGATATTCATGTATTGGCTTCTGCGCAAGCCCAAACGTTAATGTACACTTGCAATGCTTAAGAATATTTTTTTATTTTTTTTAAATGGAGTGCTAGCCCAGATGTAAAATAGGTTACTTTCCCTATAAGGGGCCAAAGACAATAAAGGGGCACACCCCATAGCTGGTCATTGCGTACACACAACGTGATGTCGGGCAAACATCAGGATACCGTGGGAGAGGAGAGACGGCGCCATAATGGACAGCGTGTTTGGAGTAGCGCAGGCCAAGAGGAGGTATGACAATGATTTGCTTAAATAGACACCTGTCCACAACTTGTCCTATTTATAGTTACATTCCCCCTCTCATAATATTGTAAAGCGCAACGGAATCTGTTGGTGCTATATAAATGGCAATAATAATAATAATAACTTGAGTGATGGCAGGGCCTATTCTGGGACTGTGTTGAGCTGGAGCTCCAGCTATTCCTGGCGTACTCCCTGCTTCTTGCTTATGGGGTATGCGCACCACAAGTTGAGAAACCAGGTTAGTAGAGGAGATCATTCTATAATACTTTATATATTGACTGAGATCATTCTATAATACTGTATATATTGACCAGGATAATACTACAATACTGTAAATAACTACCAGGATCATGCTATAATACTATATATTTTGACTAGGATCATACTACAATACTTTATATATTGACCAGAATCATTCTATAATACTATATATTTACCAGGATCATACTATAATACTAGATATTGACTGGGATCATACTACAATACTTTATATATTGACTGGGACCATACTATAATACTATATATACTGACTAGGATCAGAATATAATACTATATATATTGACCAGGATCATAATATAATACTATATATATTGACCAGGATCATACTACCTTATATATTGACCAGGATCATGCTATAATACTATATATACTGACTAGGATCAGAATATAATACTATATATATTGACCAGGATCATAATATAATACTATATATATTGACCAGGATCATACTACCTTATATATTGACAAGGGTCATACTATAATATTATATATATTTACCAGGATCATAGTATAATATTTTATATATTGACAATGATCATACTATAATACTGTATATATTGACCAGGATCATACTATAATACTGTATATATTGACCAGGGTCATACTATAATACTGTATATATTGACAATGATCATACTATAATACTGTATATATTGACCAGGGTCATACTATAATACTGTATATATTGACAATGATCATACTATAATACTATATATATTGACCAGGATCATACTATAATACTGTATATATTGACAATGATCATACTATAATACTGTATATATTGACCAGGGTCATACTATAATCCTTTATACATTGACCAGGATCATAATATAATACTTTATACATTGACCAGGATCATACTATAATACTGTATATATTGACAATGATCATACTATAAAGCTATATATATTGACCAGGATCATACTATAATACTGTATATATTGACAATGATCATACTATAATACTGTATATATTGACCAGGATCATACTATAATACTGTATATATTGACAATGATCATACTATAATACTGTATATATTGACCAGGATCATACTATAATACTGTATATATTGACAATGATCATACTATAATACTGTATATATTGACCAGGGTCATACTATAATCCTTTATACATTGACCAGGATCATAATATAATACTTTATACATTGACCAGGATCATACTATAATACTGTATATATTGACAATGATCATACTATAAAGCTATATATATTGACCAGGATCATACTATAATACTATATACATTGACAACAATGATCATACTATAATACTATATATATTGACAATGATCATATTATAATATTTTATATATTGACCAGAATCATTCTATAATACTGTATATATTGACCAGAATCATTCTATAATATTGTATATATTGACTAGGATCATTCTATAATATTGTATATATTGACAATGATCATACTATAATACTGTATATATTGAGCAGAATCATTCTATAATACTGTATATATTGACTAGGATCATTCTATAATATTGTATATATTGACAATGATCATACTATAATACTATATATATTGACAATGATCATATTATAATATTTTATATATTGACGAGAATCATTCTATAATACTGTATATATTGACTAGGATCCCACTATAATACTATATATGACCAGTATATAGCTTAGGTAAGGGTTACTGCAGTACCCAGAGAAAATCAAAATACAAACGTTTCCTATTGTGCTGCTGACACCTCCCTCTGAAGCTCCAAGCAGGGTAAAGTAATCCACAAAAATAGAAAAAATGAGGACAGCACAAACAATTGCAAATGTGCACACCAAGTGCTACAAAAAGATTTATTTTCAAGGACATAAGGTACAAACGTTTTGGCTTATCCCCTTTATCTTTAGGGACATGCATTGATAAAGGGGATAACCCAAAATGTTTGTACCTTATGTCCTTGATAATAAATCTTTTTGTAGCACTTGGTGTGCACATTTGCAATTGTTTGTGCTGCCCTCATTTTTTCTATTTTTATATAATACTATATATATATATTGACCAGAATTTTGATAATACATGCTCAAGAATGAAATATTTGAATTTGAATCTTGTCCTTGTGTCCTTGTTTCCCAGCAGAGCTTTCACAAGTCACCTTTTGTGGTACCTGCACTGACGAAAGATTACAAGAATTTGTTCCAGTGACAGCAAAGGGTGATTTAAGAGCCATTCTTTGGAAGGGCGATACAGACACATTCTACAGAGGACAAATCACAAACAGAGGATGCTGTCGTGAAGATATTCTTCAACACAGATTGTTTCTATTCTATACTTGCTAGTAAAACATTTTGAAATAGTTTGACACAAACCAAGGGTTTCCAAGGCGCCTATCGCCTGGCCTTTCACTTAGTTTGTATCAATCCACTCGAATACAATTTGACACAAAACTGAAGGATGGTTGCCGAAGCATGCTGGCACCATAACGACTACAACAGACTGTGGTAGCTATGGAGTTTACATGTCCCTTTAAGCTCTAAGAACATACCTCTCATAATCCCAGATAGGACCCAAATAGGAACTGTCCTGCTATCTTCCAGTTTAACCATATTTCCTTTTCATGAATACCTGTTAGTACTCTTTGAATTTGTATACATCAGTGTAATTGGATGCACTGTTGGCTTGGGAGTGGTCAGTTTAAGACACACCATTGGTGTGCTAAACAAGTAGCTTTTCAAGACACAACAAGTGCTGGATAGGTGCTATGTAGGAACATGGTAACACTAGAAGCTACAATTAAAGGCCAAAGATTGTCTTTGAAGTACAGCTATAAACAAAGTAATCAACATGGACACAAAAGGACACAGGCAGAGTTATTAACTAAACTGGGTATTATCAGGAATAAATCAGGGAATTCACCAATGGGTGGTGTTTACCTCCTAAATAGAGAATCTAAATTAAAATGGAGATTTGGAAACATTTTTCATCTATAATATTGTAGTCTAAATTTTCTCTGCATAGTGAGTACATCCTAGTTGAGTCGGATGTTTTCTTCCAATTCAGCTATAAAATTTGACATTCCCTTTCAGTTTCCAACAATTCACAGTTTAGTAAATAACACAGAATTGACCCCAAATGTATAAAAATCTGCAAAGTTATTCACTAAAGTGTGAACGGTCACATTTTAGACCAAAATAGCCAAACTGGGACCATACTGTAGCCAATTAGAATTTTTTTCAATTCACCTATTGTTGACTACAATTTGAAATTTATTTTGAATAATTAAAATTGACAATTGCATTTATGTCTTAGTTCGCCCCAAATTAGCAGGGGTTGTGCCTTAGTTGGTATTGGCAGCTGCTCAGCCCTCTCCTGTTGAAATGTATGACAGGAGGGGAGCTAAGGAGACAGAAAGTTTGATTGTCTCCCATGCTCCTCTCTGCCGTATCACTATCAGTAGATGAGCTGAAGCAATAAATGACTAGTGCCATAAAATTAAACCAACTCTAGGCCTTGCACTGTACTTTGTGCTTTAGTAAAACATAACACCTCAGGGGTTCCCATTGGTCTTGTGGGTTATTCAGATACCTCCAGAACCCATCTATCGCATTTTATTCCCATAATGTATAGTTAACAGCTATGTCTCCTCTCTCTATATATATTTGTTGATTGTGAACACATATTGCTACACTTTTCTAACCAACAGAGAATAATCCAATGTCCAATTTGCCCAATTCGAATACATTTTTATAAATGTTAAAATTTTTATGTGATGTTCAACCCGTTAACCCTGAAAGAAGTAATGCTGGCGTTTTATATACAAGTTTACTATACAAAAAGGGTAAGCACATAAGAGCGGATTGAACTGTAGATATTGACTCAATATTAAACCTGAAAACGAAACCTAAAACCTTTCCCCCGTATAGCAAGACATATTTATTGATACCATCAGGAGAAAATAAACCACAGGAAGATGTTGAAGACAATTTAAAAGTCATTTGTTCAAGGAAGGTTGCAGCCAAGATTTAGTTTATTTCTTTGTTTCCAGTGACTCGATGACTCGCTGGGTCATGGCGTCTGTCCGGAACGAAATTAATTGATTGGAAAGACAAAGGTTTTTGTTCTAAAGTTTGATTACATGATACCTGCGGGATAACTTCAATAACAGCGTGACATTCATAAATGAAACTTAGCCGGTGAAGCATGAGATGTTTGCAAAATGATACTGCCGGTGGCTTAGAGTTTCCCAGCTAATCCACAGTTTGCAGGGTCATACACAAACAACAAAATCATGTTAGCAAGATGGACAGGTAGAAGCCAGGGACAATATTAGGTCATGGAACCAGTGGTGTATTTAGGATTTGTGCTGCCCTAGGCAGGACGGTGCTCGGGCACCCCCCTCATTAACATTTTCCCCACCCCTTCCTGTCAAGGCCGCACATTGACTGACAGACGCACTCTCACTGACAGACACACACACTCACTGATAGATGCATACACTCATTGACAGACACACACTCTCAAATACACTGACACACAATGACATACACACACACACACTCACTGATTTGACACACTGATAGACAGACACACACTATTACTCGGACACACACTGACAGACTCACACTCACTGGCAGACTCACTGACAGACGCACACTCTCACTGACAGACACATGCACTCACTGACCGACACACAAACATTCACTGATCGACACACACACACATTCACTGACAGACGCACACTCTCACTGACAGACGCACACACACACACTCACTGACTGACACATACACACATTCACTGACAGACACACACATTCACCCACAGACACACACATTCACTTAGACACACACATTCACTCACAGACACACACACACATTTCCACCAACACTCACAAATTATTATTTTAAAAATTTTATTTTAAATCCACCCAGCCTCCTTGGGAGAGCTGGAGTGGATTCCTTACCTGCAGTCCAGTGGGGCTGCGGGGCGGCCAGACAGGGGGTGGAGAGGCTGAGTAGGTGGTGAGGGAGCTTTAATCTTCCTGCTCAGCACCCTTGGGAGCTGGTCTGACGTCATATTCCGGCTCCTGGCTTCATTAAGCGGCACGCGAGGGAGCTGAGCAGGAAGAGCTCAGGTGAGCATGCTCCCTCACTGCCCGCTGCCCACCTCGGAGGGGTTCAAAAGTAGCCAGCCGGCCAGCTTTTGAGCCCCCAAGACACAAGGCAAACAAGGATTTGCCTGGGAATTTGGGGTGGCTTTTTTTGCTGCCCCCTGCAAAGTGCCGCCCAAGGCAGATGCCTTATTTGCCTCGTGTAAGATACATCCCTGCATAGTTACATAGTTATCCTTTTTCTCACTCAGATCTTCTTCTTGCCCTACACGAACCTCAGCTTAATGCAGCTCTAATCTAGATTTGGTTGGGAAGCTGACATTAATAACTTTACTATTAGCTACCTAATGGATGTGACCCTCACACCCCTCGCTCAGTTTACGCATCAGATTAGGACCCCCCTTTCCCTACACTCACTCCCTGTTTCCCCATTTCCAGTACCCTGTTATGACCTTCCAGGTCTTCCAGGTCTTGTTAGGTCATATCTCTTAAATTTTCAATGGTCCTGCACAGACATTTCATGTTGTTATACCTACTATCTAATATCTTAATTGTTATTTGAGACTTTTTTCATAGCAATATATTGAACTGTAATGGGTATTTCCCTACCTCCTAACCTTAATCACCCTTACCCTATGCCAGGGGTAGGCAACCTTTTAGCAGCACTGTGCCGATATAGGATTGTGATGTCCCGTAGTGTGTCGGTCCTATTTTTTTTAAATTGAGGTGTGTATGCTGCCGTATTCTGCTTGTGTTATTTATACTGTAATTGCTTTGTATCGTTGTATTTGTGCGTATATGAGCTATTATATTGTATATGTTCATGAGTAGTTTATGGTATTGTGTATGATACATATGAATGTGGGCTGTATATGGGGGCTGCTTGTGGAATTGTGTGTGTGGATGGATATGTCACATTGTGTGTTTGGTAGTGTGTGTATGTGTGGGGTCTGTGTGGGGTAATGCATGTGAGAGGCTGCATGTGGGGTTGTGTGCATGGTATGTGGATTGTTAGTGGTGTTGCGTTTGTGCAGATTGTGTGTATGTTTGTGTGTGGGCTGTTATTATTTGTATGAGGGGAGGGTTACTCTGCATTGCTGTGTATATCTAGGAGTGTGGGTGGCTTCCCAGGGTTCCAGTGGGGACCATGCCGTCCAGGTACAGGTCAAGGACAGGAGCTGCAACAACAATTATTAGCAGATATCTGAAGTTTTACTGGGACTCCTGTTTGGCTCTAGCAGCCTTGAGTGCCGTGCAATGGCACCTCGAGTGCTGTGCATGGCACTAGTGCCGTAGGTTGCCTACACCTGCCCTATGCTATTCCTGTTCCTTTTGTAAATGTTTACCAAATAAATAATGTTAAAACGAACAATACAATTCCTGTGTTGAAGTCTGTAATTTTCCAAATTCTATAGTAGACCAGTTTTCAATAACTTTGATTTTAAATGACAGCAAGCCCGCACTGTCTGCTGGGTGGGTATTAAGGGTAATTACAGTAAATTAGCTCTGTTATCACATCTCAAATGACCAATTATCCTAACCACAGACTACTCCCTAAAGCTTTCTTCAGCCAAATTTAATTACTTTATCTGGTCTTCCGGAGGCTAGCTAGACTTTTTAGCTAAGTTTTCTTGTTAGTCCAATGTGATGCCTACAGTTTCGGTGACAACACCCATTTGGCCTTTCAGATCTTAAATAAACTGACCACTACGGGATGTCCTTTATTCCAATATCAACCACCCACTTTGCTTATTTACATACCATTGACAGGATCCAACCTGAGAGTGCTCCTAAACCACTGTGATCCCACACCAGCTATACTTGGGTTCCCTGTATTGACCATTTCTCAGATGGTCAACTCCCCACTTTGCAAAAAAAAACAAAAAAACAACAACACACCCAAGAGCATAATGCACACACGTTTCAAATAAAATAAACTGCTTTTTAGAAGAAACCTCAGGTGTGCTTGGGTATTTCTTTTCTTGTACTCCCCACTTTACGTCAAGCTCTTTCTATGCCCTGGGAGCAAGATTTAAGTTGCTCCTGGTCTCAATCTGAGTTGAATGCCATGAGTAAGAATTCCTTTAAAATCAGGTCTTGGATTCTCTTCAAAGAAATCTACGCTAGTAGAAGACCCTATCCAGATGGAATCTCTAAATGGTACATGGGAATGTGTCTGAAGGGGGGAAGACTTTATGGGATCTACTAACATACCTGTGGAAATTTAGTGAAACTGAGCCCTTTTAGAAGGCTGTGCTTGACCTAGATTCACAATTTCACTCTAAATTATTGTCAAACCCATCTCTCTCTGTACAATAGTTTGCCCAAATGTTACTACTTGCCTAGTGATTGAGGGAAAGAACCAATCCCAAGAAAAAACTTTATATCCCGTACTTGGCCCCATCTTCTACTCCCCAGTGTTGTGGGGATTGCTTGCTTATGCTCCCCCTCCCTCCTTCCACATTCTTTATCTTTTTCTCCCTCCTCCCTTTTCTTTCTACTTCTTATGTTAACTCTTTATACCTTACCTAGTCTAACTCTGTTACTGTTCTTTTGTTTACTCTGTTAATGACCACCAACTAATACGGCTATCAGGCAGTTGTGTGCCGCTGATATTGTATACCTATAGAATATATATAACTTTACTTTTATTCTTGACCATAAACCCAACTTGGTGCTGTAGTTACTCACACATTGTTGATGGTTGTGACTTTATATATTTTTTTAGTATTTCTTTAAAGATATATCTATATATCTTTAGTGTATCTCAGGGGTTCCCAACTACAGCTTCCGAGATGCCTTGTCATTCTAAAAGCATGATAAAGGCACGCAAAGCATCATAGGGGGTTATAGTTCAACAACATCTGGGGATCTACCATTTGGGCACCCCTGGTTTACCACATTCTTACTAAAATGACTGATACTGATACATACATTACTTAACTTTATATGTATGGCTTGTGTACACAAATGATTTGTATTGACTATATTATGACTATAAGACGCTCTTATTGGTAACAAATATTTCTAATCGCATTGAAAGTCTTAAAATCTCATCCACTATCCCTGCACTGCAACTTCAACCCACAGTTGAATTCATCCATTTCAGATATTTTAACATGAAATTTTAAATTGACTTTGAATTAGAATTTCTGACATTTCATACTTTTATGAATAACCCTGTAATTGCTAGTATGAGGGGTTAGCACTGTCCATTACAGGGTTAATATACTTTATGAAAATTCGGTATGCATATGAACGTTCTAATGTAAAGGTCAGTGCTCCAGTGTAAAGCTAAATCTGCCCAGGCAGCTCAAATGTCTCAACTTCTGGGAAATGGCTTAACCCTGTCATTGCCAGTGGGAGGTTAGCAAAGCAAATACGGAACGTGAACAAAGGCCATGCTTCAAACAATCTCATGCATTAATTCTTGGCCAAAACAATTCAGGCCAGCACTCCTGTAGTGTAAAGACAAAAATAAATAACGCAAAAAAACTATCAAAGACATTATTGCAAATTATGATAAAATAATAGACTAACAGGTTTATTTTAAATTTAATGCCAAAGTAGCCAAAATAAAAGCATAGCTGACTTAGAGAATTGTACCAATTCAGCAATTTTGACCTTATAATTTGACGTTCGCTTTAAATTCTCACGTTCGCAAATAACCTTCTAAGAGAACACAAGAAATGAGTCAAACGCGTGAAATATGCTTTTATAATTCCACCTGTAAAGAGGTGCACACAGCACAAGCAATTTATTATAGGTAGTACTTATATTACAGAGATATAATTAATTATTGTGTATATAAAATGTCCTGATACAATGACTTCCAATTGTGGGACATATAGAAGGAAGAAAAATAAAACCAAATAAGTTATTATATCTTGCAAGTGAATGATTACCATACACTAAACATGTTTGGCCCTGGATATATTTTCTAAAGTACATTTCCCTTATTGCTGAGTGCGCAATCAACCTTAGGCCTAGCTGAGCATCATGGGAAAGGTAGTTCAGTCACATGGGAGTGCAGGGTAAGTCATCACTGCTTTAAAAGGTCAGTGAAAGTGCGTACAGGGTTATATGACCTCCGCCATGTTCTGAAGGAGCTGCTGCACTGACCTTACAGGCCATTTATAGAAAACGACCTCCTGCTCGAACCATCCCAAAAGGTCATGGGATGTTGTAATATGTAATAGCAAACATTCTCTGTTTCTGTCAGATATGTCGTTCTGTTGTAATTAAATGGATATTATATTCAATGGTGTCATTTTTAGTTTCATTTTTAGTCTCATTTAATTTTTTTATTTTTATTGTAAAATAATTATTTCATCTTATTTGACATATTTTTTGAGCATAAGGCACTCCAATTGTTCCAGCCCCTCCCCATGTTTTCTCTTTTCGATCTGTCTGCTATTTATATGTTTGAAGATTAAGATATTGTTAATCTTGCTGTTAAGACTAGAATGCTGTTGGGAAGGCAGGTCCTGATCGTTCGTGATTATTTAACCCTGTAATTGCAAGAAGATTCATATAATACATTGGCTCACCCTTATTGTGCTTTAAGTGTTAAATACATTCCACTATCCCTCTATAGTGCCCCTCGATGAGAGACAGTCATTCTGTGGGAACAAGATTCCTCTGTCTCTCTATCCTACCTAGCGTTGAGAATTTATGCAAACACATGCAAATAAATCAGTACCCATCATGTCTCTTAAAATGTTTATAGAAATCCCCTCCTCGGCTTCATCCACTGACCATATACCCTAATACAAGGATGTCTTGATTTTGGCCTTTTTAGATGATGAAAGGTCAGTTCTAAATCTTTATATACATATAACTCATGCTTTAAATGGTCAGCACAATATCACACAGGTGTTGGTTAAAATATAGTTCCTGGGTTTCAGGTTCAAGGCATATTATAAATGCCAGGAATACAAAGCTGTATTCATGTCACTATAGCTTCCTCTGCATTCCCTCTCCCTCGCGCCCCTCCCAGTCGGCGAATAAAGGGTTAAAAACCCTTTATTTTCTTACCTGATCCCAGCGCCGATGTCTCGCGGCGCTGGGTCGCGGCTCTGCCTCCTCCTCCGTCCTGCGATGAGCAGGCGCTAATGCGCATGTGCGGCAAATGCCACGCACACATTAAACCTCCCCATAGGAAAGCATTGGATGAATGCTTTCCTATGGGGACAAATCTGATGCTGGAAGTCCTCATGCAGAGCGCAAGGACGGCCAGCGTCAGATACCGGACCAAAGGTCCGTTTGGATGCAAGAAGTGCCTCCAGTGGTTGTCTGGGAGACATCCACAGAAGGCAGACTTAGTGCTGCAATGTAAACATGTTTAACATTGCAGCACCAAGGGCCTTAGGGACAGTGCACCCAGACCACTTTAATTAGCTGAAGTGGTCTGGGTGCTTAGAGTGTCCCTGGAGGCCTATTGGAGAATTGTACTAGGATGTGTCAGTAGTTTGTTACAGCTAATGTTACCGGAGGAATAACAGGAACAAACCGCAGAAGCCACACATAGAGATATGGACACAAGTCTTCAGGAAGTAAGAGGCCTTTATTCATGTACCGATCGGGTCTCAGATGGAGTAATGTTCCACAACAGATCTGAGGGACAAATACATGGAGTACATGCTTTTTATAGAACTATAACTCCTCCCATTAATAGCACAACCGCACATACCCTTAACCAATCAATGAACAGAGTCTGGACTTGCTCATCCGGTCAGACCACATGGCTCATCCAAAACAAAGGAGAAAGGAGTGTGATTTCAGTTCCTACATTCCTGCACATGCTCAGTACATTGATGACAGTATCATAGCTACATGTAACTAACTAACAGATACAACAAACACCTGTACTTGTATATGCCACATGGAGATTTCAGGCCTACTAAATTTTGAACCATGTTGAAATCCCATCACACTAACATGGATAGTCAGTAGAAGCATGGTGGATTTTAAGGCAGTGTACCAAAGAGAGTAAGAGAAAAGCATAGACAAATGTTCCTCAGGTCAGGATAAACAGCACAGGTTCAGTAATGGTATACAAGCATTAGGGTCAAATAAACAAGTATGCAGTTAAAAGCCGGGAAACAAATAGCAGGCTACGGCTAGCTCTGTAACTTCGAAGCACTGTAGCCTGAGGTTAGAGGGGATTTATTGTGGCTATCGCAGAAGTAATGTCAGAGGTGCAACTTGCACAATGGACCAAAGATTTGTGTTGCTAGAATGATGCAATGCATGTGTCTGCTCTGTTACATTTGTTGGCATTGACAACTCACCATAAAAGGCAGGCTGGTTTTGAAAATAACCAAGAGCAGACTAGAATGTGGGTGTTTTTATGACACACACGGACCTAGGTTTTGGATTCTGAGCCAGGGATTAAGGATTTATAAGAGGAACGTTAATTTGAAACATACAACATTAAATTGTGTTAACTTTTTAAAAAGGATATTATTTTTTATGTAGTTTAAAAGGATATTGGGCACTAATACAAATTTAATGCATTTGGTATATTTTGGCCTCGTTAGAATGCTGTCTTTTTTTGCATGCTTAGATCTTTATAGTTTTTGTACAAAAAAATGTTTTGTAGAATGCTGCACCATAAGCCTGCCTCCTTAGCCACGCCCTCTCACTCCAGAAAAAGACTTCCTGATAAAATGTATTCACAGCTCATTCACTGACGGTACTAAATCATCTGAAATGCAAAGCAACCTGTATTAGAAGGAGAGGAGACCAACAAAGGCATATATTATGGATATCACTACTTCCGACTGTCTGCAGCCAGGTTGCAAATTAAAAGCAGCTCACTCAATGCTGTAATGGCTGAGGCTGTGTGCATACAGTGGTAAGGAAGCCTTTCTGACTTGAGACGGTGAGGCTGGTGAGACAAGCCTTTGATGTAGCATTCTGCAAAACATTTATTTATTTGTATGTGCAAAAAACATATTAATATATATAATAATATTTCAGCATACAAAAAAAACAACATATTAATGAGGTCCAACCCTATCAAATGCATTAAGGTTGTATTGGTGCCCAGAGTATTCCTTTACGAATTAGCAATTTATATCACAATCCAGTTCCCTACAGACACAGCCAAGACACACATTACACTGATAAATAGAGAAACAATGTTTGCAATGATTGACAAGTAGCTAGGGTGGAGGCACTCAGTTCCAGGACAGGTAAATGGTAACATTTAGTTTTGTTTTTCAAAGTTTACAAGCACACATTTGTTAAAACGGACACTACAGTCACCTGAACAACTTTAGCTTAATGAAGCAGTTTTGGTGTATAGAACATGCCCCTGCAGCCTCACTGCTCAATCCTCTGCCATTTAGGAGTTAAATCCTTTTGTTTATGAACCGTAGTCACACCTCCCTGCATGTGACTTGCACAGCCTTCCATAAACACTTCCTGTAAAGAGAGCCCTATTTAGGCTTTCTTTATTGCAAGTTCTGTTTAATTAAGATTTTCTTATCCCCTGCTATGTTAATAGCTTGCTAGACCCTGCAAGAGCCTCCTGTATGTGATTAAAGTTCAATTTAGAGATTGAGATACAATTATTTAAGGTAAATTACATCTGTTTGAAAGTGAAACCAGTTTTTTTCCATGCAGGTTCTGTCAATCATAGCCAGGGGAGGTGTGGCTAGGGTTGCATAAACAGAAACAAAGTGATTTAACTCCTAAATGACAGTGAATTGAGCAGTGAAATTTCAGGGGAATGATCTATACACTAAAACTGCTTTATTTAGCTAAAGTAATTTAGGGGACTATAGTGTTCCTTTAAATATAGGGGATAAGAAAGCATAATATTAAAAATCCGGGAATGTCACAGTTTATTTTTAAGAACCCCTCTCCCTTCTCCAGTTTTATGCTTCAGGGTAGATTTGGTTCTTATATTTTTTTGAAATCCAATTTAATATTCTTGCGTTATTTACCATATTTCACCACTCTGTATAACTGACAAACAAAACATACAGGTATATTGTGGTCAATTTAGCTACATGTTAGTCATAGACAAAATGTGACCAAATCAAAGGAACTTCTGGAAATTAATCCTACAGATTAAAAAGTTAGAATTTTCTCCTGGAAATGATAAAAACCAGACACAAACATTTATTCTAAGTTAATTTTATGGGCCTCTTGGCACTCTGCCCGCCTGAACTGATGCTGGCTGAGTGTGATGGGCATTACACTTCACAGCAGAATGCGTTGTCCTAATATGAATTACTTACCCATGCTACAGAGAAATATAGGCATTTTAATTTTTTTAATTTGCCTTTTAAATGTAGGAAATGTTCTAACAAACGGATACGATGAATCACTTGACATAAGATTAGTAATTGGGCAGTAACGAATATAAAAACTGGTAAATTGCAGCACTGAGGGTGGCAGCTGTGGTTTAATAAAGTAGACAATGAGATAATGTCTATATAATCCAGTCCTGGGCTTTACAATTTCTCAGCAGTCGGCTCTACATTTAGCAAAACAGAGCAGCTGTTACTAGGGATGTAACTGATCTGTAGGACAAAGCAGCCATGACCTCTGCTTGTGACAGTGGGAGGGAGCCTGACCACTGCAAGGTCATTCCAAGGGGAGCAAGTACAGTGTTTGTATATAGCAATACATCCACCAATCACACATGGCTGTTTAGATTGGAATCTTGTGAATCAGCCCACTCTATCTGATCTGTATCGGATTGTTTGATTTGTCAAACTGAGCACATAAATAGCTGACCCTATAGAATAGAATGATAATCATGCTGATACATACTGCACTGTCCGGTTTATCGCGGAATTGTGTGAATATTGTGTGTACTGAACTGCAGCAGGGATCTCGGCCGTTATATCAGAGGTTACATTAGCAGAGTGATGATGAATATTTTCAGTCTTTACATATACTATATTTGTGTTTTGGTTTTTTTTACACTTTAAATTCGTTATTTTTGTTGTGCACAAAAGTAACAGGTAGCCCTGGTGCGCCACAACAGCGATATCAGGGTAAGTTGGAAAACATTTGCAATACAAGTCGTGATATACGTTAGTCAGGCACATTTTTTAAGTTATTAAGATTATTTCAACAGTGTAGATTCTCGCTTATGCAAACTATAAATCTTCATTATAACAATACTGAGGCAACGCTTGTAACAGTAAAATAAATGTTGTATCAAAATGCTAATTCGTAGATCAAGCTAGTGCGGTTAGACTATTTCACTGCTGAGTATGTAGTAACATGCCAACCTGCTGTGCCCTAATTGCAAGTGGACATAAAGAGCGTTAAACATGTTGGTTAAGCCTAGTGTAGTCATTGTCTAATATTCTATATAAGTACACATGCTTGCTGCAGCGTAGGTAGGCTTAGTAACATATGAGGCCTTTTTACATGTATGCTATGGCTGCCAGCTGGGCGATATAAAGGATACAGCTTAATTATAATGATGCAGGCATGGGAAACTTAATGCCAGCTAAAATAATGTGAAATTAAATAATGAAAAAGGACAGAGAAAACTTAGGCTAGCAAGAATATATAAACTTCAGCTGGTGTCAGAGAGGAATAAATAATATAACCTTGCAACATTAGCCATGCAGGTTGAGCATTGTAAAGCTTTTGAACAAGATTAGTCTAAACGTAGCAGTGTCGATAGTGTTACAGGCTAGGTTGCCTGATTATATAGATTAGCAAGTTTAAGCATGCAATTAGTGAGTATGCATTGTAAAACATTGTAACGCTTAAGTCATATGGAGAGTCCACATAATGTACACCCCGGAGCGGTCTGTGTGTGGTAGAGCCGGTCAGGCCCTGTGGGGTTGGCTGATGCCTGCGCTGGAGACTGCAGGTGTTGATGCACAGGATTTGGATCAGCTGCCCGCTTGGTGACTCCTGGTGGCTAGAGCAAAGGCGGCATACGACTGGATAAGGAGCTGAGAATGTTCTTCAAGTTAGGTATTAGTCCCAGGGTGAGTCTTCGCCATTGTTTGTGGCTGTCTCTGATAGTCCCACGTTGTGGCTAGGAAGGGGCCGGGGCTGGATGCCACCGGGTCACGTGGCTGCCATTACTGTCTGTGTGGCGTCATTTGGTGCCTGAGGGAGTGGATAAGGCCTCTTGTCATCGCATGCTTTGGGGCTTTCTCCTCCACTTTGTCTCCCCCAGGGCTATGTCCTCTGTGGGGTTGCTGCCACTATCCTTTCCCGCCATTCGCACAGTCATTGGCATCCCTGGTGTGTGAGGCCGTGTTGCCTGTGGGGTTTGTCGTGTTGTAGACTGCCGCCATCTTAAGTGAGCGGGGTGTTGTTGCTTCCACCTGCCTGTGGCCGTCCAACAGGGCCTGTACTGGTATGCCCATGCTCGTGAACGCGCCGTGGTGGACCGCGATGACCCCCGACGGTCCAAGGGGGGGGAGGAGATTCTGCATCTGCAGGACTTCGGTGCTGGAAGACCGGCCGAAACCCCAGCCCCGCATCAACTGCTAGGCCGCAGGTCGGACCTGCCTTGGCTGGTGCCTCCGGAGTGCTTATATTGTCCCAGTCTTGTTCCCATCAAGGACTCCGTGGGGTGAGTAGTTGTGGAGCCTGTCTAGCCTGGCTGGATTGCGGCAAGGAAGGCTTAAATTCAGCCATTTGGAGGGAGCCCTGGGTGCTTGCGGCCTCTCCGCGTGGCGGTCAAGCTCCGCCCCCCTACATATGCTATATTTTCGTAGTCTCCAATGTTTTTTGAGTATTTGGAAGTTCCCTCTTTGTGACCTCCACACATTTAGAGCCATCCTCGACCTTCTGCCAGGCTCAAACTTTACAGCCTGTTGTCTGTTCAACTTCTCTGGAACAAACAGGTTGCGTTCGTTCTCCAGTTTGGTCTTAATAATGTCTAAAATTAGCCCTCTTCTCACTCTACTCCCCAGAAATGAGTATCAATACAGGCTGGCACAAGTTGTGTCAAATTCCTAAACGCAGAAAATGGTGCAGCGATTAAAGTAAATGTATTACTGGTCCTTGGAAGGGGCCATCTTAACACTATTTAGGTAACTGCAAAGAGGCAGAAATAGAATACCAAACAAACGACAAGAGATCTCAAAAATAGGGATGATTTAAAATCAGGGAACCAAATATGAGAATAATTATTTCAAATTGTCAAAATGTTAGGGTGGTCAGCAGACAATAGGAATACAGAAGTAAGGTTAAAGGGACACTATAGTCACCCAGACCATTTCAGCTCAATGAAGTGTTCTGGGTGCCAGATCCCCCAGGTTTTAACCCTTCAGATGTAAACATAGCAGTTTCAGAGAAGCTTGAGAAAGACCCTGTTGTGGGCCGAAACGTTATCAAGCTTGACAAAGGCCCTGTTGTGGGCCGAAATGTTGTTTCGATTTTGTTCCACTAAATCTTCCCACTAGATTGAACTTGAGTGCCTACCTGGGTAGGCAACCTTCGGCACTCCAGATGTTGTGGACTACATCCCCCATAATGCTCTGACACCCATAATGCTGGCAAAGCAGCATGGGAGGTGTAGTCCAAAACATCCGGACTGACGAAGGTTGTCTATGCCTGGCCTAGAACATCATTACTTTTTTGCATATAACATTTTAAAACCACACAGAAATAATCTCTGTGCTCAAATTCCCACAACTTTTGGGGGGCAGCAACGGCTATAGTATTCATCAGCCTAAATACATAAACAAAGTTTAAAAAAATTAAAATAAAAAAGGAGCCGTTATTTTAACTGTTATGCAAGATTCTGTAGGTTATATATTATTTATCACCGTTTGTATTTTTGCTTGGTGTTTTATTTTGCTAACAATATAAAGGACACTAGAAAAGACATCTGTTTTTTGTTGATTTCTGTATACAGAGCCCTCTGCTGGTTAACTGATGAAGCTGCATTAACTTTTTATACAGCGTTTGCAGAGTATTGAATTCTAACGAATTAAACCCAAATGGCAAAACTGAGACAAAAATAGATAATTGGGAAACAGCTACAGTAACAGCTTAGATATTTAAGCTTGAATGTTGCTATTTACTTTTTATTATTCTTTCTTTTTACTGTGCATAGTGTTACATACATGCTTGTTCCACCCCAAAAGCAGGTAACAAGCCAGAGTTTACAAAGGATACAATCACTTTTAGGTCATCAATATAACTTGCACATTTTTATGAAGGTTAATAAACAGGCTTTAACTATTGTAAGAGTAAACTGTGTTATCTTTGGTTCGTAGCTTGGTAGTTAAATTATGTTATGTCAAACTGCAGAGACATCATAAAGGCAAACACTCTGTTAACTGTGAGCTATGTTGAATATATCATGCTCATAGTGGGAAACAGGCTGACCCTTCCTGATTAGCTATAGGACAATGCTGGGTTGAATTCCTTAGAAAGCTCTTCCAGATAACTATCACTACTTTGCCATCTTGAGTAAAAGAGATTAGAGTACAAAGAGTAAAGGGTATGAACTAAGCAGCGCATTGTACACCTGCTACCTAGCGCTCTAAGCTTAAATGTGAGCGGTCTAATCAAAGTAAAATTAAAATAAAACCAAACAGTGTCCACTAGATCTGCATGGGTGTGGCGGCTTGGCTGCAGGCTGTCTCTCAGTGAGGCAGCAAAAATCATCCGACACCCATAATCGGCAGGTGAAGGGTCCCTTCAGGGGAGTCCCAGGGAGCCTCAGTGTTGCGGGTTGGGCTGTGCTTGTTGTCGCAGGTCCATGTGCTCGCTGGTGTGCCCTGTGTTAGGGTCGTGGTCTGCTTCGGGTGCGAGATTGCCCTGCTCATGGGGATAGCAGTGGGTCTGGCTGTGATGCGCCGATTTCGGTGAGTGGTCCGTCTCAGCATCGGTGGGTGCGTAGTGTAGGGGCGTCGAGGGACCCTCAGTGTGGGTGTGCGGTTGCCTCTATGGTTTGGTGCTTGTTTGGCAGTATCGCCTGGAGGGGGTAGCTTCCGTGTCGGCGGTTTGCTGCTGTCTGCGACCCTTTGCTGCTCTGCCACTGCAGCTTGGGTGCGTTCTTTAAGCCGCAGCCAGAAGTTTTGGAAGACGGCATCCAGGCGATGCAGGGTGAGTTCTATGCAGATGCTGCATAGCCTCTGGGGCACATGTAGGTTATGTTCGTCTGGTGGTGGAGCAGACGCCATCTTGGGTGCGTAGTGTGGACAGTGCTTAGGCCGTTTGTCGTGTGGAGCACTCTGTCCCCTGCTGGTCATGGGGAGTAAGGGGGGTAGGAGTATGAGTGTCGCTGAGCTGCTCCGGGGTCTAAGGAGCGAGGAGATTGGCTATTTACTTTTAGGTTGCTGAAATTTATCATTTACGTGGTTATTTGCTAAAGTGAGAATTTAATGTAAATTTCACATTTTAAATCAAAATGGCTGAACTGGAAAAAATCTTTAAGTCAGCTGTGCTTTCAGTTTAACTTTGGCATTAAAGGGTTACTCCACCCACCATAACCACTACAGCCAGCGTTAGCTATGCTGCAATAGCCAGATCCCAATCCTGACAGCTGATTGCTTACAGCAAATTAATGACATTTTGTAAATAGACCAAGAATTGACATCAGCCACATACAGACTCCAGGCACCATGAGACAAAGAATTGACATTAGCCACATACAGACTCCAGGCACCATGACCACTTTAAAACACTGATGATGGTACTTGGAGCAATCCTTCAACTTTAAATGTAACTTTGACTTCTTACTTTAGTAAATAGGCCTGTTGGTGAATAATTCCTTTGGCATATCCATTTATCTTGCAGGCAAAAAGCTTAACATGATCTACTTAACTCCTTTCTCTGCAGATTTCTTTGATGGTTTGTTCGATGGTTAGATTTTCCTGTCTGGTACATTGTCGTCCCCTTCTGGTATAATTCAACCAGAAATACAATGCTAAAACCCAGACCACAGCAGACTGCTTGTCCAGCGGAATTGCTATTTCCTGTTTGTTACATTATATCATCTCTATGTTCTGTTTAATCTGTTCATGGCAAAAGATTTCAGAAGAAATGCCTTAGGACTACCTTACTCATCGGATCTTAAACAGACCCTGTGCACGACCTCATTTCCTACTGGATAATGCAATCCTATGCAAAATATGGAATAAGCATTTTTAGTGAATTCTTCCTATGTGTGGTTTTGTACTTTACCACAGTATCAAACAACACATTTCAACATTTTATTTTGTCAGAATAATTTATAAACTGGCAACTAAAGGCATACATCTTTAAGAGTCTGAGACAAATGGCAGACGGGACCCTAATTAGGACCCTTACACTTATTTCATATGAAAGTGAAGGCAGATCATTGCTTTAAAGGACCATTATAGTGCCAGGAAAACAAACTTGTTTTCCTGGCACTATAGTGCCCTGAGGGTGCCCCCACACTCAGGGTCCCACTCACTGCGGGCTGGATGGAGAGGAAGGGGTTAAACACTCACCTTTCTCCAGCACCGGGCTCCCTCGGCGCTGGGGACTCTCCTCCTCCTTCTCAATGCTTTCCAATGGACGCTGCCGTCTTCTCACTTTGAAAATCACAGTGAGAAGCGCGAAAGCGCCTCTAGCGGCTGTCAATGAGACAGCCACTAGAGGCTAGATTAACCCATTTGTAAACATAGCAGTTGTTTACAGCAGGCAGGGTTAATCCTAGATGGACCTGGCACCCAGACCACTTAATTGAGCTGAAGTGGTCTGGGTGCCTATAGTGGTCCTTTAAGTGTGGACACTGATTAACTGGAGCACAGGGCAGATCTGCTCAATGCATCAGTCCAAATGTTAGTGTTCTACTCTGATCATGTATGAATTAGCAGGAATTAATTACTTTTAGGCTAAAAAAAGGCCAAACCAAAACAAATCTAAAAGTGAGCTACCGGTATGTTTTTAATTAAACTCTTTGGCCTACAATTTGAGATTTTCATTGGATTCCCAATAATTTCCCTTAAGTGAATAACCTTGAGTTTTTGAAAAAATAATTTCACTGTGCTCAATCACGAATCCACTGCCTTTTTTTGCCTTTTATTTGGGTTTGTTAGTGTAGGTGAGGGCTGTGAAAAGATCATTGGCTAAGCTGTGATTAAAATGTGAAATAGTTAATATTCCTGCGTATCTATCTATAGAACCCATTTATCAGTTTGAAATCCAGGCCCCAGAGAACCATGCTACAGTTTTCATGTTTTACTGCCTCCTCTTCTCTCCTAGGGTTATGACATCAGAGTGGGAAAAATGCATGCCTGCATTGGGTAAAATGTACTGCAAATAGATTTTATCCAGTTTAAGATTAAATTATTCTTTAAAATGTACCTTTACAGTGACAATTTTCACATATTCGGAGCCACAAACTGATTGGGACACGTCCCCTCTTACAATACTATTGTCTAGAAGGCATCTGGCACTGATGTGATCCGGCCTATATCTGGGGACGATGGTAAAATCCTGGATCCATAGGGTGAACCCCTGTGATAACCTACATCATTCACGACAGTCAGAATAGACCCCTTCAGAACATGTGGCGCGATGTATAGCTTTGCATGTGGGCTTTAGAAAAGGTGACCCACAACAAGCAAATATGAGGAAGTTTTCCATCCAGAAATATCTTTGCTGGGCTAGAAGCTGACTTTCTGGCTGCTTCCCACAAGGTTCTCAACATCAGAATTAAGGCTCTTATACAGACAGACCTGCTGTTCATGACCAGAGAGCCACACTGGACTTCTTCCCATAACATAGTCGACCCTGGGCCTTAAGAGGCACATGAGGTACTACTTCTGGACAATGACCTTATGGTAAGTTCCTCCTAACACCATTCTGCCCTAATTATAATTATTATTATTATCATTATGTTATTTATATAGCGCCATCAAATTCCGCAGCGCATTACAATGGGTGGACAAACAGACGTGGTTGTAACGAGACAAGTTGGACACACAGGAACAGAGGGGTTGAGGGCCCTGCTCAATGAGCTTACATGCAAGAGGGAGTGGGGAAAAGTGACACAAAAGGTAAGGATAGTATTAGACTAGTGACAGTTGCAGAAGAGGAATCAGTCGGGAGCTATTAACAGTTTAATTGATACGCTTTCTAAAGAAGTGGGTTTTTAACGATTTTTTGAAGGAGTGGAGACTGGGTGAGCATCTAACAGAGGAGGGAAGCGAGTTCCACAGGAACGGTGCAGCCCTTGAGAAATCTTGAAGGCAAGCATCAGAGGTGAGAGTACAGACAGAAGATAGACGTCTTCAGCAGATCGTCAGTGCCTAGAGAGGACATACTTAGGAGGATAGATAGGTCAGAGCAGCATTATGTAGAGATTTGAAAGCAATAACCAGAATTTTAAATTGAGCTCTATATCTTATAGGAAGCCAATGTAGGGACTGACAGAAGGGCGTGGGAGGTGCGGGCAGATAGGAAGTTGAGCCTCACCCCGCATTCATAATGGACTATAATGGCGCAAGTTGGGAGCATGTAAGACCACAGAGAAGCAGATTACAGTAGTCAAGGCGAGAAAGGACAGTGGTGGCAGATCCAACCTTTTTCCCATGTGTGATCCCTTATTACCTCAGATGCTAGGCTTCTCCAAGCAGTAACCAGTTATTTCATAGACTTCCTATCTCTGCCTACCCAGTGCTTTCCCAAGGGAAATAGTGTTATTCCCAAAAGACGTGGACCTTGTCTTCAAGGATATACAAGAGTTGGTGTGCAATGAAGCCATCATAAAAATCAAGCCCATATTCCAGGTTTCATGAGCAATCTCTCTCTGGTCCCCGAAAAGGGAGGAGGTGCTTCAACAAGCTCATGAAGCCAGTAGTCACCTTCTCAAGAAGTCAAGGGGTTTGTCTATGTGACAAACGCTCCTTAATATGTGACAAATGCGCCTTACCCTGGACATTTGTCACAAACTCCTGGAGGAGCCTGCTTGCTAGCCTCCTGCTCAAGGACTATGGGCCACATACAAAGACCCTGTAGTTTCGCAATTTTTTTTCTGTAGTTCACAGCTGTCATTGGGCCATAGAAGAGATATCCGCTTCAACCACTTGAATCCTGGACGTCACTGCAGTAACATTTGTTACCTCACCATGTCTATGTCTGAATTAAACAATGCTCTAATTTTCTTCATCAGATCCAGTATATCTCCTTTGGTGGCTGGGGTGTTGAGGTCTTCAGTGGACCGAGGAGTATTGAGTCCCCCTGTAACTGTTGTAGCAGTATGGGGTGTTGAGTAGTTTCTCCTCTGAGAGAACAGAGGTATGAGGCTCCTGCCGCGACACCATCTTGGGCCTAGGTCCCCGCTGCAGCAGAGCACCAATGTTTTTTATTATTATTATTATTATTATTATTGTTATTTATATAGTGCTAGCATATTCATTAGCACTTTACAATATTATCAGAGGAGGAGATTTAACAATAAATTAAACAGTTACAAAAACTTACCGGAACAACTGGTTGAAGAGGACCCTGTTCCAACGAGCTTACAGTGTAGAGCATGGGTTTCCAACACAGTCCTCAAGTACCCCCTAACAGTTCAGGATTTAGGGATTATTCTGTTGTGTCTAAATTGTTTTTCTTTCTTTTTAAAGACACCTTAGATACAACTGGGTAATCCCTAAATACTGGATTGCTACGGGGTACTTGAGGACTGGGTTGGGAACCACTGGTCTAGAGAGATCCCTCATCCTGATAGGGCTTTGAGTTTCTTGTTTCTCTTCCCCATACCTTTTGGGAAGTGTTAAGAGAGGGAACTTGTGTTTTTAGCAGGTGAAAAATGTTGAGCCGGAGAACAGGAGCCATGCAACTGCTCTATTTGCTGCCTAAGTCACGCTCCCTTCTTTGTTCACGTTTTAACGTGTTTTCACAAGAAAGAAGAAGTGGTTACCTTGGTCCTGCCTTTTATCGGATTAGAGTAATTCTGATTGGTTGTCCTGGTTACTATGTGAATGTAGTTTTATTTTTTTGGCTGCTGAGGGAGATATAGAATGCAGTATAACACTCACCTCTATGTCAGTATCATTATTTTTTTGCTTACTTGAATATATTGTATAATGTAAGACAGCACATGCATAACAGCATAACAAATGTGGTCAAAGAAAAGTCTCTAGTGAGATATTATACCTAAGAGGCTTAAAGTAGCTTCGCACTGCAAAAAGGAGATGTGGACAATCAAAACTGCACACAGTAAGAAATTCACCGGCCAGGAATGGGCAACTGCTAAAAAAATGTTAAAGGTCAACTCCGGTTTTATGCCTTTGTCACTGTATAGATTGTCAATGGCTATGCAAATGTTTATATGGATATACTCAGCATGTCACAATGTACTCTGGTCAACTTTGAGCTATGTGTGACAAATGATTGTGAAACATGCCTGCCTTTCTTTTGTGTGTGTGAAAACTTTAATAAAAATGTAAACATTGAAGAAAAAAACAAAACAAAAAGAAAAACCTGATGGCAATAGTGCAATCCAGACAAGCCCTATAGTTTATATATATATATATATATATATATATATATATATATATATATATATAAAAAAACCAAAAAAAACCCCACACATATAGTTTTAAATATCACAAGTTTAAGTCATGTGGAGAAATTTTGATCACCTTAACAGAAATAAAGCAGTAAGCAGCTTGCCTTAACAGGCATCACAGAGATAATGCAATTAAGTAACAAGTAAATCCAATCCATGACTTGAGCCTATGGGCATCACTATACTTGAATATGTGAATAAAAGTTCAGTGTACGCTGTACAGTATGAAAAGGGGAAAAAATATTGTATTTTTCTCAGGGTGGGGGTGTGACTGCTACAGGGGAAGAGATCAAGCACAGAGGAATGACAGCAGTTATGGTGCTTGGAGTGTACCTTCAAAATATGGTGACCTTTGGGGAGAGAGAGAATTGCTGCTCACAGCTTGGCTATTTTAGATAGAATTTTGATTTACTGCATTTTGGAGTTTAGCTGTTAAGCGTCTTCGGAATACAATATAATAATTATATAATATATACTATTTACTAAAAAACAGTCGCAACATGCTAAACCAGATTAAAACACATACAGGGTTAGTTTGTAAAACAAATTTAAAGAATATTTAAAAACGCCAACCAAAATAGGTGAACAGGAAAAATTGTACTTGTGTCTCACTGAAAATAAGCAACCTAATACAGGGATACCCTGAAATGGCCACTAATAACTTACTACTGTCAAACAGCCCAACACACACACATTAATCAGTAGGTTAGTGTAAATATGAAACAAATAACTGATAGGAGTCCTGAGATAAAGATATATTGACCAACACACAAGGAAGTAAGGGTGTGAGATACTTTGGGCCCTGTGTAGACTGCTCCTCGGGTGATCCATTGTCGACAACTCTACGTGTGAAATTAAGTAACCATAATAATAGATCACATGGAATAAAAATGTTAAAACTGCATATTGTCCCCAAGGCACAGTATGTGCCACCGTCGCTGAACTCTGGCAGGCTGAAATACTTCAGGCAACTTAAACATTAAATGCTTTAATTCAAATTACATTATAGGCAAATCCAAGTTACCTAATAATCCTATGACTTGTTTTTCCTAGAGCAGACCAAACACAAAATGTCCACTAGATGGCAGAGTACTGTCAACAGTTGTAGACATATTGAGAGCACACTACTAGTTGGTCTATGATTGCCTCTGGAACCACAAGATGGCATTATATATTCCCCCATAGCTATTATGTCGTATTTATGTTACCTGAATATTTTGTATAATGTAAGAACGTACATGCATAACAAATGTGGTCAAAATAAGGTCTCTACTGAGATATTATGCCTAAGAGGGTTAAAAGTAGCTTTACACTACTGAAAAGAGAGGTGGACAATCAAAACTGCACAGTAAGAAATCTATAGGCCAGGAATGGGTAACTGCTAAAAACCATGGCGGTGCAACTTTCATAGAGCCAAAACTCACAGTCTAATTTACTAAAATAGCTCAACCCACTTCAGGTATATGGCAGCAGAGTCATTACGGTACGTGACGAATGATCGAACAGTGATGCTGGAGCCATCTTGCTGGAACACCAAGTCTTGATGTTTGGTTAGGGTATGGTTGTCTTCATAATCTGGACTTCTCTTAGAAGTTAGAGCATGGATTTGTATGTGCCAGTTGGGGCTTGAATGGTTGGTCAAATTACAGCAAAGTCAGGGCTTGCAGATTTCCCACGTTTTGTTGTGTGTAAAAAGGAAACCGTTTAACTTCCGCTGTAGACTTTCTCAAGAGTGACTAAGGAATAAACGTTATGCATCTCCTCACAACCTGAGGATGCCACCATCACCATTGTGAAATGGTCACTATGTGCACCATAACCACTTAATTTTAGTGAAGTAGAATTTATACACAAGGCCTTTCTATGCAGTTTCCACACAAAAAAAGTATGAAGATTCCTCTCCTGTGTAAAGTCACCCCCTGACTAGTAAGAGTTTTGTGCAACTTGTGAGAAAGGGGAAGAGGGCTGAATTATAGTGCTGCCAAGGATTGTGGCTTTACTCGATGGCGGGCTAGCTGGGAAATGCACGGTTGGTTTGGCTTGAATATAGAGTACGCCATGTTTTTTACTTAAAGGGACACTCCGCTGCACAAATACATAACTAATTTTTAACTGTTTAGTAGATCTACCCCAAAATGAAAACTTGCATGCATTTCTTTCAAATAGGGATATATCTGAAAATCAGCTTGCAAAACCTGCAGTTCTCTTGTCTGTTGCGTTTGCAAGTTCTCCCTTTCTAACCCCAACCAAACTTTCTGTGGTTGTCCAAATCAGACTTCCCAATACAGCTCAATAAAAAAATAAAATAAAAAAAATATCAAAGTCAAATGCTACAGGCAATTGCTGCCTCCAGAGGTCAGCTGCATTGAGTAATGAAACCAGTAAGTAACATCATTATCGGTTGTCTGCTTGAAAGCCAGGGGGTTGTAGCCAGGTTACATTATAAAAGTGTCAGTTTCTATTAAAATTTGCACCTTTTGCAAAATGAAGAGAAAGGAAAAAAAACCCACACTTCACACAAAGCTTTTCAGCAAGCTTACATTGTTTAGGGGTCTGAAATTACCCTTTAAGAACTACATGCAATGAGAATGCCAAACTTCACATTTGTCACTTATTCCAACAGCACAGGTGGACCTTGCAACATGTCAACTGTAATGATCTTTGTGGGTTTGAAGATACCATTACAGTAAACCTGCCACCAGACCACTGGTGATGGTGAAATTATAACTTTATAGACCATATCCTGATGGATCGAGTATTCACTGTAATTCTACTGAACTGGGACCAATAACTCGCCATCTCTCCCAGCATGCAGTGTGGGTGCAAAGTGCCTGGTTCCTGTACATTATACACCATGCATGGAGCTGTATGAATGCATATGTACCCATCACAAGAAGAGTATGGGCAAATGTCAGCCGCTTTTCAGGGCTCTGAACGCAAATGATGTATTTCCACTCAGGAACAGAACAAGCCAAGCCAGCCTGTGCTTATTATGTTTGACCAAGTGACAAAGTTGTAGAACAGATTAATATTGGTTGTCAAGAATACTGTGTAATTTAACATAATATAGCATGTTTGTAAGTAAATCACTTTTCCAATGCAGAATACAATTGGCTCTTCTGAATAGCCTGACAAACCGAATCACAGGTGAAGAACGTAAAAACCCAACAAGGTTATTTTTTTTTTATTCACTACTGGATTTATAATGCTAGTCACATTACAAAAAAAATGGAGTTACTTGTGACAATCAAGTTGTTTCACTTGACATAAATAGCATGTTTAACTAAAGACAACTCTTTACTTTTTCATCTAAGTGCAAGGTTTGATCGGTTGTTAGTCACGCACTAGAAAGAAATTCAAATGCAGTCTCCTTTTCTTCTAAGAGCTCTTTGGCCGTTAAATCCATCTTCTCACGAGAGAAGTCGTCAATCTTGAGTCCTTCAACAATTTTCCAGGTTTTATCCTGTGTGAACATAAAGCCAAAACTCATAAGATTGCTCAAACTGGGAAGCTGAACTGTAATGTTTCATTTATCCCCAAGTGATTGGTTATAAACCCAACTTTTTTTGAAAACAACCATCCTAATTTGACCATCATTAAGCAAGTGCATTGTATGAGTAATTAATAAATGGATCATTTTGGTACATCTCATGCAATCCATAAATTACAGCGGCAGTTTGGTAATCCTGTTTCAACGGATGTTGAGGTATTCATGCCGCATGTAGCAAATATCATTTATAAGATTGTGTTTTAGTAACTTGTGATCAGCTAGTTTAGCAAAATAATTCCAGCATCTGTAGTCTGTTTTTATCCAGCTAATCCTATACTCAAAAGGGGGATATTAAATCGATCAATAACAAAAAAACAAAAACAAAAAAAACCGCACACTTGACAGATTTAATAAATAGAACAAAAGTGTCTAAATTATAGAAAAAGGTCTTAAGGTGTTATTGAAATTTGATAAATCTCTCAAGTCCCTGAACTAATTGCATTCAGAAAATGTTCATCGCCGAGCGGCTGTGAAAAGAAGCAATACCTTGAAGGAAAGCAAACTGTGATTAAGCAATTTATATCCCCTACATTTAACAAATATTCATTAAGGTGTGGAGGTGGGATTGTTTACCATCTTGTTTGGACAGCGTCAGCAGACCACTTTCAGCCTTTCACAGCTGACCTTGCTGGTTTGAATTGATATGGAAGAAATGTCTGTCTTAGCCATACCTCCAGTGGGGGACCAAGCTATTGACAGCCATGGACCCTCATTCAGTGCAAATGATTAAACACTGAACGGACAGCCAGCACTAGAGGACTCCACAATGTCCAATTTAAGGAGTTTGAATGGTGCCTACAATGTCCCTTTAAATGGAAACTCCAGTGCCAGAAATTTTTTTTTAAAAAAATATATCAGTTTTCCTGGCACTGCAGGTCCCCCCCCACAACCCCTTCAAGACTGGGGAGATCCAATGTGCATGCGCTGCAATGCCGCGCATACGCATTGGAGCTCCCCATAGGAAAGCATTGAAAATGCTTTTCAATGCTTTCCTATGGGGATTTTAGAAACGCTGGATGTCCTCACAGGTTTCCTGTGCTACGAACCAGGAAGTGCCCTCTAGTGGCTGTCTAGTAGACATCCACTAGAGGTGGAGTTTATAAAAAACTGCAATAATTACACTTGTGGGGTTAAGGGTGGTGGGAGTTGGCACCCAGACCACTCCAATGGGCAAAATTGGTCTGGGTGCCTGGAGTGTCCCTTTAAACTGAAAAACATGGTTTAAAACTGTATGCATTTATTATCCCCTCCATTTAAAAATAAACAAAAACAAAACAAAAACCTTTTTATGCACAGAATTGACATTAGCCGCCCAGAACTTGTTACACACAGATTAATGATGCTGCCGAAGGTGGATATAATGGGTTTTTCCAAGCACTTTAGTGGTCAAGATGATGCTTTGAATAACCCTTTAAAGGGACACTATCTTCATTGAATTTAAGTGGTTACAGTACCTGGAGTGCCCTGGCACCATCCTTACAGTGTTAAACCAATTTTAACATCTTAATTCTACATTAGAGTCCCAACAGCCCATCCTCTCTGTGTTGCTTGGGCCAATGAAAAAAATCATTATCCTAATTGGCAGCTGCGATTGGCTAACTGCTTTCAGCCTATTAAAGCAACTACTGATATGACTAGAAGGAAGTGGGTACTATCTGCTTGAAAAAAAGTTTCATACTGCATGATGGGACAGAGACAGGGGACTCAAGGCATTATTACCAATTCAGTGCCTACAATATTCCTTAAAGCTAGGTTCCATTTTATAGAAACATAGAATGTGACGGCAGATAAGAACCATTCGGCCCATCTAGTCTGCCCATTATTTTAAATCAATACTAAAAACTTAACAGATTTTTAATTGAACACAGCTGTGATGGTCAGTTGCTACATGCCATAATGGAAGGAGAAGAAAAATATTTTAACTCCACTTTGTTCAGTGATGGAAAAGGACAGGACAGAATTATAACAGTGATTGACAGGATGCCAAGACGGACACATTCAGCTCCAGGATAGAGGAATATGCAGCGAATTCTACATGTAAGGTTATATTCAGACCTCACAAAACATTTGTTAAATATGGAGGATAAACCACTTTAAAATATATGGAAAGGAAATGTCAGTTGCTCTTTTAGAATGAAAGATAAATAAGTCTTACCTTGATGGTAACAGGGAATGAATACAGCAAATCGTTTGCTACTCCATAGCCATTTCCATCCGAAATGACCCCCATAGAAACAAATTGTCCCTGTGAATGAAACTCTGGTTATTAAAATGCTGTATCCGTGCATACTTTTGACAGGCTGATTCTTTGGTCCACTTTGAAGACAAGTTTGTAAAACATCTCAAAGTATGAAGACATTGTTTACCATAAAAGTTCTACTTTATTAGATACTCCCCTCCTCTCCAGCATTGAGGCTGCCATCATCAAGGTGTGAGGGTTACACGAGTTTCTCCCAGTTATAGGATGGAGCACCTCCTCAGTGTCACACCTGGCTTTAATGTCAGAGTATCTGGCTCTGAAAAGACCAGCATCTGCACACCGCCTGCGGTGATCTAAAACAGAACACCTGTAAATGTTTCTCCTGGTCCTTTCATTCTCTACCTGCTTCTGTATGCAGAGAACTGATAGGTGTGTGGGCAAGAGGCCACACTTTCAGATTGAAGAAATCCTATACAGTTGCTAGCAAGCCATAATAACAATGTATACATTATACACTCTGCTCTTTTCAGTCAGTTAAGTCATCTGGTGCCCCATGAGAGGTTATATTATAGATTATTAAGGTTGGTGCATATTGAAATACATATGTAAATTTTTCTGATAGAAATTACAAGCAGCCTTACCCCCAAAAATAACTCACACATGACTGAGGGTGTGGAAGATAGATATGAACAACCATTCGGGACATACAGCTTCAATCTTCAAAATCTAGACTTCACTTCTCACCGGGTCACCTCGGGATCAGTTTATATAAAGTAGGAATGCATCAGTCGCTCTCCCATCATTTGCAACCACCAGAAAAACAATGGGCTCTACTTAACAATTAGTTCAGTGGGGGTTACTCTAGTAAGTCAGTCAATCTTATTACACAACGTTTCCAGATTTACAGAGGATATTCTTGGTTCAAGCTGAATTTTAGTAAAAAGGCTTCGTACTCCCTTCTTCCTACCCATCAGCAAGAGGACCAAATCCTCACTGCTCATGTACCCCTGCAATAGGAGGTATGCGCCAAATGAGTTTTCATGCACCAAGGATAACAGTTTAAGCAACAATTTCCACATTAAAGGGGTATTAGACTCCTGAATTTAACAATATTTGATCACGCCTTAGGAAGGTTATATCCAGTAAGCCGTGAAGCCAAGAAATCCAATTAGCCCAGATAAAGACAACGACCTTTGCTACTTAACTCTGAGTGCCAGAGAGGCACATGCAAATTTACAATGTGTTGGGCTACCTCTAGCACTGGAAGGGTTAAATTCTAGCAGAATGCAGTGCTGGTTACTATACTCTATACCATGAAAACATTCAAAACGAGTAGTGGCCATTCACCTCAGGAGTTCCAAACCAGATGTCCCTCACATGATCACAGATTGCTTTGGCGGCCGACATAGCACTGGATAACTTCCTGGCCTGGATAACAGCGGCACCTCTCTGCTGCACAGTCTAGAAAGGGAAAAAAAACCATGTGGTTTACTTTTTGTAATGCAAATTTGTACTAAGCAAGACTGTCATAATAGGTCGAAACTGTAATTAAATGGTGTGTAAAAACACATCACAAAAATGTGTGATCTTCTACATAGCTGACACTTTCCATTGATTATAAAATAACAGCAACTTAACACCATGCTTCCTAATTTCCCCATTTCAGATATACTATATTTTGTAATATATTTCACTCCAGGGCAATATCTGATAAGGTTACTTATTTCCAATGTTCCGTGTGAGTCTCAGCAAGAGTTCAAACATGTAAAAAAAACAAAAAAAAAACCACACGAAGAAGAGGGCAGGTGGGACAAATCGCTACTTATGACAGTTTTACCAGCATGTAATAGCTTGGGGATGCCGACGTCTCTCTGGATCGGCTGTTGATTGGTGCCATCGATAAAGTCTGATTTATGGTGAAACTTGTTTGGTGATTGAACGTCCTACACTGGGGATTATTAAACTGCATCCGGACACCTCCAGGATCATATTTAATAGCACAGCCTGTTCGGGAACCCAGAGACACGCCGGTGAATCTTACAAAAAACAATTTATTGTATGTCTGAAATTGGGAAACTAAGGTACGCGATTTTAAGTGGTTATTAAGTGGTTACATGGATGGTACCAAAAAACCCCAAAAACAAACCATATTAAAGTTAACCGATGCTCAGACACTATATACATTTCAAGGATTGTTCACATCAGCCATTGCAATGTAAACTGAGCAAAGAATGTGGGCCTTGCATGCACCATATGTTGTATATAATCACTTCATGTTCTCTGCACAGTGTTAGACGAGGTAACATCCTAATCCTGGCTAAATTGGTTAGCCTACATACCCCCCTGTATGCTTCAGGAGATGCCAGAACAAGAGGCAATACCAAACACCCCAAACTACTCTGCGGTGGGTGGAACATTGCAAAACAAAATAAAATGTCTTACTTTGAGGAAATCTCCTTTTAACCATGAATCGTCTTTCACAGCCTCAAATGCACTGACATCCTTTCCACCAACATGAACGGTGGCATGGCTGGCATCGGGGTATTGAGTGGATGAGTGATTGCCCCAGATTATCACATTCTTTACATCAGAAGGTGCCACGTTCATCTTCAGAGCGATCTACAGACAGAATATCAAGCAGTTTGTATCAGTCGCCCTTAGAAAGACATTAATAAAGCACCAACAAATTCCATAGTGCTGGACTATCAGACAAGTAGGACGCACAGGAACAGAGGGTGTTGACAGCCCTGCTCAAATTAATCTCTAGAGGGAGTGAGGTACAGGGGCACAAGAGGGAATGGTAGAATGAAGTGCTAGTGTATTGGATGACAGTAGGAGAGGAAGCAGGGTGGGGGGAGGGAGGGAAGAGAGAGAGAGTTTAACTGAAATGCTTTCCTGAAGTTAGTTTTTTTTTGTTTTTTAATTCTATATTTTGTTCACTTAGCAGGCGATAAAGAGAAAACAATACAATATGTAACAAAAGCATTGTCACTGGCTGAGACGCGGTGTCCCGCTGAGTGGGCTTTTGTTTTTTTTAACGGAAGCATGTTAGTCAACAAAGTATTTAAACATCAGTATGACCCCTTAGCACCTATACGTGGTTTACTTAAAAGACGGTCCATGGGTTGAGGTGTTCCAGGGATCAGGGGTGGCGCCTCCAAGGTTTCATCAGCGTAGTTTAACTGAACTTTTTTGGGGGGGAACCGGCGCCAATGTTATTGTGGACGTTTCTAGCGCAAGGTAGCATACTGTGCGGGCCCAGCATCTGATTCTAACGTGGGAAAGGAAGTTACAGTATGACATCACTCTGGCATTACTGAGAGGAGCTGCAGCCAGACCCACTGGACCACATGGAAATTGAGAATCAACTCCAGCAAAGGTATAGAGGCTCGGTGGATTGAAAAAAAAAATTAAAAATAAAAAATATGTGTGAGTGCGTATGTCTGCCAGTGTGTGTATTCATGTGTCACTGAGAGTGTATGTTTCAGTGAAAGTGTTGGTTAAAAACAGTGTATGACAATGTATGCATCAGTGAAGGTGTGAGTCTGTCAGGCAAAGAGTGTGTTCGTTTTTAGAAGGAAGTGAAATTTAGAAGAAGGGGTGCCTGTGTTTTGTCATGCCTAGGGCAGCACAAAACAAGAATACACCAATAGCCGGAGTAGAGCGATGGACGGGAGAGAAAATCGATTTTCCAGACTGAAGAACCCCACGCCTTAGCACTAAATTTGAGTTCTCTCCCTCCCTCCCCCTGAAGGTTAAAGTACCAAAGCAGGACTATGTTCGGCCCCAGGTAAAATCTAATTTTCATGTCTTGTTTGTATTCAGAATATGATTTCAGGGCTCGCTCATATAGTCTCTTCCTATAGCAGACCATCTGTTTTAGCAGATTTTCATAATTTAACTGCCTAATTTTATATGTCTCCTGGTCTTCTGCTAGTCACTAGACCACTTTTGGACCATTTCAGAACCTCCGTGGTGGGCACAAGTCTTACTCTAATTAGCCTGCAAACATGTATTTTACTTGAGCACTTTCTCTACGTCCTTGGCATTTCACGGTCACTACAAGTATCTGGTCTCATAACCCTCATGGCTCTTATAAAAATATAAATAAAATAAATAAATAAAAATAAGAAAGAAAGTGTGACAATCCTGTACGGCATAGTAGGAAATCATTACTGTCAGATTTAACTTATGTTACTATGTCCTCATATGCATGTACATTGAAATGTTTTTTTATTATATGCTAGTCAACCATCCTATTAATCAACGTAAGGGTTTATTTTATTATTTTGTTTATTTTTTTTTTTTTAAACCACACACTGTATAGTGCATGGCTGACACTAGATTTCAGAATCCACAACAGAAACATTCATTCCATAGACAGGCTAAGCTCAAAGTGTTTGCTATATCTATATCAGGGTTGGCAGTTAAAATATTTCACTTGTGACGCTTGTTTTAAAACATAACAAGTAGTTTTGTGTTCTATAAACCACTAGCTAGCTCAGAAGGCAGAGGGTCTTTATATTTCAAATAAAAGGAATCTGTGTATATATTTCAGGTATCTTTTTGTTTGTGCCATTTAATCACCATGAACCTATAGATAAAATATAAACAAAATAAAAATGCAGTATAAAAAGAGACAGAAGTTAAACTAGATATATATGTCAAGAGCTCATGATAAATGACCACTACCCAAAAAGTATGTCCCAGTGCACTTGATACTTACAGACTAATGAACATGGATTCACATGTTACATAAGTCACCTAAAGAGTAGGAAGTGGTTTTACCAAGATGCAAATATGTCTGAAAGCAACAGAATGTAATTCTTTTTAGAAACATTAACAATATATTTCTGCATTATATAAAATTTGCATAAAAAAAAATAAAAAAATAAAAATGGATCACTGCAAAGTAGATCTACCTGCAGTAGTAACCATGCTTATGGTAACAGATCTTAAAATCTTGCTGGATAAGATCTAACAAGTTCATGTCAGCCCATAGGAGGTTTGAACAGATCATTAAAGAGACACTTTAGCATCCACACAACTACAGCTTAGTTAAAAAGAATTGGTTTACAGACCACAGCCCTGCAGTCTCACTATTCAATTCTCTGCTAGGTAGGAATGCAGCCCTAGGCACACCTCACCATCTGACTCGCAGAATCGTTCCTACACACTTCCCTTAAAAAGATTGCTTTTTTTTTTTTTTAAACTTCCCTTATTCCCTTGTGTTTAGTTCTAGAAGTTCCAGATCAGCTCTGCCAATTGCCTGCAGCCGCTTCATGTGCATGGTTTAAGTGTATTCAACAGAGCAGGATATAATAGCTTCTAAAGAAGGCACACTGTGTTGTAAGAGCCGATTAAAAAATGAAACTATTTTCTAATGGAGGACATGCGGGTAACAGCCAGTGTTGGTGTGGCTAGACCTGCATAACCAAAACAATATTATTTCACTCCTAAATGGAGTAAGACTCAATGCAGGGACATTTTCTATACATCAAAACAGTTTATTTGCTTAAAGTAGCCCCTACCTTAGTGTAGAATTATTGTCAGCACTCCCTTATAAAATAAGTGAGTGGGTTCAAACACCCTGCAATAATTCAACAAGCTTTCAATGCTTATACTGACCCGAGTGTCTACTTGGGTGGTATTTACCAAGCACAATAGTCTACAACAGTAGCTGCACAGCTTCTTAGAGGACATGCTAGATGCCCCACAATAGGATTGCGAGCTGATAACATTGTATGTTAAAGTCCCCCAAAAAACGTTACCTGAGCTATTGCCCTATTATGATCCAAGCGGGTCAAGCAGCTGAAGTTCTCTTTAGGAATAGATGGAGCAGACTTCACAGCGGTCAGGCAGTTGGTGTTTGCTGGATTTCCCACAACAATCACCTAAAACCCAATACAAACATGTCAGTTACATTATTTTACGTAATCAGAGGTAATTAGAGGGTGCAACTTGTAAAATCTATAGCATAGCTGCATCCCCATTAACAATGGCTAGATATTTGCCTAAAGAGGAATCTACCAAACAATGATAGAATAAGTGAACTTAAAGGGACACTATAGCCACCAGAACAACTACAGCTTAATGTAGTTCTGGTAAGTACAGTCAGTCCCTGCAGACATTTTCATGTAAAAACTGCATTTTCAGAGAAAAGACAGTGTTTACACGGCTCCCTAGGACCCATCTTGTGGTAGCCACTCAGATGGCCACTAAAAGTTCTTCATGGGTCAGTGCTGCACAACGTGCAGTGTCTCCACACTCTGAACATTTCCCTATCTATGAAGAAATGCTAATTCGCCAGGGTGGCTGAGATCAGAATTGACAACATCAGCCAATCCCATGTTTTTCTATGGGAAAGCATTGGATTGGCTGAGATCACCAATTCTGATAATGCCGCCAATAGGGCTGATCGGGACGAGGTCAGCACCGGCGGACCCGTGCAACGCTGGAATAAAGGTAAGATTTTACTGTGTTTAAGGGTAGCAGGGGTGCTAAAGTGTGTCGGAAACACAGGTTTGTGTTGCTAACCTTAGTGTAGCTTTAAAGAAAAAACACAGCCGTAACATTTTATATTTAAAATGTATAACCATTCCCAGTAAGATGTGGATTTATATGTACATGGTAATCCACGGAAAGGTTTTAAATACAAATCACTTGAGAGGGAAACAAAACAAAAATACACATTCCCACTCACCTTGGCAGTTTTCTTTGCATACTTGTCCAAGGCAGCACCCTGTGACTTAAAGATCTTCACATTGGCTTTCAGTAGATCTTTCCTTTCCATACCCTCCCTTCTGGGCATTGAGCCTACCAGGATGGCAACATCGACATCCTTAAAGGCAACGTCTTCCTTGTCTGTGGCAACCACCTCTATGGAAGACAATATCATTGGTCAGTTCCATACATTCACTGCTCATTATGTATCTAGGCCGGATTTGTTCTAGGTTACAATTTTCAGAGATAACATAATTGATGGGTTGAAAAGGATCACCTCACTGCTCAAAGAAAAATAAATAAATGGACATTTCACACATAGGGAACTCGAATAAGATCAAGTGCGGTGTGTGAAGTGGTCCTTTAACATGCATAATTATTTAATATAAAAACAAGTTGGACAATGACAATGATGTTGGATAGTCGGATCACATCTAATAAATCACAGTAAAATTGTACAATCACATTTTCAAGTGTCTGCCCGTTTGCTTGGATTGAAGGATGGGATTAATGTTTTTGCAGACACCTGCTATGGGGAGGAACTATGGTGGTAGGTTTTAAAGTAAAAAAAGATAAAAATTGTTTCTTTCAAAATCTAGAGGTGAATGGAAATGAGTTTTGGATTTCAGGATGTATAATTAAAATGGGGGAGAGGGGCAATTTAGACTTCCACATGTAAGTGCCGTTTTAGTGTACAGGGTATTTTGATACTGAGCTAAATGCCGCTATACAGATATTTAAAAAAATAGAAATTTTATAGTAAACAATCTGAGCACATGGCATAGGTCAACTAAGTCACCAGATTTTAGTAGGATGTCCTGCTTGCACATGCAGAAGAGTGGAATGACTGAGGACCTAATCAGAACCAAATACTATGTCAGTTGGTTAAAGATTGCAATAAAATTTAACTTTTCCATATAGAGGCAAGTTCTGTATAGACAATACAATTATGTGCTCTACCATCAGATTATATTATTAAATATCTACTCCCAGTCCTCTCTAAAGTGCCTGTATGTCCCATTACAGGACTATTGAGTTGTGAACTTGTTTGACTGACCCAATAAATATGTAAAAACAACTTTCCAATAAGAATTAATATGCCAAAGGATATAAATTGAAATCATTTATGTAGAGTAATTTAACTTGGCAGAACAAAAATTGCACAACTGCGCAGTTAAGTTGTTTTTAAGTGTAGAACACACAACCTTTAAACTTCAGATAACAAGGATAATGTCCATCAAAATTGCTATGCACTTTGTGTACGAAAAGATAGCTCAAAATATGGACTAGAAGTTAGCAAACGTTACAAAGTTATGCACTTTGTTTTTATTAAAGTATATTTGTATAGACAAGGCAACAGCGGCGGGTCTTTCAAGAGCGTCTAAAAATGTAATCTTTCGTTGACCACTTTTTGAAAGAGGACATAATCAGTAACTTTCATACCTACTCTCATTCACTACACTTGCCACTATTGAGAGGCATTAGGCAGTTATATTTGCAAATTATCACTCCATTGCACACATTTTTGGCAAATGTATTCCCTTTAGAAGCTAGTAACAATTGAATTAGTTTGAGCTGAACATGGGGACACACGTACTGGATCTTTAAATTATCTACCTTTGGCAAGCAACCATATCTACACAGGTTAAAAATGGTGTGCCACCATACATAAGTGTCTAAAAAGGCCTGTAAGCCGGTTAGGACGTCTTCCAACAAACAGAAATGGTGTCCAGGTGACAAGTGTGAGACTAAACCACAAGTTGCCTAGCTTTCTAACTATGTGTAGTTACAACTGGACAAACATTACCCTATTCCTACTCAACTCCTGACCTCTAGGAAGCCAATTTCTTATTTTTTTTATAAACATCCAACGTGACAAAAAAAAAAAAAAAAGTTAGAATACAGAATGGGAAACATCAATGTTAAAGGCGCAGTTTAGCAATCCAGCAGTTGAAAGAAGTCAGCATGCCTTCCTGTAGTTCTGGATTGACAGTTTGAGAGATGAACTCATAGGTATTGTCTACATAAATCAAATAGATAAGGTGGAACATTTTTTAAGAGTAAAGGTGCACGCGGTGAGATCATGCATCAAAATCCCAACTCTTCGGGGCCAAAATCCAAGTCATGTCTAAGTACAGAGTTCGATAGGTTTAAAAAAAAATAAAAAAAATAAATAATAGTTTAAAAAAATTATGAATCTTTACCTTTTAGATGAGGTAGAGCACAGTCCTGCAACTCCATCACAACACCTCCCAACACACCCATCATCGGGGCGATGTCCAAAAGACAGAGTGAAATAGGCTGGAGAAAAAACACAAATCACATTTAAGACTTGAGCCAAATTAGGAGCATGCCAAATTATCTTTGGAGAACAGACAACGTGAAAACTGAAAAAAGAAACAAACTTTCCATTTTCCCCCCATCGCTTCTAGAGAAATAAAAAAAAAAAAAAATCCTCATTTGTGACCTAGTCGATAAACCACACACCAGGCCTAGAAGATTGACATCTTGACTTCTAGTGTCCATTCTTCTAGCTAGAAAACGGTTTGCTTTCTTGCATACGCAATACCAATCATGCACCCATGTTCCTATCACAGTGTAATTCAATATACAGATCTGATCAACAAATTTTAAGTTTTAAACACAAAAAAGCATAACTGCAAATTTTATTCCACTTTTATTTTGGCCTACAACATGAAATTCCCTGATTCGCTTGATATTTTATTAGATAACTGTGTCAGTGTAATATAAACTCAAGCACGAAAGTGTTTAAAGGACCACTATAGGCACCCAGACCACTTCAGCTCAATGAAGTTTCAGAGAAACTGCTATGTTTACATTAGGGTTAATCCAGCCTCTAGTGGCTGTCTCATTGACAGCCGCTAGAGGCGTTTCCGCGATTCTCACTGTGAAAATCAGAGTGAGAAGACGCTGGACGCATTGAGTAATGCTTTCCTATGAGCGGTTTGAGTGTGCGTGTGGCTCTTGCCGCGCATGCAAAGCTGATGTCAGCAGAGGGAGGAGAGTTCCCCAGCGCCGAGGGAGTCTGGCGTTGGAGAAAGGTAAGTGTTTAACCCCTTCAGCCTGGCGGGAGGAGGGGACCTAAAGACCCTATAGTGCCAGGAAAGTTTGTTTTCCTGGCACTATAGTGGTCCTTTAACGATGGACCACAGCTACAATAGAAGGATGTGGTGAAAAGTCAGTTCTCTAAACAGATATAAATAAACAGAAAACATTTCAAGTAAGGGCTTTTTTCTTGTTAATTCATCAAATTATTTTGAATTGATCAGAAATGTTTATACATCAGACTAGGTTGTATGTAAGGTTCCGATTACAGCACAAATCCCTTCTGAGAAAAGGCATTGAATGGTTGTGCAATAACTATAAGACGACCTCCACTGTTTTTGGAAGGGTGTGTAAATATATAAAAGCAGAACTTTCACCTTGCACCCACAAAACAATAAAAAATATATATTGATGTTTCTTGATGTATTTGGATTTAATTGAAATTCTGCAAGCTAAAGTTAGACTAAAGATAAACTGACTGCAAATTTTGCCTTTGCCCCCACCATCTCCAATTCAAAATGACTGATGGGAACAAGCAAACCGATGAACAGATGTCAAGGCATTTCACCGAGCATGTACGAGAATGATCTATGGAGAATCCCATAGTATCTCCATTTAGTACATGCAAAGAACCCATAGGGGTCAGTGCTACTTTAAAGCAATACTCAAGAGCTGGAATTTATTTCTTAAATCCTCATTGTACAGCGCTATAGAATAGCACGACAATAAGAAAAACAATCTCTGCCATAGTTTCACAATTTATATCAATGTAGATATTCTATTACAAGGATACTTGAAGACGTTATAAGGACAGCATGTTTTAACCAATTAGTGTTATTAAAATTAAATAATTTACCAAACACTTTCCACCCCCCACCCTTATTAAGTGGATGTAATTTTGGAAGGTTTCACTATGTTGATCAACCAAAACATTCAAATATTTGAAGTTAGTGCAGAGTAACCATGCATTACTCACAACTGTGGTTTGGGCTTATATCTGCTGATGAGGTCATAGTCAATGACTTACATCACAGAGTCACTACATAAGCAGCTGTACTGGAATAGTAATACCATTCCCAGCTGAGATTTAACAAAGGTAAGACATTTTATTGCGCAAGGTAGGTGTTCTCCCCATATCTATGGTTAAATATATAAAAAGGATTTAATCCAAAGTAATACAATTTGTTATTTGAAACCATGGATGTTTACATAGCATTACAGAAATGGAAAAAGCAGGTAGTATATATTTTCCTGTACAATTCACAAATTACCTGGTCTGTGCCAAATACATCGCCTTTAGCAACGCTGTACAGCAAGGAATAGGCAATCTGCCCAGCTGCTCCAGTCACCAAGACTTTGATAGTATCGGGCTAAAAAACAAACAATTTTTTTTAAATAAAAAAGGAAGGACATGGTCAGCATTTTATTCAGAAACATAGCACGCAGGCAGACACTCACTTTCCATTCATACAAGGACGTCTGCAGTCAGGAGACATAATGACCTTGATTATACAACTGTGTTTGGTTACTAGAATAAACTATGCAACTTAATATTTTATTAATTGCAAATGGGAAACCTCCGTCACAATGAATTTGTCAGGTTTCCGTTTCCCTGTGACTATTTGAAAAAGTTATAACAAGACAGGTTGTCTTTTAAAAAGGACCACTGTAGAAAGTTCCTAGAATGTACGGTAATCTGTGAATTATGACATTTACTTGGTCAATAGGACTACACGCAAGTGTTAAGACCATCACATGTCTTAATTTATATAATTTTAAAGTTTAATATAGATTATGTAAAAAGAGCAGAGAGTTCTAAAAGTAAAAATATGTCATCATGCCAACTTAAAAGGAAAATTCACGTTGATGGCAAAACTTTCAAAAGAACTTTCCCTCATAACCCCCCACCCCCGAGCAGGAGAAGAAAAAACAAAAAACACAAAAACAAAAAACACAAAAACAAAAAAAGGCAAAAAACACAAAAACCTCAACATGCACCATTAAGTAAACAAACATCAGTGATGGAACAAGCCTCAAATGCACAATTCTGCATTTCACACCGTCGTCCTCAGCAAATGAAATAATTTAGTTTAATTTTTTTTATTTTTTTTTTTAAATAAAAAGGACTGACATGAGTGCAGCACTAGACTAGGACAGTCACTAAGCAGTCAACTTAAAGCTCTCCATCATAACTACAGCTCACCATGATGGTTGTAATGCCAAGAGTGACCCATGTTAGTAGTCAAAATATTTAACAGTTTGACCTCTTATTTGGGCACCATTCCCTACCTCAACTACTAATAGCAGAGAGACAGATTTTCCTGAGCAGGTGCTTCAATTAGCCTTCCTAAGCTAAAACTGTCAGAGCACTGGTAAGAAGTCAAACCATAGATTACTTTTATCAAATTAAATGAGGAATCCGACTGAATCAAATGACACATTTTATCCAATGAATTCAATGACCGCATCAGTGTGCTGACACTGGACAGCAAATAGATTATTGAATCTGTCAGGTTATTTACTAAATTGAAAATGGTCAAGAATTCAAAGTGAATTTCACATTTTAGATCAAAATAGTCAAATTGGTAAAAAATAAATAAAAAAAATAATTAATCTCCTAGTCAACTATATGTCCAGTTCAGCTACTTTGGCCTTTCATTTGAAACAGACTTTGAATTCCTGACATTTCTCACTTGAGCAAATAACCCTGTATGTTAGTCCAAAGCTCGAAGAGGATATGACAGCTACTGGAGACATGGATTTTGTGAAATGTGCACTGGTTTAATAAACTTACCTTCATTCCAGCATTGTGCGGTATCATCAAAACCGACAATCTCAGCCAATCCAATGATTCCCCATAGGAGAGCAAAGGGGGGCTATTGCACATGCGTGGCAAAACGCAGCGTAGCACCAATCAGCATTTCCTCAGAGATGCACTGAATGAACGCATGTCTATGGAGAATGTTCAGTGCCTCCATGCAGAGCGTGGAGGCACTGAATGTCAGTGAGTCACACTGTGCAGCACTGCCCCAGGAAGCATGTCTAATGGCCGTCTGAGTGACAGCCAATAGAGGTGTTCCTTGGCAGTAAAGTAAACACTGCAAGGACTGACTATAGATACAAGAATCACTAGATTAAGCTGTAGTTCTGGTGACTGTAATGTCCCTTTAAGATGAAGTGATTATGATGCCATCAGTCCCTTTCCCTTTTATAGCCAGTATTGGCACTGTACACCCTGTTCAGTAACAGTAGATATGAAAAGTCCATAAACACTAAATAAATGGGATAATTACTGCATGAGCATCGCCTTTAAAGCCCAAACTGCCCAAACAGTCCATCACTTGTTCTTAAACATTGCAAAGACCATCTTCAATATATTCAATGATTAAAGCAGTATATAAAAAGCAAGGAAGAATTGAAAAATAAATTCTGTTAGATAAATATTTGACTACAGAAACCGTTTTATAACAGCTGCTACTCTGAATAACGTAACAAATACCCATAGCCAATTACGCAAACAGGCATGTAGAAAGTTGGGCAAAAATTGATTTAAAAGTACACTTTAATGATATAGGGCTCCTGGGATATGTGCCAACTAGTTAACCCTACATTGCAAGAGCAACGTTAGAGTCTTGTTCTAAAAGCTTCTTAAAAATGAGTGTGCCTTTGATAGAAACCATCAGTAAGAGGGGAAAAAAACAAACACTGACTGCACAAAATGTGAATATGGGCTGATGTTGCAATCTGCTAAACACCAAAATGATATCCTTCTACATCTAGAAAGCACAATCTGAGTTAAAGACAATCATGCACTCATTTAACCCCTTAAGGACCAAAACTTCTGGAATAAAAGGGAATCATGACATGTCACATGTCGTGTGTCCTTAAGGGGTTAAATATATACAAAAATTATATTGATTTTTTCTGTTTTGTTTTTTTTAGAGGTAACCTTCAGCTTTCCATGAAAAGTCTGAAAATGTCATTAACGTTTTCATGTTAAGAGGATGATTAGGACAGTGACAATCTTGGCAAGACAACTATCATAAATGAAAAAAAAAAAAAAAAAAAAAAAAAAAAAAAAAAAAAGGGGGGGGACTGAAGTGTTAACCCTGAAAAGGAAGGAGGCAGAGGCACACACAAGGTCCATTTACCCATTATGGTCTAAATGAGCAATATATTGAGAGTGGAAGCTGTAACCTCAGTGAATGCAGCATTGTATTGAGCTATCATTATATAACGCAGTGCAGGGCACAGCTCTTGGTATTTTGCCAAAATACATTAAGAACCCAATAAAAGGGATCAGATTTATAGATTTATATTCAGTATAGTGATATAGTGCATAGCTGTGCAATGCAGACAGACAGACATATTAAATATGGAGCTGGTAGACAGATGACACAATGGAATATTAGCAGGCCCAGGCCCAACCTACACACACTGTGCAATCATGTCTCCCAGTAACAGTGCAATGTATACATACCATGGTGATAAAGGCTCGGAATTGGATAACTGGCTACACAGAAACTAACAAACTGGACCTTCTACTGCAACAGCCGCTGTCAGAGTGACTGCAGGTCACCTCTACACACAGCTACACGACCGCAATGTCACACGTGACCCACACACACCCCCGGCGCTTTGGTGACCGATGTATGTAGGTTTTGTAGTTTTTTTTACGGTCGCTGGAATTTTAGAACTGAAAGTCGAAACTACAACACCCGGCATGCTTAGCGCCATTACCTAGCCCTAGAAGATCAATCCGCCGGCCAAAAAAAAAATAAAAAAAAAAATTATACAACCCAAAAATCACTTTTTATCAGAAAGGGTACTGAGCGTGACAGAAATATCGCGAGGTGATAACTTTATTCAGTGTAAACTGCTACCAAACTAACCAGCAAACAAAAACCAGAAAAAACACAACACACACACACTGAAATATTCACAGAAAAAACATAAAAATAATGTATATATGTCTATAATTTGAATTTAAAGTCATTTGTGAAAAGTAAGGTTATAAGGTAATGGCAATATTTAAGTTTGTCACAAAATATATTCACTGCTTCCTTCATTCTTGGGGACTTTACTATCCCAATCAACAGGGGAGGGCTGGCAGCCTTAGGCCTGGGGGGCAAAACCAGTCAAGAGGCCCATTGCACCACCAAATCAGTGCAATGGTGCCCACCTTTTCCTGGATTTATAACGGATATTGATGTTATGCTAATCAGTAGCTCTTTGCCATGCCCGCTCCTTCACGGCTCTGACTTTCAATGTTGTCAGAGCGCAGGCTGAGAATCTCTGAGCCTGTGCTCTGACTCACTAACTGAGCGTCGGAACCATGAGGGAGAGGATATAATCTGACTGCACCTACTGCTGGTGCGCACCAGTGGACCACCAGCGAATCGTTTAAATTGAATAGGCTGGTGTCCCCAACTTGTGAGCTGTGTTGTCCGCTGGGCGCCTCTGTTGTGATGGCACCCTGCGTGACCGCACAGCGTGCACACCCCAATGGCTGGCCCTGCTGACACACACTGATGTTACTACTTAGAAATCCCTCAATATTAATACAGACGGCAGAGTAAACACCAATAAACTGTGGAAACAGATCTGATCCCACCCAAATTTATAAAGATTTGCTTACTGGATTTGTTGTAAGATTAAATCATGCCTCCTCCCCTCTCTCTCCCATTCGCTGCTCTGTAAGCTGGGAGGAAGTGAAGAGTAATCACAATCTCTCAGCACAGTGGCACCTGTGGCTGCATGGGGAACAGCTGTATTTGCCGCCCCCCATGTGACATCACAATGCCCCACCTATATGAGCTGCCATACGAACTAACGCCAGTGCTGCTCACAGTGTGTGTTTAAATTAAAAAGCCTGCAGGGACCGGCTATAGATACCAGAACCACTTCATTAAGCTCCAGTCGTTCTGGGGACTATAGTGTCCCTTTAATGTAATGAAAATTATAGATTAGTGTCACTAATAATATACTAGATTGCCTACTTACAACCAAATGAGGATGATGATGAGCTGCAGTTTGGCTCCACTGGTCTGGTGTAGAACAGGATCTCTGGAGGCTGTTTGCAACTGTGGTCACAAAATTCAATGTTCTGGGAGAATTGGAAGCAGCTCCATTTTTGGGAGGGCCCCTTATACAGCTCAAGGTCTGGGCCCCAGGGCCTGGCGGTGAGTATGCCCACAAGGCCCACTCATAAGTCCACTTATATGTTCCACCCACCCATGAGTTCGCTCACAGGGAGTGGAGTGTGTAGGGGATGTGTTATGTGTTATTGTAGAGCAGGGGTTCTCAACATTAGTCCTCAGGACCCCCTACCAGTCCAGGGTTTAGGGATTACCTGGGTGTGTCTAAGGTGTTTTTTCCCTTTTTCTAAACACCTGAGACACACCCAGGTAATCCCCAATTCCTGGACTGGTAGCGGGTCCTGAGGACTGGGTTGAGAACCCCTGTTGTAGAGGATCTAATATGTGTGCTTATGGTATGTAGTGTATAGGGATACCAGTTTGTGCAGGTGATGCAGTGTGTTTGTGTTTAGTGGAAGCAGTGTGTATTTGTGTATAAGGGATGTATTGTATTGTGTGTTTCTGGTTGTGTGTAAGGGATGCATTGTGTGAATCTGTGTTTGTATGCATAAGGGATGCAAGGTGTGTGTCTGTAAGTGTGTGCATTGAGTGTGTGTTAGTGATGCATTGTGTTTCTGTGTGTATGTAAGAAAAGCGGTGTGTGTGTAAGTATTTGCATTATGTGTTTCTGTGTATGTGTGCAAAGGATGCATTGTCTTTGTGTGTAAGTGTTGCATTGTTTGTGTGTAATGGATGCATTGTGCGTTTCTCTGTGTGTAAGGGAAGCATGTTGTGTTTCTGT
>OW240913.1:318736314-319221861 GCA_933207985.1 Pelobates cultripes | reverse complement strand
AGTATCTGGCTCTGAAAAGACCAGCATCTGCACACCGCCTGCGGTGATCTAAAACAGAACACCTGTAAATGTTTCTCCTGGTCCTTTCATTCTCTACCTGCTTCTGTATGCAGAGAACTGATAGGTGTGTGGGCAAGAGGCCACACTTTCAGATTGAAGAAATCCTATACAGTTGCTAGCAAGCCATAATAACAATGTATACATTATACACTCTGCTCTTTTCAGTCAGTTAAGTCATCTGGTGCCCCATGAGAGGTTATATTATAGATTATTAAGGTTGGTGCATATTGAAATACATATGTAAATTTTTCTGATAGAAATTACAAGCAGCCTTACCCCCAAAAATAACTCACACATGACTGAGGGTGTGGAAGATAGATATGAACAACCATTCGGGACATACAGCTTCAATCTTCAAAATCTAGACTTCACTTCTCACCGGGTCACCTCGGGATCAGTTTATATAAAGTAGGAATGCATCAGTCGCTCTCCCATCATTTGCAACCACCAGAAAAACAATGGGCTCTACTTAACAATTAGTTCAGTGGGGGTTACTCTAGTAAGTCAGTCAATCTTATTACACAACGTTTCCAGATTTACAGAGGATATTCTTGGTTCAAGCTGAATTTTAGTAAAAAGGCTTCGTACTCCCTTCTTCCTACCCATCAGCAAGAGGACCAAATCCTCACTGCTCATGTACCCCTGCAATAGGAGGTATGCGCCAAATGAGTTTTCATGCACCAAGGATAACAGTTTAAGCAACAATTTCCACATTAAAGGGGTATTAGACTCCTGAATTTAACAATATTTGATCACGCCTTAGGAAGGTTATATCCAGTAAGCCGTGAAGCCAAGAAATCCAATTAGCCCAGATAAAGACAACGACCTTTGCTACTTAACTCTGAGTGCCAGAGAGGCACATGCAAATTTACAATGTGTTGGGCTACCTCTAGCACTGGAAGGGTTAAATTCTAGCAGAATGCAGTGCTGGTTACTATACTCTATACCATGAAAACATTCAAAACGAGTAGTGGCCATTCACCTCAGGAGTTCCAAACCAGATGTCCCTCACATGATCACAGATTGCTTTGGCGGCCGACATAGCACTGGATAACTTCCTGGCCTGGATAACAGCGGCACCTCTCTGCTGCACAGTCTAGAAAGGGAAAAAAAACCATGTGGTTTACTTTTTGTAATGCAAATTTGTACTAAGCAAGACTGTCATAATAGGTCGAAACTGTAATTAAATGGTGTGTAAAAACACATCACAAAAATGTGTGATCTTCTACATAGCTGACACTTTCCATTGATTATAAAATAACAGCAACTTAACACCATGCTTCCTAATTTCCCCATTTCAGATATACTATATTTTGTAATATATTTCACTCCAGGGCAATATCTGATAAGGTTACTTATTTCCAATGTTCCGTGTGAGTCTCAGCAAGAGTTCAAACATGTAAAAAAAACAAAAAAAAAACCACACGAAGAAGAGGGCAGGTGGGACAAATCGCTACTTATGACAGTTTTACCAGCATGTAATAGCTTGGGGATGCCGACGTCTCTCTGGATCGGCTGTTGATTGGTGCCATCGATAAAGTCTGATTTATGGTGAAACTTGTTTGGTGATTGAACGTCCTACACTGGGGATTATTAAACTGCATCCGGACACCTCCAGGATCATATTTAATAGCACAGCCTGTTCGGGAACCCAGAGACACGCCGGTGAATCTTACAAAAAACAATTTATTGTATGTCTGAAATTGGGAAACTAAGGTACGCGATTTTAAGTGGTTATTAAGTGGTTACATGGATGGTACCAAAAAACCCCAAAAACAAACCATATTAAAGTTAACCGATGCTCAGACACTATATACATTTCAAGGATTGTTCACATCAGCCATTGCAATGTAAACTGAGCAAAGAATGTGGGCCTTGCATGCACCATATGTTGTATATAATCACTTCATGTTCTCTGCACAGTGTTAGACGAGGTAACATCCTAATCCTGGCTAAATTGGTTAGCCTACATACCCCCCTGTATGCTTCAGGAGATGCCAGAACAAGAGGCAATACCAAACACCCCAAACTACTCTGCGGTGGGTGGAACATTGCAAAACAAAATAAAATGTCTTACTTTGAGGAAATCTCCTTTTAACCATGAATCGTCTTTCACAGCCTCAAATGCACTGACATCCTTTCCACCAACATGAACGGTGGCATGGCTGGCATCGGGGTATTGAGTGGATGAGTGATTGCCCCAGATTATCACATTCTTTACATCAGAAGGTGCCACGTTCATCTTCAGAGCGATCTACAGACAGAATATCAAGCAGTTTGTATCAGTCGCCCTTAGAAAGACATTAATAAAGCACCAACAAATTCCATAGTGCTGGACTATCAGACAAGTAGGACGCACAGGAACAGAGGGTGTTGACAGCCCTGCTCAAATTAATCTCTAGAGGGAGTGAGGTACAGGGGCACAAGAGGGAATGGTAGAATGAAGTGCTAGTGTATTGGATGACAGTAGGAGAGGAAGCAGGGTGGGGGGAGGGAGGGAAGAGAGAGAGAGTTTAACTGAAATGCTTTCCTGAAGTTAGTTTTTTTTTGTTTTTTAATTCTATATTTTGTTCACTTAGCAGGCGATAAAGAGAAAACAATACAATATGTAACAAAAGCATTGTCACTGGCTGAGACGCGGTGTCCCGCTGAGTGGGCTTTTGTTTTTTTTAACGGAAGCATGTTAGTCAACAAAGTATTTAAACATCAGTATGACCCCTTAGCACCTATACGTGGTTTACTTAAAAGACGGTCCATGGGTTGAGGTGTTCCAGGGATCAGGGGTGGCGCCTCCAAGGTTTCATCAGCGTAGTTTAACTGAACTTTTTTGGGGGGGAACCGGCGCCAATGTTATTGTGGACGTTTCTAGCGCAAGGTAGCATACTGTGCGGGCCCAGCATCTGATTCTAACGTGGGAAAGGAAGTTACAGTATGACATCACTCTGGCATTACTGAGAGGAGCTGCAGCCAGACCCACTGGACCACATGGAAATTGAGAATCAACTCCAGCAAAGGTATAGAGGCTCGGTGGATTGAAAAAAAAAATTAAAAATAAAAAATATGTGTGAGTGCGTATGTCTGCCAGTGTGTGTATTCATGTGTCACTGAGAGTGTATGTTTCAGTGAAAGTGTTGGTTAAAAACAGTGTATGACAATGTATGCATCAGTGAAGGTGTGAGTCTGTCAGGCAAAGAGTGTGTTCGTTTTTAGAAGGAAGTGAAATTTAGAAGAAGGGGTGCCTGTGTTTTGTCATGCCTAGGGCAGCACAAAACAAGAATACACCAATAGCCGGAGTAGAGCGATGGACGGGAGAGAAAATCGATTTTCCAGACTGAAGAACCCCACGCCTTAGCACTAAATTTGAGTTCTCTCCCTCCCTCCCCCTGAAGGTTAAAGTACCAAAGCAGGACTATGTTCGGCCCCAGGTAAAATCTAATTTTCATGTCTTGTTTGTATTCAGAATATGATTTCAGGGCTCGCTCATATAGTCTCTTCCTATAGCAGACCATCTGTTTTAGCAGATTTTCATAATTTAACTGCCTAATTTTATATGTCTCCTGGTCTTCTGCTAGTCACTAGACCACTTTTGGACCATTTCAGAACCTCCGTGGTGGGCACAAGTCTTACTCTAATTAGCCTGCAAACATGTATTTTACTTGAGCACTTTCTCTACGTCCTTGGCATTTCACGGTCACTACAAGTATCTGGTCTCATAACCCTCATGGCTCTTATAAAAATATAAATAAAATAAATAAATAAAAATAAGAAAGAAAGTGTGACAATCCTGTACGGCATAGTAGGAAATCATTACTGTCAGATTTAACTTATGTTACTATGTCCTCATATGCATGTACATTGAAATGTTTTTTTATTATATGCTAGTCAACCATCCTATTAATCAACGTAAGGGTTTATTTTATTATTTTGTTTATTTTTTTTTTTTTAAACCACACACTGTATAGTGCATGGCTGACACTAGATTTCAGAATCCACAACAGAAACATTCATTCCATAGACAGGCTAAGCTCAAAGTGTTTGCTATATCTATATCAGGGTTGGCAGTTAAAATATTTCACTTGTGACGCTTGTTTTAAAACATAACAAGTAGTTTTGTGTTCTATAAACCACTAGCTAGCTCAGAAGGCAGAGGGTCTTTATATTTCAAATAAAAGGAATCTGTGTATATATTTCAGGTATCTTTTTGTTTGTGCCATTTAATCACCATGAACCTATAGATAAAATATAAACAAAATAAAAATGCAGTATAAAAAGAGACAGAAGTTAAACTAGATATATATGTCAAGAGCTCATGATAAATGACCACTACCCAAAAAGTATGTCCCAGTGCACTTGATACTTACAGACTAATGAACATGGATTCACATGTTACATAAGTCACCTAAAGAGTAGGAAGTGGTTTTACCAAGATGCAAATATGTCTGAAAGCAACAGAATGTAATTCTTTTTAGAAACATTAACAATATATTTCTGCATTATATAAAATTTGCATAAAAAAAAATAAAAAAATAAAAATGGATCACTGCAAAGTAGATCTACCTGCAGTAGTAACCATGCTTATGGTAACAGATCTTAAAATCTTGCTGGATAAGATCTAACAAGTTCATGTCAGCCCATAGGAGGTTTGAACAGATCATTAAAGAGACACTTTAGCATCCACACAACTACAGCTTAGTTAAAAAGAATTGGTTTACAGACCACAGCCCTGCAGTCTCACTATTCAATTCTCTGCTAGGTAGGAATGCAGCCCTAGGCACACCTCACCATCTGACTCGCAGAATCGTTCCTACACACTTCCCTTAAAAAGATTGCTTTTTTTTTTTTTTAAACTTCCCTTATTCCCTTGTGTTTAGTTCTAGAAGTTCCAGATCAGCTCTGCCAATTGCCTGCAGCCGCTTCATGTGCATGGTTTAAGTGTATTCAACAGAGCAGGATATAATAGCTTCTAAAGAAGGCACACTGTGTTGTAAGAGCCGATTAAAAAATGAAACTATTTTCTAATGGAGGACATGCGGGTAACAGCCAGTGTTGGTGTGGCTAGACCTGCATAACCAAAACAATATTATTTCACTCCTAAATGGAGTAAGACTCAATGCAGGGACATTTTCTATACATCAAAACAGTTTATTTGCTTAAAGTAGCCCCTACCTTAGTGTAGAATTATTGTCAGCACTCCCTTATAAAATAAGTGAGTGGGTTCAAACACCCTGCAATAATTCAACAAGCTTTCAATGCTTATACTGACCCGAGTGTCTACTTGGGTGGTATTTACCAAGCACAATAGTCTACAACAGTAGCTGCACAGCTTCTTAGAGGACATGCTAGATGCCCCACAATAGGATTGCGAGCTGATAACATTGTATGTTAAAGTCCCCCAAAAAACGTTACCTGAGCTATTGCCCTATTATGATCCAAGCGGGTCAAGCAGCTGAAGTTCTCTTTAGGAATAGATGGAGCAGACTTCACAGCGGTCAGGCAGTTGGTGTTTGCTGGATTTCCCACAACAATCACCTAAAACCCAATACAAACATGTCAGTTACATTATTTTACGTAATCAGAGGTAATTAGAGGGTGCAACTTGTAAAATCTATAGCATAGCTGCATCCCCATTAACAATGGCTAGATATTTGCCTAAAGAGGAATCTACCAAACAATGATAGAATAAGTGAACTTAAAGGGACACTATAGCCACCAGAACAACTACAGCTTAATGTAGTTCTGGTAAGTACAGTCAGTCCCTGCAGACATTTTCATGTAAAAACTGCATTTTCAGAGAAAAGACAGTGTTTACACGGCTCCCTAGGACCCATCTTGTGGTAGCCACTCAGATGGCCACTAAAAGTTCTTCATGGGTCAGTGCTGCACAACGTGCAGTGTCTCCACACTCTGAACATTTCCCTATCTATGAAGAAATGCTAATTCGCCAGGGTGGCTGAGATCAGAATTGACAACATCAGCCAATCCCATGTTTTTCTATGGGAAAGCATTGGATTGGCTGAGATCACCAATTCTGATAATGCCGCCAATAGGGCTGATCGGGACGAGGTCAGCACCGGCGGACCCGTGCAACGCTGGAATAAAGGTAAGATTTTACTGTGTTTAAGGGTAGCAGGGGTGCTAAAGTGTGTCGGAAACACAGGTTTGTGTTGCTAACCTTAGTGTAGCTTTAAAGAAAAAACACAGCCGTAACATTTTATATTTAAAATGTATAACCATTCCCAGTAAGATGTGGATTTATATGTACATGGTAATCCACGGAAAGGTTTTAAATACAAATCACTTGAGAGGGAAACAAAACAAAAATACACATTCCCACTCACCTTGGCAGTTTTCTTTGCATACTTGTCCAAGGCAGCACCCTGTGACTTAAAGATCTTCACATTGGCTTTCAGTAGATCTTTCCTTTCCATACCCTCCCTTCTGGGCATTGAGCCTACCAGGATGGCAACATCGACATCCTTAAAGGCAACGTCTTCCTTGTCTGTGGCAACCACCTCTATGGAAGACAATATCATTGGTCAGTTCCATACATTCACTGCTCATTATGTATCTAGGCCGGATTTGTTCTAGGTTACAATTTTCAGAGATAACATAATTGATGGGTTGAAAAGGATCACCTCACTGCTCAAAGAAAAATAAATAAATGGACATTTCACACATAGGGAACTCGAATAAGATCAAGTGCGGTGTGTGAAGTGGTCCTTTAACATGCATAATTATTTAATATAAAAACAAGTTGGACAATGACAATGATGTTGGATAGTCGGATCACATCTAATAAATCACAGTAAAATTGTACAATCACATTTTCAAGTGTCTGCCCGTTTGCTTGGATTGAAGGATGGGATTAATGTTTTTGCAGACACCTGCTATGGGGAGGAACTATGGTGGTAGGTTTTAAAGTAAAAAAAGATAAAAATTGTTTCTTTCAAAATCTAGAGGTGAATGGAAATGAGTTTTGGATTTCAGGATGTATAATTAAAATGGGGGAGAGGGGCAATTTAGACTTCCACATGTAAGTGCCGTTTTAGTGTACAGGGTATTTTGATACTGAGCTAAATGCCGCTATACAGATATTTAAAAAAATAGAAATTTTATAGTAAACAATCTGAGCACATGGCATAGGTCAACTAAGTCACCAGATTTTAGTAGGATGTCCTGCTTGCACATGCATAAGAGTGGAATGACTGAGGACCTAATCAGAACCAAATACTATGTCAGTTGGTTAAAGATTGCAATCAAATTTAACTTTTCCATATAGAGGCAAGTTCTGTATAGACAATACAATTATGTGCTCTACCATCAGATTATATTACTAAATATCTACTCCCAGTCCTCTCTAAAGTGCCTGTATGTCCCATTACAGGACTATTGAGTTGTGAACTTGTTTGGCTGACCCAATAAATATGTAAAAACAACTTTCCAATAAGAATTATTATGCACTTTTTGATCCTGATGAAGGTCCCTGCTTGGACCGAAACGTTGATCGTTTTTGTTTCTTTGATGGAATAAACCACATTTGATATTCAGAAGTCCGTGAGTGCAGCCTGCTTTGTTTTGTGTACTACATTGAAGGACCCTAAAGACTGGCACCCGGCAAGCCTAATAAGGCATATTGGACTACTTAAGCGTGAGTGCAAGGAAAATTCTATTATTATTATGCCGAAGGATATAAATTGAAATCATTTATGTAGAGTAATTTAACTTGGCAGAACAAAAATTGCACAACTGCGCAGTTAAGTTGTTTTTAAGTGTAGAACACACAACCTTTAAACTTCAGATAACAAGGATAATGTCCATCAAAATTGCTATGCACTTTGTGTACGAAAAGATAGCTCAAAATATGGACTAGAAGTTAGCAAACGTTACAAAGTTATGCACTTTGTTTTTATTAAAGTATATTTGTATAGACAAGGCAACAGCGGCGGGTCTTTCAAGAGCGTCTAAAAATGTAATCTTTCGTTGACCACTTTTTGAAAGAGGACATAATCAGTAACTTTCATACCTACTCTCATTCACTACACTTGCCACTATTGAGAGGCATTAGGCAGTTATATTTGCAAATTATCACTCCATTGCACACATTTTTGGCAAATGTATTCCCTTTAGAAGCTAGTAACAATTGAATTAGTTTGAGCTGAACATGGGGACACACGTACTGGATCTTTAAATTATCTACCTTTGGCAAGCAACCATATCTACACAGGTTAAAAATGGTGTGCCACCATACATAAGTGTCTAAAAAGGCCTGTAAGCCGGTTAGGACGTCTTCCAACAAACAGAAATGGTGTCCAGGTGACAAGTGTGAGACTAAACCACAAGTTGCCTAGCTTTCTAACTATGTGTAGTTACAACTGGACAAACATTACCCTATTCCTACTCAACTCCTGACCTCTAGGAAGCCAATTTCTTATTTTTTTTATAAACATCCAACGTGACAAAAAAAAAAAAAAAAGTTAGAATACAGAATGGGAAACATCAATGTTAAAGGCGCAGTTTAGCAATCCAGCAGTTGAAAGAAGTCAGCATGCCTTCCTGTAGTTCTGGATTGACAGTTTGAGAGATGAACTCATAGGTATTGTCTACATAAATCAAATAGATAAGGTGGAACATTTTTTAAGAGTAAAGGTGCACGCGGTGAGATCATGCATCAAAATCCCAACTCTTCGGGGCCAAAATCCAAGTCATGTCTAAGTACAGAGTTCGATAGGTTTAAAAAAAAATAAAAAAAATAAATAATAGTTTAAAAAAATTATGAATCTTTACCTTTTAGATGAGGTAGAGCACAGTCCTGCAACTCCATCACAACACCTCCCAACACACCCATCATCGGGGCGATGTCCAAAAGACAGAGTGAAATAGGCTGGAGAAAAACAACAAATCGCATTTAAGACTTGAGCCAAATTAGGAGCATGCCAAATTATCTTTGGAGAACAGACAACGTGAAAACTGAAAAAAGAAACAAACTTTCCATTTTCCCCCATCGCTTCTAGAGAAATTAAAAAAAAAAAATCCTCATTTGTGACCTAGTAGATAAACCACACACACCAGGCCTAGAAGATTGACATCTTGACTTCTAGTGTCCATTCTTCTAGCTAGAGAACGGTTTGCTTTCTTGCATACACAATACCAATCATGCACCCATGTTCCTATCACAGTGTAATTCAATATACAGATCTGATCACCAAATTTAAAGTTTAAAACACAAAATAGCATAACTGCAAATTTTATTCCACTTTTATTTTGGCCTACGACATCAAATTCCCTGATTCGCTTGATATTTTATTAGATAACTGTGTCAGTGTAATGTAAACTCAAGCACGAAAGTGTTTAAAAGGACCACTATAGGCACCCAGACCACTTCAGCTCAATGAAGTTTCAGAGAAACTGCTATGTTTACATTAGGGTTAATCCAGCCTCTAGTGGCTGTCTCATTGACAGCCGCTAGAGGCGTTTCCGCGATTCTCACTGTGAAAATCAGAGTGAGAAGACGCTGGACGCATTGAGTAATGCTTTCCTATGAGCGGTTTGAGTGTGCGTGTGGCTCTTGCCGCGCATGCAAAGCTGATGTCAGCAGAGGGAGGAGAGTTCCCCAGCGCCGAGGGAGTCTGGCGTTGGAGAAAGGTAAGTGTTTAACCCCTTCAGCCTGGCGGGAGGAGGGGACCTAAAGACCCTATAGTGCCAGGAAAGTTTGTTTTCCTGGCACTATAGTGGTCCTTTAACGATGGACCACAGCTACAATAGAAGGATGTGGTGAAAAGTCAGTTCTCTAAACAGATATAAATAAACAGAAAACATTTCAAGTAAGGGCTTTTTTCTTGTTAATTCATCAAATTATTTTGAATTGATCAGAAATGTTTATACATCAGACTAGGTTGTATGTAAGGTTCCGATTACAGCACAAATCCCTTCTGAGAAAAGGCATTGAATGGTTGTGCAATAACTATAAGACGACCTCCACTGTTTTTGGAAGGGTGTGTAAATATATAAAAGCAGAACTTTCACCTTGCACCCACAAAACAATAAAAAATATATATTGATGTTTCTTGATGTATTTGGATTTAATTGAAATTCTGCAAGCTAAAGTTAGACTAAAGATAAACTGACTGCAAATTTTGCCTTTGCCCCCACCATCTCCAATTCAAAATGACTGATGGGAACAAGCAAACCGATGAACAGATGTCAAAGCATTTCATGCACGAGAATGATCTATGGAGAATCCCATAGTATCTCCATTTAGTACATGCAAAGAACCCATAGGGGTCAGTGCTACTTTAAAGCAATACTCAAGAGCTGGAATTTATTTCTTAAATCCTCATTGTACAGCGCTATAGAATAGCACGACAATAAGAAAAACAATCCATGCCATATTTTCACAATTTATATCAATGTAGATATTCTATTACAAGGATACTTGAAGACGTTATAAGGACAGCATGTTTTAACCAATTAGTGTTATATAGTGTTATTAAAATTAAATAATTTACCAAACACTTTCCACCCCCCACTCTTATTAAGTGGATGTAATTTTGGAAGGTTTCACTATGTTGATCAACCAAAACATTCAAATATTTGAAGTTAGTGCAGAGTAACCATGCATTACTCACAACTGTGGTTTGGGCTTATATCTGCTGATGAGGTCATAGTCAATGACTTACATCACAGAGTCACTACATAAGCAGCTGTACTGGAATAGTAATACCATTCCCAGCTGAGATTTAACAAAGGTAAGACATTTTATTGCGCAAAGTAGGTGTTCTCCCCATATCTATGGTTAAATATATAAAAAGGATTTAATCCAAAGTAATACAATTTGTTATTTGAAACCATGGATGTTTACATAGCATTTCAGAAATGGAAAAAGCAGTTAGTATATATTTTCCTGTACAATTCACAAATTACCTGGTCTGTGCCAAATACATCGCCTTTAGCAACGCTGTACAGCAAGGAATAGGCAATCTGCCCAGCTGCTCCAGTCACCAAGACTTTGATAGTATCGGGCTAAAAAACAAAAAAAACTAAATTAAATAAAAAAGGAAGGACATGGTCAGCATTTTATTCAGAAACATAGCACGCAGGCAGACACTCACTTTCCATTCATACAAGGACGTCTGCAGTCAGGAGACATAATGACCTTGATTATACAACTGTGTTTGGTTACTAGAATAAACTATGCAACTTAATATTTTATTAATTGCAAATGGGAAACCTCCGTCACAATGAATTTGTCAGGTTTCCGTTTCCCTGTGACTATTTGAAAAAGTTATAACAAGACAGGTTGTCTTTTAAAAAGGACCGCTGTAGAAAGTTCCTAGAATGTACGGTAATCTGTGAATTATGACATACTTGGTCAATAGGACTACACGCATCAAGTGTTAAGACCACCACATGTCTTAATTTATATAATTTTAAAAAGTTTAATATAGATTATGTAAAAAGAGCAGAGAGTTCTAAAAGTAAAAATATGTCATCATGCCAACTTAAAAGGAAAATTCACGTTGATGGCAAAACTTTCAAAAGAACTTTCCCTCATAACCCCCCACCCCCCAGGAGAAGAAAAAACAACACACAAAAACAAAAAAAAAAAAGGCAAAAAACACAAAAACCTCAACATGCACCATTAAGTAATCAAACATCAGTGATGGAACAAGCCTCAAATGCACAATTCTGCATTTCACACCGTCCTCCTCAGCAAATGAACCGAAGGAAATGAAATAATTTAGTTTAATTTTTTTTTTTAAATAAAAAGGACTATGACATGAGTGCAGCACTAGACTAGGACAGTCACTAAGCGGTCAACTTAAAGCTCTCCATCATAACTACAGCTCACCATGATGGTTGTAATGCCAAGAGTGACCCATGTTAGTAGTCAAAATATTTAACAGTTTGACCTCTTATTTGGGCACCATTCCCTACCTCAACTACTAATAGCAGAGAGACAGATTTTCCTGAGCAGGTGCTGCAGTTAGCCTTCTTAAACTAAAACTGGCAGAGCACTGGTAAGAAGTCAAACCGTAGATTACTTTTATCAAATGACACATTTCATCCAATGAATTCAATGACTGCATCAGTGTGCTGACACTGGACAGCAAATAGATTATTGAATCTGTCGGGTTATTTACTAAATTGAAAATGGTCAAGAATTCAAAGTGAATTTCACATTTTAGATCAAAATAGTCAAATTGATAAAAAAAAAAAAAAAATTAATCTCCTAGTCAACTATATGTCCAGTTCAGCTACTTTGGCCTTTCATTTGAAAACGACTTTGAATTCCTGACATTTCTCACTTGAGTAAATAACTCTGTATGTTAGTCCAAAGCTCGAAGAGGATATGACAGCCACTGGAGACATTGAGATTGTGAAATGTGCACTGGTTTAATAAACTTACCTTCATTCCAGCATTGTGCGGTATCATCAAAACCGACAATCTCAGCCAATCCAATGATTCCCCATAGGAGAGCAAAGGGGGGCTATTGCGCATGCGTGGCAAAACACGGCGCAGCACTGCGCCAATCAGCATTTCCTCAGAGATGCACTGAATGAACGCATGTCTATGGAGAATGTTCAGTGCCTCCATGCACAGCGTGGAGGCACTGAATGTCAGTGAATCACACTGTGCAGCACTGCCCCAGGAAGCATGTCTAATGGCCATCTGAGTGACAGCCAGTAGAGGTGTTCCTTGGCAGTAAAGTAAACACTGCAAGGACTGACTATAGATACAAGAATCACTAGATTAAGCTGTAGTTCTGGTGACTGTAACGTCCCTTTAAGATGAAGTGATTATGATGCCATCAGTCCCTTTCCCTTTTATAGCCAGTATTGGCACTGTACACCCTGTTCAGTAACAGTAGATATGAAAAGTCCATAAACACTAAATAAATGGGATAATTACTGCATGAGCATCGCCTTTAAGGCCCAAACAGTCCATTACTTGTTCTTAAACATGGCAAAGACCATCTTCAATATATCCAATGATTAAAATAGTATATAAAAGCAAGGAAGAAGAATTGAAAAATAAATTCTGTTAGAGAAATATTTGACTACAGAAACCATTTTAAAACAGCTGCTACTCTGAATAACGTAACAGATACCCATAGCCAATTATGCAAACAGGCATGTAGAAAGTTGGGCAAAAATTGATTTAAAAGTACACTTTAATGATATAGGGCTCCTGGGATATGTGCCAACTAGTTAACCCTACATTGCAAGAGCAACGTTAGAGTCTTGTTCTAAAAGCTTCTTAAAAATGAGTGTGCCTTTAATAGAAACCATCAGTAAGAGGGGAAAAAACAAACACTGACTGCACAAAATGTGAATATGGGCTGATGTTGCAATCTGCTAAACACCAAAATGATATCCTTCTACATCTAGAAAGCACAATCTGAGTTAAAGACAATCATGCACTCATTTAACCCCTTAAGGACCAAAACTTCTGGAATAAAAGGGAATCATGACATGTCACATGTCCTTAAGGGGTTAAATATATACAAAAATTATATTGATTTTTTCTGTTTTGTTTTTTTTAGAGGTAACCTTCAGCTTTCCATGAAAAGTCTGAAAATGTCATTAACGTTTTCATGTTAAGAGGATGATTAGGACAGTGACAATCTTGGCAAGACAACTATCATAAATGAAAAAAAAAAAAAAAAAAAAAGGGACTGAAGTGTTAACCCTGAAAAGGAAGGAGGCAGAGGCACACACAAGGTCCATTTACCCATTATGGTCTAAATGAGCAATATATTGAGAGTGGAAGCTGTAACCTCAGTGAATGCAGCATTGCATTGAGCTATCATTATATAACGCAGTGCAGGGCACAACTCTTGGTATTTTGCCAAAATACATTAAGAACCCAATAAAGGGATCAGATTTATAGATTTATATTGAATATAGTGATATAGTGCATAGCTGTGCAATGCAGGCAGGCAGACAGACAGACATTAAATATGGAGCTGCTAGACAGATGACACAATGGAATATTAGCAGGCCCAGGCCCAACCTACACACACTGTGCAATCATGTCTCCCAGTAACAGTGCAATGTATACATACCATGGTGATAAAGGCTCGGAATTGGATAACTGGCTACACAGAGACTAACAAACTGGACCTTCTACTGCAACAGCCGCTGTCAGAGTGACTGCAGGTCACCTCTACACACAGCTACACGACCGCAACGTCACACGTGACCCACACACACCCCCGGCGCTTTGGTGACCGATGTATGTAGGTTTTGTAGTTTTTTTTACGGTCGCTGGAATTTTAGAACTGAAAGTCGAAACTACAACACCCGGCATGCTTAGCGCCATTACCTAGTCCTAGAAGATCAATCCGCCGGCCAAAAAAATAAAAAAATTATACAACCCCAAAAATCACTTTTTATCAGGGGAGGGTACTGAGCGCGACAGAAATATCGCGAGGTGATGACTTTATTCAGTGTAAACTGCTACCAAACTAACCAACAAACAAAACACAGAAAAAACAAAACACACACACTGAAATATTCACAGTAAAACCATAAAAATAATGTATATATGTCTATAATTTGAATTTAAAGTCATTTGTGAAAAGTAAAGTTATAAGGTAATGGCAATATTTAAGTTTGTCACAAAATATATTCACTGCGTCCCTCATTCTTGGGGACTTTAATATCCCAATCAACAACCCTAACTGCCCTGATGCCTGTCGGCTGCTCTTTATAACCTCCTCCGTTGGATACAATGGTCTAATTCATCAACTCATAGAGCAGCAAACACTCAACCTTATCTTCACCAATCCCCGTACCACCTCTAATCTCAACAATGTTCCAATTCCTCTATCTGACCACCATCTGCTGTCCATTGACATACCCTGTACCCAAAGTACCTCACTCTCACCACATCAGTCTTGCAGAAACCTTCATTGTCTTGACCTACAGCAATTCTCCACCAACCTCCAAAGTCTCCTTTCACCAGTCTCAAATCTCACCTGCCCTAACACTGCAACCTCCCTCTACAACTCTACTCTCTCCTCACAAATAGACATCATGGCACCTCCTACACTTAAATGCACTAAGCACCCCCAATTAAAGCCCTGGCACAGCAAGCTGATCCAAAACCTCCAAAAATGTTCCAGAACTGCTGAACTCTGCTGGAGAAAGTCTCACTCTGTGTCTGACTTCCTACACTATAAATTTATGCTGCGCTCACTACAGACTGCCTCTTTCCTCTTCAAAGGAAAACTACTTCAATACACTCATAACCACACTCTCACGCGAGCCGAAACAACTGTTTCATGCTTTTAACTCTCTTATTTACCCTGTTGTGCCTCCTACCAACTTGACCCCCACAAACTTTGCAACTCACTTCACTGAGAAGATTTCTACAACCAGGGAATAGATCTCTCATCTCTCTCCATCCACTACGAACTTTTTCACTAACCACTCTCCCTCAGCTGTCCTACACTCATTTGCCCCTGCTTTTTTTTCTGCTCTGCTCCATTCCTCCCGTCCCACCACCTGTTCCCTCGATCTTATTCCCTCCTATCTCATCCGCACTTTGTTTCCTTCTCTTGCTCTGCCTCTCACAAAATTTTTCAATCTCTCCCTCTCCTCTGGCACATTTCCTCTACCCTTCAAACATGCAACCATAACCCCGATTCTGAAAAAGCCCAACCTTGACCCTAATTCCCCATCCAACCGCCCCATCTTGCTACTGCCGTTTGTCTCCAAGATCCTTGAACGAGTTGTGTATGTGAGATTGACAGACTTCATTGAATCCAACTCTCTGCTTGACCTGCTTCAATCTGGATTCCGCGCTCATCACTCTGTTGAAACAGCTGTGACCAAAGAAAGTATACAATGATCTTATCACTGCTGAATCCCATGGCCACTACTCTATCCTAATTCCTCTCAACCTTTCTGCTGCTTTTGACACTGTTGATCATCAACAGCTTCTTCTCATTCTCCTGAATCTCAGTCTACGAGATACTGCTTTCTCCTGGTGCTCTTCCTACCTCTCCCAGCGATTATTCAGTGTTTCTTTCTCTGGCTCTGCCTCTTCTCCCCAATCCCTCTCTGTGGGTGTTCCCCAAGGGTCTGTCCTTGGTCCCCTATTGTTTTCCATCTACACTCCCTGCCTTTGCAGACTCATCAGCTCTTTTGGCTTCCAGTAACATTTCTATGCAGATGACAAGCAAATTTATCTGTCCTCCCCTGATTTCTCAACACCTCTCTTGACTTGTATCTCTGACTGCCTCTTTGCTATTTCCAACTGGATGGCTGCTCATTTCCTTAAACTGAACCTGTCCAAAACAGAACTTCTGGTCTTCCCTCCCTCAAGTGTTGCTACTCCCTTGTCTGTGTCCCTCCAAGTCAATGGCACTACCATCCACTCTACCTCTAAGGCTCGCTGCCTAGGTGTTCTCTTAGACTCCAACCTTTCCTTCACCCCTCACATTCAATGAATCGCCAAATCCTGCCGCTTCCATCTCAAAAACATTGTGCGCATCCGACCCTATTTAACACCTGATACGACAAAAGTGCTTGTTCATGCTGCTGTCCTCTCTCGCTTTGACTACTGTAATCCACTTCTCAGTGGTCTTACGTGTTCCCAACTTGCCCCATTACAGTCCATAATGAATGTGGCGGCGAGGCTCATCTTCCTGTTCGCCCACACCTCCCATGCATCCCCCTTTGTCAGTCCATCCAGTGGCTTCCTGTAAGATATAGGACTCAATTTAAGATCTTGACACTTGCTTACAAATCTCTACACAATGCTGCTCCATACTTATCCTCACTAATACACAAATATGTCCCGTCTAGGCCCCTATGCTCTGACGGAGACCTACGTCTAACCTCTGTTCATACTCCCACCTCTGATGCTCACCTTAAAGTCTTCTCTAGGGCTGCACCGTTCCTATGGAACGCCCTTCCCCTCTCTGTTAGACTCTCACTCAATCTCCACTCCTTCAAAATATCTTTGAAAACCTTTGACATTTTTGAAAGCATATCAATTAAACAGTGAACAGCTTTCCCTCCCCGCACCCCAATTCCTTTCCTGAAACTGTCATCAAAACAAAATACTAAGCCCTCAATGAATACTATCTTAGCAACCTACTTTTCTACCCTATCCTTACCTTTTGTGTCACTATACCCCACTCCCTCTACCATGTAAGTTCATTGAGCAGGGCCCTCAATCCCTCTGTTCCTGGGCGTCAAACGTGTCTGTTAGTCCACCCATTGTACAGCACTACAGAACTTGTTGGCGCTTTATAAATAATAATAATAATAATAATACTGACTGATTTTGTTTCTGGATATATCCATGGCAACATGGACAGGAAGTTAACCAAGGACCAAGGCTATATTGAGATGCAAAGCATTTGTAACTAAGGCCTTTTTGTCACTTTTGCCATGTGTTCATTCTACCACAATTTCACCCTAACCTGTTAAAAGGGATAGCGCAGAGGTAGGCATCCTTCTGCACTCCAGAAGTTGAGGACTACATCACCCTTGATGCTTTGCCATAGCTGCCAACATTTGATAAAAATTTCCAGGAACACTTTGCAGCACAGAAAATTCACCAAAAATTTACCACACCCGCTGCTGCAAAGCTCCGCCTACTCTGCCCAACCCACATAATTAATCTCCGCCTTCTTATTATAAGGAAGATTATAGGGCTACTCAATAAACAGAGAATTACAAGGAACTGAGATTATAATTTCAAGTTGGAAAGAATCTCCCATTCAGCTGCATTATTTCGGCCTAAAGTTTGAAATTCCCATCTCAATTCCCTGCAATTCTCTCTTTATTGATTAGACCTTTATTACACCAAGTTCCCACCAACAGTACCATGCATCCTTGGTATGCGATAGATACATTCACAGCACAGCATCTATATCAGGCAGGTACGTTTTATCACTTTAAGGTGAGTTGGGTATCAGTGGTGACACTGTTAGTACAAATATAGAAAGACCTTGTGCAGATGTGCTTCAGTGTCTATACCAGGGGTTCCCAACCCGTGGTACGCATACCCCCAGGGGTACAATTCAGTGCCTCTGGTGGTACACAAAAATAAACCTGTAATGGCGGCGGTGCAGCCACACCGCATGGGTTGGGAACCTGGGTGAAAGTCCATCAGGTGGCCCAGGCACTGAGGGCCACCCGATAGACATGTGCCACGAGGGTCCCGGTCATGCATTGCGGGGCTTTAGCGCAACCAGGCCCCTTCTTCTTTGCTTGGAGGAAGTGAAAGTGAGCTGGGCACTTCCTCCCAGCTCAAACAGATACAGCAGGCGGGAGGTGCAGGCCGCGAGCTGCTTGTGGCCACCTCCACCCGCAAACAGTATCTGAACCCTTTACTGACCTAACTCCAACTCTGTTATAATTCCCCCCCTTGTTGGCACAACCCGCCCCTTTGTTGGCATAACAACGCTTCCTCTGCATAACCCCATCCCGCTACATGTTAACCCTGCCTTTATTACATTTATAGCACCCTTACCTCTGTCTGCCTCCTAACTCCCAACACCTCCAGCCAGCAGAAGTCACCCTCCTGCTCCCATAAGTTAGGAAACTGGAGGGTTGCTAAACTGTTCACTTGTATGAGTGTTTTTGGTGCCTGTATCTGTATGTATGTAGTGTATATATTTGTGTGTATGTTTGTGTCATTGTTTGTATCAGTGTATGTATCTGGATCTATTTGTCTGTGTATCTGAGTGTATGTCATTGTTTGTATTTGCATGTGTGGCAGTGTTAGTATCTGTGTGTCTGTACATCTGTATGTGTGCTAATGTGTGTCTATCTGTATGCAGTGGCGAAACTACCATGGTCGCAGGAGTTGCAGCTGCGACCGTGGGCCGGCATCACTTCAGGGCATACGGTCGCCGGGTGACTGGCGGCCGCATGCCCTGCACAATGCTCCCCTCCTGTCCATTGTATGTAGCATGAACGAGCAGACCGCAGTCTGACAGGAAGTACTCACTGATAGAGCCCTTCCTGTCAGAACGAGTACCAAGGTCGCTCGGCCACGCTATAATGAGCAGAAGAGGATGGGGGAGACACATGGAGGGGATGGGGGATGGGGAGATGGGTGAAAGACAGATGCATGAAGGAGATGGGGGAGAGACACATGGAGGGGATGGGATATGGGGGAGAGACACATGGAGGGGTTGGGAGGGAATGAGACATATGGAGAGGCGTGGGGGGATGAGACACATGGAGGGACTGGAGGGGAGAATGAGACAAATGAAGGGGCTGAGGGGTGGGGGGGAGATTGAGATACATGAAGGGGGAGAGAATGTGACACCAGGAGGGGCTCGGGGGATGAGACACATGGGGGGCCCCAGGACAATTTCTGCACCAGGACCAGGTGTTTTTTTCTAGTTATGCCTCTGTTTGTATGTGTCAGACTGTGTATCTGTGTGCCTGTCTGTATGTGTGTCAGTTTTTTGTATATGTGTATCTGCAGGTGTGCCAGTGCGTATCAGTGTCAGTGTTTGCATCTGTTTGTCAGTGTATCTGCATGTGTTTCAGTGTTTGTATCTGTGTGACAGTACATCACTATGTGTGTCAGTGTTTGTATCTGTAAGTGTGGCAGTGTGTATATCTGCATGTATTAGTGTGTCTATGCAACTGTATGTGTGCCTGCATCTGTATGTGGGTCAGTGTATTATATGTGTATCTGCATGTTTGTCAGTCTGTGTAAAAGTGTGTTTGTGTGCGCGACTGTATGTGTGTCAGTGTTTGCATATCTGTGTCTTTATATCAGCATGTGTGGTGGCAGTGTTTGGGTCCGGATGTAAATCTGTATGTGTGTCAGTGTGTGATCTGTAGGTATTGGTACGTATATTTGTGTGCCTGTGCCAGTGTTTGCATCTCTGTGTCTTTGTATCAGCATGTGTGTAAGTGTTTGTATCTGTGCATCTGCAAGAGTGGCAGTGTGTGTTTGTGCATCTGCATGTACACAAGTGTGTCTGTGTAATTGTGTGTCTGTCAGTGTTTCCATCACTGTGTCTGGGTATCTGCATGTGTGGCACTGTTCGTATCTGTGTGTCTGTACATCTGTATGTGTGCCAGTTTGTGTATCTGCATGTGTGGCAGTGTTTGTATCTGTGTGTCTGTGCAACTAAATGTATGTCAGTGTTTGCATCTGTGTGTCTGTGTATCAGCATGTGTGGCAGTGTTTGTGTCTGTCTGTACATCTGTATGTGGATCAGTGTGTATCTGTATGTAAAAACATAGAGCAATAGTTGTGAACAACTATTTACACACACACCTCTAAGTGTCAGGTCCCCCCTTTTTGCACTAGTGACTGGGCAGCAATAGCTGCCCAGTCACTAGTAGCTCTAAATTTGTTTAGGCGACATGCCCCTACTTGCGGCATGCCACGAGAAGGGGCATGCGGGAGGATTTAACCTCCACGAAACTAAACGATAATGCATTCGGCATTTGCCCTTTCATCTATATTTCGTTTGTAGGGCTTTCGTTTATGTTTTAGTAAACAAATACGAAAAAAACCCAGAACTTTTCTACGAAATCTTATTCGTACGAAAACGAATGCACAGGTCTACAAACCAGGCGTTTTTTAAGGCAAAGAAGTTGAATATTTTGCAATGGCAGAGTCAATCACCTGGTCTCAACCCGATCGAGGATGAATTTTACTTGCTGAAGACAAAACATAAGGCAGAAAGACCCACGAACAAACAACTGAAGACAGCTGCCGTAAAGGCCTAGCAAATCATCACAAAGGAGAAAACCCAACATTTGGTCACATCCATGCAGTCCAGACTTCAAGCAGTCATTGCCTGCAAAGGATTCTTGATAAAGTAATACATTTTTTATTTTTTTCATGATTGTTTTTATTTGTCCAATTACATTGCAGCACCTGAAATAATGTCACTGTGTATGAAACTGGTTGTAATTACTAAATGTTTTATACAAAATTTTTGTTCAACCCCTTGAATTAAAGGTAGTTCCCTGTTTCAGAATTTTTTGTAAACATTTTTATGAAGTTTTATTTATTTTTTCCTGAGTACTGTAGAAGGTCCCTGGAGCCAGCTTACCTTTTATTGGTTATACTGTTCGTGAACGGTTTAACATCAGCTCTGCCCCATCCTTCCGTTTCTCTGAGATTCTTCAGACAGGAAGCCTCACACAATTTCTCAAGTCATTTTATTAATTGGGGCCTAGTGATCGGCTTAGAGTATCAGCCGACGCGCTTGGGCAATCCGAAGCTTTCTGTTTTAAGAATTTCAGACAAGCAGATGGAGCAGAGCTAACCGGCGCTGCTTATGAGAAGAAAAGACTGTGGGGTTAAACCATTTGGGATATCATGGCACCATAACAACTATTCCAGTAAATGTGTTTGTTATGGTATCCGGTGGTTCATTGGATACAGGGAGCACGAGAACCGGAATATACATTTTAATTTTTTTTTTTAAAAAGCCACTTTAAGTTGACAGCAAAATAAAACCTCTCCAATTCCAAAGACATCATTTTCAGTGTCTGGTCTTTCAAGACACATTTTCCATTTTGTTTTGAATATTTTTATTGAAGTCGCAATAAAGTGTGAGCAGGCATATTGCGGATTCATAGAAAATACATTTGGTTGCCTGCGCAGAGGCATAGACGTCAAAATAAACAAGCAGTTAATTAAATGTAATGAACTTTGCGAGAGTTAAGATGTCATATGTATTCAACAGGCATATTTACGCATTGTGCTGGCTGTATATTCCTCCTAGTCATGCCTAGTTTTATGAAGCTCTTATTGCATAGGTTATTAAAGGTATCCAATGGTTGCTGCGCAGAGGCCAATAATTCTCAGCAATCATGCCATGTTGTAGGTTAAACGTGTATTAACTTTGCGAAAATGTCTAGGTTTCAGACCAAGCGTGAGAAAGCAGTATACTAGCGAGGTATTCCAACCATTATAACTATATGTAGACCATTAGTAGCATTTATCTGGTTAATTATTTAGGCAACAACTAGAAGATGCATGCACGCAGAACCCAGTAATCATTTAGTAACGAGTATAAACATAGCATTAAGTCCTTGCTGCCTGGTCTGGTTCTTATCAATCTATTTTGCGTATTTATAATCAAATCAAATATATTAACTAGGACGTTACGCTAGCTGTATTGTGATCGCCTAGTCTGTTATTAATCTGATTCAGGATTTTTTATGGAGCAATGTATATGCGTATGTGGGCCATCTAACAGATCCTGAATTCTCTAAAGACATGCATGTTTATGCTAACGGTCTAGAGAGTAAATGCTTGTAGACTGTTGCAAGCAATGTGGTGTTGGTAACAGATTATATAAACTAACATATTATATAAATTCAGTATAAGTATACAGTTCAGTTGGCGTAAAACTGTAATATTAATAACTTTGACACTTTTAACCGCAACGGAGCTGGGCTGTTCTCAATATCCGTTCACTGGGAGCTGCTCATTGCACAGCTGCCCTGCAGTTCTTAGGCCGCTGGGTCTCTGTCTGTCTTCCCTGCAACAACCCCAGTCCATCTCCGGGCCCTTCGTAGCTTTGTGGGCACTCGGGAGCAGGGGCTGTCCATATGACTCCCACACCTAGAGTCCACGGGCCCCTCTCTCCCTGCACCTCCCCATCACCACCCAGTGCCCCAGACTCAAAAGTGCGTGTTGCCCTCTGTCTCTTCCGGTGCCGGCCACTTGCTTGGAGCCAGCGCACCTCCCCGGCCACCGGAGGGGTCGTGTAGGCCCGTCCCACCAGGCTCACGGCATCAGGGACATGGCCCTCTGGGGACCCTACATACCCATGGGCTAGGGCACCCACTCCTCCAGCGGGCAGTCATCACAGGGCATCCATCTAGCGTTTAGCTGTGCCCAAGTCCGCTTGGGCGGTCCAGAACAGCCTCCCATGGTTAGCGCTCTCCACCTTTACTCCTCTGACTCTACAGTAATGCCTTTGTGGAGTACTTGCCAGTGATGGGGCAATCTCTGTGTGCGCCCAAGCCTCGTTGTGCCCGATCGGGGTGCTTCCTTGGGCGGGTGTTTCAGCCCCCCCGTGGCTACATCCAGTGTTGCTGGCTGGCTGATTTATGTGCAGCCTGTTGGTATACGGACCGCGCGGGGACTCCCGCTGCGACCTGCTCCTCCACCCGGAGGCAGGGATATCCACCACCGGCCAGGGGGGGCAAGGCTGTGCCCTGGGCCGAGGTTCTCCCTCTGTCTTGATGTTCATAGCGGGATGGCTTGCTGTGTCTCTGTTCCGCAGCGCCATGCTGCCTGCAATGGCCGCTGGGTTTCTGACTCTCGGCCTCGTGTAGGCCGTGCTCGGCCTTCTCTGCTTGCATGGCTTGCGGTAAACGTCGGGTATCGGGGGTAAGCTGGTGCCATCCACTGTTCGGTTCTGGTGGAAATTTGTATTTTTAGGCAGTCTGGGGCGATTTTAATTGCCTGTTTTTTTAATTGGCATGGTGCAGGAGCTCATGGTAATGGCGTCTGGCCGGCTGGCCCCATACCCACATTTTCCATTTTGCCAGCCAGCTCACCACATCTATGTGTTGAATAAACGGTATAAACCCCTTATTGTACAACTCATGGATTCGCCCCAGTCTATCACATAGATTCTTAATTATAATTATATAAAATTCTCCTTATCCCCGAGTGATCTCAATTATGAATTCCTAGCATACAGGCATAGAACTCAATAACTAAATGAAAAGCAGGTGGAATGGTTTGAACTCAGAAACATGTGGCTCCCGGAACAAACCATTTCACAGTGTGTACGGGGGGAGGAGGAGAGTGGGTTCCTATGACGGTTTAGCGCTCAGTGGAATCTCCCCCCACCCCGAGCTGGGTGGGAAGGCTCGTGGCAGGCTATGCAGTGATTGAGCGGTTGCTAGGTAACGGCGTGAGGCCTGGTCTGTCTGTCTGAAGCCGCCTGTGGTAGTGATGAGGCGGGAGGGACTTTCTTCGGGCAGTATATGAACCGTAACGTCCGTGTCACCGCCGGTTCAGTACTGATAGGAGTGCGAGCAGGGTTTTATCTGAGTAGAGGTAGGGATCTCTTTATTGTTTACAATCCGTCAATGTATTCCACAGGCCGGGCTGTGATTGGTTAACAGTAATTGGGCAGAGCTGAGCCATGCGCTCATTACTGGTTACAAAACTACAAATCATCACTCTTAACCCCTTAATGACCGGGGACATTGTCCAAGTCCTGAAGCAAAACAAAACTCAGAGTTTGTGCTATGTGTTTGTTTTGGCTTTTCTTTTAGTAACCTATATGTTTATCTAACAGAACATTAAAGGACCACTTCAGCTTAATGAAGTGGTCTGGGTGCCTGGTCCAGCTAGGGTTAACCCTTTTTAAAAAAAAAAAAAAAATTTTAATAAACATAGCAGTTTCTGAGAAACTGCTATGTTTCACTGAGGGTTAATCCAGCCTCTGGTGGCTGTCTCATTGACAACCGCTAGAGGTGCTTCCACGATTCTCACTGTGAAAATCACAGTGAGAAGGCACAAGCGTCCATAGGAAAGCATTATGAATGCTTTCCTATGAGACTGGCTGAATGCGCGTGCAGCCGACGAGAAGGAGAAGAGCTCCCCACCCGGCGCTGGAGAAAGGTAAGATTTTAACCCCTTCCTCTCCCCAGAGCCTGGCAGGAGGGGGTCCCTGAGGGTGGGGGCACCCTTAGGGCACTATAGTGCCAGTAAAATGAGTATGTTTTCCTGGCACTATAGTGGTCCTTTAAGTATTAATATAATGTTAAAAATATCATTTTTTTTCACATGTTTATAAGAATTTTTACATATCCAATGCAATTAAAGAAAAAGAGCTCAAAATAGAGTCTTATATTAGTCCTGATTGTTAAAGCAGCACTGTTACCACGCATAAATTTCTTAAAGGACCACTATAGTGTCAGGAAAACATACTCGTTTTCCTGGCACTATAGTGCCCTGAGGGTGCCCCCACCCTCAGGGTCCCCCTCCCGTCCGGCTCTGGAAAGGGGTTTAAACTTACCTTTTTCCAGCGCTGGGCGGGGAGCTCTCCTCCTTCTCTCCTCCTCCGTTCCGCCCCGTCGGCTGAATGCGCACGCGCGGCAAGAGCTGCGCGCATTCAGTTGGTCACATAGGAAAGCATTCATAATGCTTTCCTATGGACGCTGGCGTGCTCTCACTGTGAAAATCACAGTGAGAAGCACGCAAGCGCCTCTAGTGGCTGTCAATGAGACAGCCACTAGAGGATTAGGGGGAAGGCTTAACCCATTAATAAACATAGCAGTTTCTCTAAAACTGCCATGTTTATTAAAAAATGGGTTAACCCTAGCTGGACCTGGCACCCAGACCACTTCATTAAGCTGAAGTGGTCTGGGTGCCTAGAGTGGTCCTTTAAAGATATAATCTTTATGAAATACTCATTATGACTGTGTTGGAATTCTAGTGAAATTCCAACCCAGTGAAGAGATGTACTTTGTCTCTGCGTTTCTCCTCCACCTCACACAAGGCAGAGCCTATGTGTCAAGACCTACAGCGGTCATCAGTAACGGCTGCAGGGAATTGGCTGTGTCTGTGGAGGGTCCCGCGGTCAATGCTGTACTCTCGCACATGCAGCAGTACAGGTTTGAGTACTGTAGTGACGTTGGCGGAGTTTAAGAGAAGCAGAACTACCAAGATTTCGGCGCCTGCGAGGGACAGGTACAGATAAGTAATCTCACCTGTACCTGCCCCTTCGCAGCCACCGGACCGCCAGCGGCTATGTTACGAATTCGGCAAAGTCCCCAGATGGTGACAATTTTGCTTTAAGTGGCTAGGAGCTAAACTAATTTTTGTTATTTAATGCTAACCCTATACCAACCCTGCCACTAATTCTAACCGTATACCTACACTATCCCTAACCCTAAAACAACACTTAACAATAACCTGACCCTAATGAATACCCTCTAATAATATCAGTACTGAAATCAGTGATGGATTTCCTAGTTAGAATAGTTGAGAGCAGTATGTGACCACCATCTACTGGCTGTTCTCAGTATTACAGGGATATTTCCCTGTAATGCTATAACTTCAGCATGTTGCCTCTGCAGTGTGATCAGTGCTGGCATTTGACAAAGCCTAGCATCTATCTCAATCCGCGGAAGGGGCTGTTCAGGGGGGCGGGGGGTGGTATGGCTGATTATTACAGGCACCATAGCACTAAACTGTAGAAGGGCAAAGGTTTAGCCAAGACCGTTTGGTTTGTAAAATTATATTTCTGTTGACAGCAGCAGGCCTCATAGTTCTATGGCATAGTGAAAGTTTAAGTATAAACCTCACATTTTTGCACATTGGGTTACGTAATTAAAGGAGCACTATAGTGCCAGGAAAACAAACTCGTCAACCATAGGGTCATTTTGTTCCCCCCACCCTCAGGGCTCGCCTCCCGCTGGGCTGAAGGGGTTAAAACCCTTTCAGCCACTTACCTTTCTCCAGCGCCGGGCTTCCTCTGTGCTGGGTAACTCTCCACCCCCCTGCCAACATCAGACCTGAATGCACATGCGTGGCAAACAGCCCATATGAAAGCATTACTCAATGCTTTCCTATGGATGTCCAGGGTCTTCTCACTGTATTTTTCACAGTGAGAATCGCGGAAGCGCCTCTAGCGGCTGTCAGTGAGCTGGATTAACCCTCAGTGAAACATAGCAGTTTATCTGAAACTGCTATGTTTTCAGCTGCAGGGATAAAACTAGAGGGACCTGGCACCCGGACCACTTCATTGAGCTTAATAAAAAATTTTTTATTATTAATAATTGTGAACTAAAATAAATAGGCATATCTTTTGCTAAATTTGTTTCTTTCTTGTTTTGGAGTGTTATCACTAGAGATATTTGTCCCCCTCTCTTGGTTAAAGGAACACATCTGAGAGCTGTAGTGGTTTGGCGTCTTATCTGGGGTCCACTGGTCATCGCTCCCTGCCTCCATAACTTTAACAGAGAGCTAAAAGCTTTCCTGCATACCAACTTCAGTCACATACTTCCGCCAACGTCAGCCAATGGGAGGACCTAATGCGCAAATCAATGCTTTCCTATGGGTTTTTGCTTGCTTTCTGTCCATTCTCAGTGTTCTCTCACATTCATTAGCTTTTTTTATTCCATTTTCCCTTATGATGTTCCCAACACGTTGGTCTCCACTCTCCATTCCTGTACACCAGTTCATCTACGCCACCTCCCATTTCTGAACACCAGCACACTAACCCTACCATTCCTGCACACCAGCTCATCTACTCCACCCCCCACTCCTGCACACCAGCTCATCTACTCCACCCCCCACTTCTGCACACCAGCTCATCTATTCCACCCCCACTCCTGCACACCAGCTCATCTACATCAACCCCACTCCTGCACACCAGCTCATCTACATCAACCCCCAATCCTGCACACCAGCTCATCTACATCAACCCCCAATCCTGCACACCAGCTCATCTACTCCACCCCCACTCCTGCACACTAGCTCATCTACTCCACCCCCCACTCCTGCACACCAGCTCATCTACTCCACCCCCCACTCCTGCACACCAGCTCATCTACTCCACCCCCACTCCTGCACACCAGCTCATCTATCTACACCCTCTTCTCCCATATATTGATTACACTTATCGGCAGTCAGTCCAAAATCAGTATTTGCTCCATATGACATGATTCCTACTCCATATGACTTACGTGGTCATGGTGCTTGGAGTAACCCTTTAAAGGGACACTTTAAGCACCGTGACCATTACAATTTACAAAATGCACCCACTTTTATACTCACAAGTTTTGCTCTCAGACAGTCTGTTATGGTGCTGTCAGGATGCATCATGGGAATGTGAGGAAAATATAGCAGTCTCCATAACTATCACCAAGCTTCAGATCTCCCATCATCTCTCCCTTTTAACTACCAGTTACTGCCAACATTTATTTTTTTAGCGCTATGCTAGGAATAGCGTTTTGTATTTGGACACCTTATTCATTGTGCCTAAAGGATTATGAGCTACATTTCACTGGCGGGGCCCAAGAAAGGTAAAACAATATACCTAGGTTGGTGTGTCTGTTGTGCAGGCAGGGCTGCCATAAAAAATTTTGGGACCCCTTACGCAGCTCAAAGCCTGGGAATGGGGCTCGCCCCTGAGTCCTACTACAGGGTCCACCCACAGATTCAATCCCAGAGTCTGCTCACAAGGATGAGTAAAGTGGGGGCAGTGCGTGTCTGTGTGTGTATAGTGGATACAGTGTGTGTTTGTGTGTACAGTGGATGCAGTTTGTTTGTGGGGTAGGATAGGGCAGGGCTCAACAAATCCCTGGTGCCATTGCGACAAAAATTTTGCCCTGGTGTCTGGGATTTGTCAGCCTTTTACCTAAAGTGGCCGGCTGGGCAAACAATGTAGCCTGCCGGCCAGCTGGCTGGCTGCCCATGCTGCCGGCCCAGGAAGCTGTATAGCCGGCCACCCGCGGGAGGTATGTAGGCGGCAGGCTGGAGCAGTGTGCGAGGGAGCGTTGTTGCCGGACGCCCTGGGAGGAATGGAGACTGCCGGCTCAGGAAGCTGTATAGCCGGCTGCCTACGGGAGGTATGGAGGCGGCAGACTGTGTCACTAGAAGGGTCATCACTTTTTGTTTGCCATAGAACTGGCTCTTAGCCTCCAAGCACCATAACCACTAAAATTAGCTGTAGTTCTTATGGTGCTTAGGGGTTAAACACCCTCATATCCTAGGCTTTGCAAATTCCAAAGTGCTGCATAGCAAACTGAATAATACATATTTAAATTGCTTTATATGTATGTACAGTGACATGTTAATGTAGTTTTTTTTATTTGTCCAAGAATGCTACTGTCAAAAAACTATTAGACGTTTTGTGGAGTTATACCAAATGATAGCGTAACATATTCAAAATATATCCTGTATTGAACAACAGTTTAAACTAGATGGAGAATTAATTTCACTACAGCAAAGAACTACAGTATATTAAACCGCAATACTGTTTTTATGTATGCATTAAAATAATATAAATCACAGTAAGGGGTCTAGATTCTCTTAAAATGAAACTACAGGAATGGACAGAGAATGCATTTTAACCATTTCCAGTAGTGAATATTAAAGTATTATCCTTGAAATGTTTGGTAGAAACATTTCACTAGGTAATGCTGAATGTCATTTTATTACCAGACTATGTGAAATTGCTAGTTACATTTGTATTTTTTGTATGAAATTGCTCTCTGTATTTACAAGGAATCACAGTTTAAATTTGTTTTAAGGTTTTTTATTAATGTTTTCAGTGGGATTATGGTGGGTGAAGTTTTGTTTTATTGATTGTGTGAAGAATCATTTCAGAAGGAACTATTACTCCTTCATTCACACTATCCAAGTGTTAGGTGCCAGTGGCTGCTCGCTGTTATTTAAAACTACTAGTGGCTGCCCAGTTGCTAGTGCAATAAGGGGGGACCTGGCACAGGTAAATGGGGGGGACATAGTTCCCTCACCCATGACCCGCGGGTGGGGGCTATTAATATAAACGGGGGGACCTATTGGAATGGTCTGGGTGCCAACTCCCACTACCCTTAACCCTGCAAGTGTAATTATTGCAGTTTTTGTAAACTGCAATATTTACCTTGTAGGGTTAACTCCTCCTCTAGTGGCTGTCTACTAGACTGCCACTAGAGGGCACTTCCGTGTTTATAGCACACAAAATCACACTGAAATCCCCATAGGAAAGCTTTGAAAGCATTTTTCAATGCTTTCCTATGGGGAGGTCTAATGCACGTGCGCGGCATTGCTGTGCATTAGGTCTCCCCTGCCAGCAGTCGCGCATGCTCAATAGGTCTCCCCCGCCGGATGAGGAGCGTGGGCGGACCCTGAACCAGCGCCGAGGGACATCGGCGCTGGATACAGGTAAGTCACTGGAGGGATTTTAACCCCTTCAGCAACTTGGGATGGGGGGTGGGAGGGAGAGGTGACCTGCAGTGCCAGGAAAAGGTTTTGTTTTCCTGGTACTGGAAAGTCCCTTTAAATAAATAATGAGGTGGACCTTATGTCACCCCCTGCACCCCCACCCATGACCCACGGGTGGGGGCTATTAATATAAACGGGGGGACCTAGGGTCCCCCCTAGCCATGACCGGCGGGTGGGGACCTTAATTAAATAAATAAGGTCCCAGGTGGGGACCTTAATTAAATAATGGAAGGAACCCGCGGGTTGGGGGCTATTAAGATAAACGGAGGGACCTAGTCCCCCCCCCCCAAACCCCCACCCATGACCGGCAGGTGGGGACCTTAACTAAATAAATAATGGGGGGGACCTAATGTCTCTCCCCCCTCCAATAAAAATACTCTCCCTATCCCCCTCACCCTAATAATAGTGAGGGGGGGCAATAAACACCCTGTAAAATACAATTTCTTACTTACCATTAGATGTCTTCTTTCTTCTGTTTTTTTTTCTTCAGCCCCAAAAAAGACCAAATAAAAATCCATGCCCCAACTACACGGGGGGACATGGCATAGGTAGGGGCATGCGGTAGGATTTAACCTGTGCCAGGTCCTTCCTTACTGCACTAGCGACTGGTCAGCAATAGCTGCACAGTCACTAGTAGTTTTAAATTTGTTTAGTTGACATGCCCCATCATGCGGAAATTCGTGATTGACTAATGACATTTTTATTTAGTATGAAATCATTTGTACGAAACAAAAATTTCACTGGTGCACATATCTCTATTGCACACATTGTAATTGTGGCGCCCTGTATTGTATCATAACTTTGGTTATATACAACCTTTGCTCTTGTATTTTTGAGTGATATAGAGAGTGTCCCCTGTTCCAGTGGCTTGCCTGCACAATCTTGCACTTTTAAATCTTTTACCTGCGACTTGGTTCATTTTCTAGTCTAGAGTGACCTGTGGCATCATATCTCCATGGTGATTGCCTACACTTATAAACCTCACCTAGAAAATCTTGGGACGTTAGGTGGAATGCATTGAATGACTGTGTATTTGCAGTAGACATTTCGTGGAAATCTAAGTAAGAAAAGCGTACATTGTAGTTACTTATATAATTATAAATCCATTTAGCTATGACAATTCCTGTTTATAGGGAAATTATAGTGCCAGGAATTATAGTGCTAGGAATACACTGCACTCGCATTAGGAACAAGCCTCTCCATGATCGACCAAAGAAGTTGAGCGCAGGTGCTCAGCGTTATATCCAGAGATTGTCTTTGGGAAATAGACGTATGATTGCTGCAGAGGTTGAAGGGGTGGGGTGTCAGCCTGTCAGTGCTTAGACCATACGCCGCACACTGCATCAAATTGGTCTGCATGGCTGTCATCCCAGAAAAAGTCTCTTCTAAAGATGATGTACAAGAAAACCCTCAAACATTTGCTGAGGACAAGCAGACTAAGAACATGGATTACTGGAACCATGTCCTGTGGTCCGATGAGACCAAGATAGACTTATTTGGTTCAGATGGTGTCAAGCGTGTGTGGCGGCAACCACGTGAGGAGTACAAAGGCAAGTGTGTCTTGCCTACAGTCAAGCATGGTGGTGGGAGTGTCGTGGTCTGGGTCTGCATGAGTACAGCCTGCCCTGGGGAGCTACAGTTCATTGAGGGAACTATGAATGCCAACATGTACAGTGACATACCGAAGCAGAGCATGATCTCCCTCCCTTCGGAGACTGGGCCGCAGGGCAGTATTCCAACATGATAACGACCCCAAACGCGCCTCCAAGATGACCATTGTCTTGCTAAAGAAGCTGAAGGTAAACGTGATGGACTGGCCAAGCATGTCTCCAGACCTAAACCCTATTGAGCATCTGTGGGGCATCCTCAAACGAAAGGTGGGGTAGCACAAGGTCTTTAACATCCACCAGCTCTGTGATGTCGTCATGGAGGGGTGGAAGAGTGGCAACCTGTGAAGCTCTGGTGAACTCCATGCCCATGAGGGTTAAGGCAGTGCTGGAAAATAATGGTGGCCACACAAAATATTGACACTTTGGGCCCAATTTGCACATTTCCACTTAGGTGTACTCACTTTTGCTGCCAATGGTTTAGATGGCTGTGTCTGTGTGTGTCTGTGTCTGTGTGTTGTTATTTTGAGGGGACAGCAAATTTACACTGTTATACAGGCTGGACACAGCTTTACATTGAAGCAGAGTGTCATTTCTTCAGTGTTGTCACATGAAAAGATATTAAATATTTACAAAAATGTGAGGTGTACTCACTTTTGTGAGATACTTTGTGTGTGTATGTATGTATGTATGTGTGTATATATATATATATATATATATATATATATATAAATTTATTTAGAACACTTTGCATTTTCATACATTTAGCACTTTACCCAGATCATACATGTAATCACTTCTTCCTGATTGACTGTTTATTTTGTTAATTAGGAATCGTTGGAACTTATTTTTTGACAGGTGCAGGGTGTAAATTCACATGTCATTAGCATAATGAGTTGGAAAGCATTCCCATGGAACTATGTTAAAGGACCACTATAGTGCCAGGAAAACATACTCGTCGGGCTCTAGGGGGTAGAAGGGGTTAAACTTACCTCTTTCTCCAGCGCCGGGCGGGGGACTCTCCTCCTTCTCTCCTCCTCGGCTGAATGCGCATGTGCGGCCAGTCACAATGCTTTCCTATGGACGCTGGCGTCTTCTCACTGTGAAAATCACAGTGAGAAGCGCGGAAGTGCCTCTAGCGGCTGTCAATGAGACAGCCATTAGAGGCTGGATTAACCCTATTATAAACATTTTTCTGAAACTGCTGTTTATAGAAAAAAGGGTTAAACCTAGCTGGACCTGGCACCCACACCCCTTAATTAAGCTGAAGTGGTCTGGGTGCCTATAGTGGTCCTTTAACACAATAATTATAGTTACTTAATTGAAAAAAATAATAATAATTAAGGCTGGAACTGTTCTGACTTGCTAAAACTATCTTGATATAAAGGAATTTATTTAAGCCATTTTTTAAACAAAAGTGTTAAATGTGCTATTGATCCAAAGGACTATTTAATGTGCCCTATGCTTTTAATTTTTAGGTTGGCCAAAGTGATAGTCATAAATTTTGTATAACGTAATTACAGCCTCATTACATCGGTAGTACAAAAGCACATGAGATAATGTTGCATTGTAATGAATGCATTGAAAGCTAGGATGCGCAGAGCATAGCCAGCCTGTGTAATTATATCTCCTCTCCTTGCTGGGAAGAGGGTGACAGCAGAAGTGCATGTTTTGAAATAGGGGAAATACTAATTTGCTGGTATGTAATTTTATTTTTTTATTATCAACTTGCAAAGAACAATGAATGTGGGAGCATGGTACTTACAGAGGCTACTTTGGGTTCTATTCTAATTTGTTTAATTGGGACTTTGTGTAATGTGGAAATAGTATTTTCTAACGTTTAGTTGTCACCGTCAGAACTTTGCTCCTAACTGAAGGCAGTTATGGACCTGATCACTGACTGTTTTGTCACAAATAATATTGCATTTCCGGTACTAGTTTATATTTGTACTATTTGTTTTCTTTCATTCCATACGTGACTGGTGTGAATGGGAGCTATGTAGCTCCACAGTAGTAACCTGTTTGGTTTTTATTTGTGTACATGCCAGCAATAATGAAATTATTTACTATATACTGTCTGTTTTTCAGTCTAGTTTAGCAAAGGATATATTGGGACTAATGAATTAGGGATCGTAATCTAAAATCGTGTGTGTGCTAATGGTGTCTCTGTATTCCTGTTTCTACCACGGAAGCACAACTATGTATTACCTATCTATCTCCAAAACAATTCTATCCTCCTGGACTGAAACATGGACTTGATTATTGCAATATGTGCTAAATAAAGCATCACTTTGTTACATATTGATAAGACCCTGTTGGATATTTATGCTTTGACTGGAGCCGACACCGAGGCAACTACAAGACCAGGGAATATGAGTGCTGTGTGTGTGTGTGTGTGGGGGAGGTGGTGTGTGTGTGTGTATGTATGTATGTGTGTGTGTGTGTGTGTGTGTGTATATATATATATATATATATATATATATATAAACTTAATATACACTACATTGAGAAAGTATTCAGACCATTTTTTTCACATTTTTTTCCACATTGAAATTTCCATATCAATTTACACTATTCTTCTGAGCAGTCCAGACCAGTTTTTCTTTAAAGATATCCCTGTGTTTTGCTGCATTCAGCTTTCCTTCAACATTGAGCACTCTCCAAGTCTCAGCAGTCCCAATCCCTGCAGATGAAAAACACCCTCAAAGCATGATGCAACTACCAACCATGCTTCACCTTTGGGATAGTATTGTACAGGTGATAAGCGGTACCCGATTTCCTAGAGACGCAACGCTTTGAATTGAGACCAGACTGTTCAATCATCATTTTATCAGATCAGAGAATCTTGTTTCTCACAGTCCTTTAGGTGCTTATTTTGCAAATTCCAAGTGACCATGTGTCTTGCAGTGAGAAGAGGCTTCTTTCTGGCCAGCGTGCCATAAAGGCCAGATTAAAGGAGGGTTGCAATCAGGGCTGGACTGGGAAAAAAATTCTACCCAGGCATTTTTTAATCACAGCGGCCCACTAGGAAGTATCCCCCCTCCCTTCTGACCATGCCTGGGAAGGGGCTTTGCTGCTATCCCTGGTGGTCTTTATGGTGAGTGAACTCTAGCCTCCGGGGTTAGAGTGCACTCTCGCGATATCGGAGTGTTGCCATGGTAAGAGTGGCAATGCTCCGACCTCAAGAGAGGAGCCCGGCGTAGCCAGGCCAGTCCGGGCCTGGTTGCAATGATTGTTGTCCTTCTGCAAGTTTCTCCTATCTCCACACATAATCTCTGGAGTTCATCCAGAGTGACTATCGAGTTCTTGGTTCCCTTTGTTACCATGTTTTTTATCCCCTAATTGCCCTTTAGTTTGGCCAGGTAGCCAGCTGTAGGAAGAGTCCTGGTTGTTCCAAACATTTACCATTTGAGAATTATGAGATCACTCTGTGGAATCTTCAGTGCTGCCAAAAAATGTTTTGTTCCCTTCCCCAGATCTGTGCGTCAACACAGTCCTGTCTCTGAGCCCTGCACACAGTTTCACCAACATCTGGATTTTGCTCTGATAAGCATTCACTGCTGTAAGACCTAATGTAGGCAAATCACGTCCAATCAATTGAATTTGCTACAGGTAGACTCCAATCCAAATTTAGAGACAACTCAAAGATGGTCCAGAGAAATGAGATGCATCTGAGATAAATTTCAAGTGTCATAGCAAAGGATCTGACTACTTATGTCAATTTGATATTAGATTTTTTTTATATCTTTTTAATAAATGTACTAAGTTTTCAAATTTTTTTTTTTTGTTTTGTCATTATGGAATGTTAAGTGTAAATTGATGTTTTAAAAAGAATGTAAACAATTGTAGCATAAAGCTGCAAAATAAATTAGTAAAAAAATGAATTGATATGAATATTTAATAAATGCGTCACTGGCCCATCCTGTGACGAAGCTCCCTGTTGCCCCGGCTGGGTACCTCCGCCAAGGGTCTGCTTCCTAGCTGGAACAGGGGAACAGATAAGGGAACTTAGCTCTGTTCACTCCCAGGGACCGGATGGCACTCAGTCCTGGGAGTTACAGTCCTTACAAGGACTTTCCCCGCTGCATTCTCCACCAGCTGCCTCAAGCTAGCACAGGGATTAACCCTTTTTGTCCCCCCCCCCCAGTAACTGGAGACCACACAGTTATGGAGGTAACAACACTGACAATGCTTTATTGGTACACACAATTTTTAAGCACATTCAATTCAACACAATCCCAGGCTGGAGTGGGATGGTTCACAGATAACCATCTCCCGCCCTGGGAGATACCAACAGTACAACAGTAAAGCACATCATATACATGGGGAAACACTTAGCGGCTCTGCGCCCTGGGAACGGGTCACACAGGTCAAACATATATAGCTGGATAGCCCCGGGTCCCAACTAGGATCTCTGCAGATAGCAGGACTATCGGATGTACGGAGCCCGAGAAATCATCATATAAAGTCTGGGGCTCGAGGCTCTGTACATCCCCGCAATTAGTTCCACAGCGTTGCTTGGTTTAATCCGGTGAATTCAAACTTCGTGCCTCAACCAAGCAACAGCCAATCCGAAAAAGGGGCGCAAACCAAATCGCACCGATCAGCGCTCAGGGAGGAGAGGGGTTTCGCCACCCAATCAGGAGAAAGGGCGCGAAACCCCGTTTTAATGGGGCGCTCCTTCTCTGATTGGTCGCCTGTGCCCTGCAGTGACCAATCAGGCTCACTCATGCCGACCCATCAGGAGAATGGTGCGAACCCAGTTTGAATGGGAGCTGCTTGGTCGGCACGGACTTCCAGGCGGCCAGCGGGAGTCTGCGGCTGTGAAGCTGATTCACAGCTACAGGGTCTCCGCTGGGGCTTGCATCTCTCTCCAGTGGCCACCTCCACTTAGGCAGCTCCGGAGAGCGCTACTTGGGCAGCTATGCGCCTGGCCTCACAGCTCTCGGTAGGGGAAGGCAGTGATTATAACTCTGTTAGGAGCAGGTAGGGTGATCCGAACCACCAGTACCCCAACAGTGTCCCCACCAACCACAGGCACCTGTTCGTGGAGTCCTGGTGCGAAGATCCCGCAAGGGAAATGTCTCCTATCGGCATACAAATGCTCCCCCTGGGTGGCGTTCACCTATACGAATGGCGGCCACCCAGGGGAGCACTCATTAATGACTTCCCTTGCGGTTTCACACTTATGATGCAGGTGCAAACGTTCTGATTGATTGGTGTGAACATTTTAATGGGGTACCGGGGTGGTCCACGTTCATGAGGCGAACGGGTTCATTTTGCATGAGCGCTCCCGAACAGTCAACAGGGCAACTTAAACAAAATACATACAGATACATGGAGAAAACACACGAATAGGCAGTGGGCATGGTACTCAGTGACGATGGTCTGTCACACATCCCCTCCCACCGGCATCCTGATTCACAGGATGCTGGAGTTGGGAGGTATGTGAATTCACTGCGTGTCTATCATGTGTATGCACACACTTCAAAGGAGTTTCAACTAAATACTGAGTTAAGGATCTGAATACTTATGTAAATATATTTCTTTTTTTTTGTTTGATATATTTAGAATGGTGTTAAAAAAATTTTTCTTTTTTTTTCTTTACCATTATGGGTTATTTAGTGTACCAGCACAGCTGTTTTTTGAGTCCTGGGAGAGTGGTGAGCAAAATGAAGCCAGAATATCCACCACAGACAACACACCAGACACCACACAGCATACAAACAGCACACACAAGGCACACACATGTTGAACAGACACACAACATACAGCCAGCACACACCAGACACATGCACACACAGGATACAGCAAGCAATCACAGTACATGCTGCTACCACACACATTACATACAGTCAGCACAAACCAGTGTTTGCTGGTTGTATGTAATGTGGTGTGTGAAGGCTGTAGGTAGTTTGTGTATAGTCAGGGCCGGTCTTAGGCGTGTGCGAGCTGTGCGGCCGCACAGGGCGCCATGGAACAGGGGGCGCCCTGCGGCCGCACATGGCGGGAGCGGGGCTTACCGTGCGGCGGGGGCGGGGCTAAAATGCTGTCTAACTGCTGCAGGGGAAGCAGGAAGGAGTCCCTGCTTCCCTCAACAACCAGAATCCAGGAGCTGCACTGCTTGTCTGCATCCACAAGGAACAGAGGTAACTATGTCTGTCTGTGTGTTTGACTGTCTGCCTGTGTGTGTGTGTGTGTGTGTGACTGTCTGACTGTCTGCCTGTGTGTGTGTTTGACTGTCTGTGTGTGTGTGACTGTGTGTGTGTGACTGTCTGCCTGTGTGTTTGACTGTCTGCCTGTGTGACTGTGTGTGTTTGACTGTGTGTTTGTGTGTGACTGTCTGCCTGTGTGTGTGACTCTGTGAGTGTGGCTGTCTGCCTGCATGTGTGACTGTCTGCCTGTGTGTGTGTGTGTCTGCCTGTGTGTGTTTGGCTGTCTGTGTGTGTGACTGTGTGTTTGACTGTCTGCCTGTGTGTGTGTGATTGTCTGTGTGTGACTGCCTGCCTGTGTGTGTGGCTGTCTGCCTGTGTGTGTGTGTGTGACTGCCTATGTGTGACTGTCTGGGCAGACTAGATGGGCCGAATGGATCTTATCTGCCGTCACATTCTATGTCTGTGTGTGTGTTTGTGTGGGGCTGTCTGTGTGTGACTGCCTGCATGTGTGTGTGTGTATGGCTGTCTGCCTGTGTGTGTGACAGGGTGTGTGGGAAGGGGGAAGGAGGGCGTGGAGGAGTGGGGGGAGAGGGGGGACGGGAAGGAGGGGGCGCTGTGAAGATTTTTCGTACAGGGCTCCCAAAAGCATGAGGCTGGCCCTTTGTATAGTTGTATGTAATGTGGTGTGTGGTGGCTGTAGGTAGTGTGTGCATGGTGTGTGCTCACTGTATGTAGTTCATGTGTGTCTACACATGGCTTAAATACAGCCAACACACACCATACACACACTACCTACAGCCATCACACACCTCATTACATACAACCAGCACACAACAGAAACACACAGCATACAGCCACCACAGAACATAAAGCAAGGACACACCATATTACATACAGCCAGCATACACCACACACAGCCAACACATACCAGCACATTACATACCGGTGTCAAAACACACACACACACACATTACACCCAGCCAGCATAAACCACACGCATGCTATGGGGAGGACAGAGGGTGAGACACTAAACTCTCAATTTTTGCAAATTATACCAAATGGAAAACCCTGACAAAAATAGACAGTTATGACTATAGCTAACTTGGAGTATTTTTACAGATCAGCTTTTTGTGGCCTCAGGTTTTCCATTCAGTTTTATAATGTGAAAATTCATATTTTAGTGAACAACCCTTCCAATGTCCAGATCTAAGCAGGGTCCCCAAACTTTCTAATTTAAAATGTTGATTTTTTTTAACAGAACAAGTAGATTGTCAGAACGGACAAGTAGATTGGCCTACCCTTTGAACTAGTAGATTTTTTTCCAGTTTCCTATGAATATGATGCCAATATTTACTAAATAAACCTCAGTTTAATAGGGTTGGTGATTATTGTTTGCCTGGAATGTCTGTTTAATGCATCTTTTATTTCTTAAAGGAAAAGAGAACTGCACAATTATTTCATTGGCTGTGTAAATTAAAATATACTTATATTATCAAGAAAGGTACCTTTGTCTCCACTTTTGGATAAAACCTATTTGGATATTCATAGAAGGTTATCTCCATATTAGTTCTACAGTTTTTACTGTATTTGACTCTTCACACAAACGGCTGAATTGAACAGTATGTCAATAAAATATTCAGTTTTTCAGTCAACTTCCCTGGTTCTGCTAGTCCTAAATTACTCTAATGTTGCACCCACCCCCTTATTCTCTTACAATGTCACAACCCTTACTCTTACCTTAGTGGCGTGTTTGTTTGCTTATTTGTTTGGCTGTCATAAGATTCCCATTTTTTCTGGAGATATTTTAAAATTCCAATGTGGCTATAAGATCCCTTTTAAAATATCAAAACCCCTTTTAAACAACGTGGTTTCCATATGATCAGTACCTAAGGACTACAATAATTTTACCAATAGAACTGAGATTAGTGAAAGTGACTGAATTTTCTATGAAATGAGTGTAAGTGACTGAATTTTCTAAAACAAAATTGTTGATTAGCAAATATATTCCTTATGGGTACCTACATATAAAACAATGGAAAGTCATTTTAAAAATGTCTTTATTTTTGCTCAGTTGACATTTAAAGTAAAGTACCAGAAATCACGCATATTTGTGAATCAAGGTTTTTCTGATTAGGTAAAAAATAAATATAACAATAGAGAATACAATCCACCGTAGCACCATGTTATAGACCAGTAAGGAATGGTAGCATAAACATTTTAACTAAAGAGGCATCGGTAGGAAAGGTGAGGAGGGTTATAACCAGAGAAATGACAAGACTATAGCCTACGGAGCCAGGGCTAACAAAGCATGTGGGAGAGCAGGCAAACTGAGGCTGGAGGCTCCATTGGCTTCAAAGGAGCAGCCCCTGCTACAAATAGAGTGATATAATCAACTGTCCTTTCCCACCTTACAAGAGTCAGGACGTGTAACTGGCTGAAGAGGATGAGCAGAGTGGGCACATGGCATTAGCTAAGAATAGTAAGGGAAAGTGACATTGGCTGAGAAAGCAGTGGGGATGAAATATTGGCTGGGGGCGGGAGGGTTGGTATTGGAGACATTATATTGACTGGGAAGGGGAGAGTGGGTTCTATGTGCATGTAATTGGACAATGAGACAAAGCGGAGAGGGATTATTGAGGACCCACAATGAGCTGATAAGAAGGAGAGAAGGGTATTTGGAATTGATGTTTGCTGAGAGGGCAGGAATTTGTTTAGGGACATTACATGGGGTGGAAAAGAAATGGCCTTATTAAATAAAATTGACAGGGGAGAGAATAGTTAGATAAGGTAAATCTGTTAAATTGATCATGTTTATATTATAGGAAGAGACGCTTACCATTGGTCAAAGTACAGGCCCCATTTTAAATATATCACACATACCAACTTTGTTGAAAACATTTTGTAGAATGTATGTGATTGTGATATTCCTGAACACATGATGGTGCTGTTGTTCTGAGTTTCTTATAATTCACATATAGCAGTTTGTAAAGGAAGTCCTATGCTTCTTTTTAAAAACTTTTTTTTTCTTATTAACCCCTTCAGAACAAATGGGTAGGCAAATACAACAATATTATGACAGTTGTAGAACGTCCTCTGTAATGAGGTGGTTAAATGAAGGCATACAGTGTGCTGTAAAGCTAAGATTTATATACGCAAAATAAAATGGAAATAATGCATTGATGGAATAACCTGGTCATTCAGTATATTTAGGTAGTCAGCTGACCTCATTTTTTGGACACATAATGTTGCTGAACCTAGACCTGACCAACTGCAGCAACCCCAGATCATAGCACTGCCCCCACAGACTTGTACAGTAGGCATTATGGGTGCATCACTTCACCTGCCTCTATTCTTACCCTGATGCACCCATCACTCTGGAACAGGGTAAATCTGGACTCATCAGACCACATGACCTTCTTCCATTGCTCCAGAGTCCAATCTTTATGCTCCCTAGCAAACTGAAGACTTTTTTTTCCTTCCGATTAGCCTCACTGATTAGTGTTTTTGTTTAGGTTACACAGCTGTTCAGTCCCAATCCCTTGAGTTCCCTTCACATTGTGCATGCGGAAATGCTCTTACTTTCACTATTAAACATAGCCCTGAGTTCTACTGTTGTTTTTCTATGATTTGATTTCACCAAACGTTTAAGTGATCGATGATCACGATCAACCAGGATATTTTTCCGACCACATTTCTTCCTCGAAGTCTATGGTTCCCCACTATAATTCCATATTTGAATAATGCGTTGGACAGTTCTTAACCCAAGTAGTTTCTGCAATCTCCTTAGATGTTTTCTCTGCTTGATGCAGGACAATGATTTGACCCTTCTCAAACAGACTAACATCTTTTCCACGACCACGGGATGTGTCTTTCAACATGGTTGTTTAAGAAATGAGAAGCTACTTATTGCAGCAGTTGGGGTTAAATAACTTGTTGCCAGCTGAAAGATGATCGCCCGTGCAGTAACTTTTCAATAGTAGTCCTTTACCTATTTGCTTAGTTAAATCCAGGTGGCGACTTTTCTTTTGGCCAGGCAGTGTATGTCCCCATTGTAAAACGACAATAGACTGTGCAATATAATGGTACTATGTAAATAATGATAACTCTGTCATGTTGAACAGATGACATGCTCAGTATATCGCTCGTTATCCTTGGCCCTGGAGTTTATATATTTCTTTAGTAAATTGTATTTTCTTAGGGTCTCTCTAAGTCTGATGGGTAATTCATATTTAGTTTGGTGTGTGATGGTGTCAGCTATACCTTTTTGACAAGGTCCAAAGATGTCCAAAGTGAATATCTCGGGTTGCTATCGTGGTTATTCAATAAACACCAGATTTGGTCTGGATGGACAAATCTGGTTAAAATGACCATATTCCAATACAGTGTGGCATTTGTTATATATACTAAAGCCAAACACGGTTGGAATTTTGTCGGTGAATCTGCAGCAATCCGGATTAAAAGCCACTAATATTTTAAACTGAATAGGGACTGAACCCATCCAGTAGAATGCAAGTTGACATTTTTATTTACTTGCTTTGAAGCAAGTGAATGAAAATTTGAAATACTATTCCAAATCGTTAAATAAAAGTCTGCAATGCGAAGGTTAAATATGTCATGGATCCACATTAGTAATAAGTAATAAATAAATAAATAATTTATGGGGTCCATAAGAACTTCATAAAAATATAAGAAAGGTTTAATATAAGTGATTGCTGCACATTCGCTAGAAAAGGACCCATCGCATATTCATCTAGAGCCCTTCTGCTCAACCCCCATCCATGAGGCCATAATATTCATATTCCAAACGGTCGCCCATGGTGGTTGGTGGAGGTTCTAATAGCAGATTGGGGCTATTAGGGGCAAATATGCTATTGTCCACTTCCCCCTTAAACGAATCCCTTATCAAACGAATAAATGTCCCTCTCCCTAATAGTTGGTAGGGCAATTAACCTAATACTTGTAAAGTAAAAATTATACTTAGCGATCTTTTTTTAAACTCTTCTTATCTTCATCCCCAAAAAAGGCCAAATAAATATCCACCATCCCAGAGGCGTACATACCAGGGTCGCAGGGGTCGCGGCTGCGACCGGGCCCGGCCCACCAGGGGGCCCGGCCGCCCCTGCGACCCGGTGTGTACCCACTGGGCCAGCCTCTTCCCCTGGGGGACCCAGGAGCCGACCACCCCAGGGCCCCCCCGAGGCTGGCCCTGGTGACACCCGGCAGACGGGTGGCCGGTCGGGCAGGCAGGCGCGCGAGGGAGCACTCAGTGATTCCTCTTCAGCTCCATCGCGTACCGCACTGATACCGGAGCCGGAAGATGACGTCATCTTCCGGCGCCGGCATCCCTATGCGGCGCGTGAGGGAGCTGAAGAGGAATCACTGAGTGCTCCCTCGCGCACCTGCCTACCCGACTGGCCACCCGCCCAGGAGCCCAGCAGCACCACTGGACCCCAGGGAATCCCCCCAGCACTCCAAAAGGTAAGGAGGCTGGGGGGATTAAATTTAAAAAAAAAAAAAACATGTGAGTGTTAGTCTTAGAGTGAGTCTTAGTGTGAGTGTGTGTGTCTGCTAGTGAGTGTCAGTGAGTGTGTTACTGTGTGTGTCTTACTGAGTGTGTGTGTGTGTCTGTTAGTGAGTCTGTTTGATGTCTGTTAGTGAGTTTGTGTTTGTCAATGAGAGTGTATGTTTTGTAAGTGAGTGTGTATGTATGTCTGTCGCTGAGTGTGTCTCTGTTAGCTAGTGTGTATGCGTCTGTAAGTGAGAGTGTGTGTGTCTTCAGCACTTACCTTTCTCCAGCGCCGGACTCCCTTGGCGCTGGGGATCCCTCAGCCTCTCAGCTCCGAATACGACCGCGCACGCATTCAAACCGCCCATAGGAAAGCATTACTCAATGCTTTCCTATGGACATTCAGTGTGCTCTTCTTGCGGCTGTTAGTGAGACAGCCACTAGAGGCTGGATTAACCCTCAGTGAAACAAAGCAGTTTCTCTGAAACTGCTATGTTTTCAGCTGCAGGGTTAAAACTAGAGGGACCTAACACCCAGACAACTTCATTGAGCTGATGTGATCTGGGTGTCTGTAGTGGTCCTTTAAGTGTGTGTGCATCTGCATGCACTGGCGTACATACCGCGGTCGCAGGAGTCGCAGCCCTGCAACCCCTGCGACCAGGTGCCCGCCGCCATGTGTTGTGGCCCAACCCGCGCGGGGGGGGCACGGATCAATTTTCGCACTGGGGCCCCATGGGTCATGTGTACGCCACTGCACCATCCCTAGACTTAGCACTCTCAAATAAATATAGCCTGATTTCAAAACAAGTTGTTATGGTACCTGGAGTCTTTATTTGCAGGGCTTCTGTTTGAAATGCTGGAGGTGTAACTTCACCTTGGAAAGCATAATTAGTCTGCACGTAACAAAGCTCTAGGTGTGTGCCAGGGATCGACGATATTGAAATTTTAGCGCCGGTAGCGATAATCTGTGAACTTTCAGGACGATAGCCGATAGCTTACTGATATTCTGTACATTTACCGTATTTTTATTTTGCTAATCTTTTTTTTATTAAGTGGTAAATGCACAAAATAAACATGCCAGTCAGATTTTTTATGTTTTCAAGAATATTTATATGTGTGTGTAGTGGATGCAGTGAGAGTATTTGATTAGTAAATGCAGTGTGTGTGTGTGTGTGTAGTGGATGCAATGTGGTAGTGGATGCAGTGTGGGTAGTGGATGCAGTGTATGTGTTTGTGCAGTGGATGCAGTGTGGGTAGTGGATTCAGTGTGTGTATTTGTGTAGTGGATACAGTGTGTTTGTGTGTAAATATGTGCGGAACTCCTCCCCACCCCACCTCTTACCTGTCTCTTAGTGCCCCCCCATTCCCCTTAATGTTCCTCTCCCCTCTCTTTTAGTGATCCCCCCTACCCCAGTGTTCCTTTTCCCATCCCTCCCCTGTACCTTAGTGTCCTCCTTACATGTTCCTCTCTCCCCACTAGTGTTCTTCTCCCCCCGTCGTATAGTGTTCTTCACCCCTCCTTCCTGTCCCATAGTGTTCTTCACCTCCCCTTCCCTGTCCCATAGTGTTCTTCACCTCCCCTTCTCTGTCCCATAGTGTTCTTTTCCCCCCTCCCCTGTCCCATAGTGTTCCTTACCACCCCCCCTTACATAGTGTTCCTTCCCACCCCATCCCACATAGTGTTCGTTTCCCACCCCCTCCCCATAGTGTTCTTTCCCACCCCCACCCCTTGTCCCATTGTGTTCTACCATCCCGTCCCATAGTGATCCTTACCCCTTCCCCAAGTCCCTTAGTGCCCCACTCTCTCTCCCCTCCTTGGTCCCCGGTGTGGATCTCCCCGCCTTGGTCCCCACTCCTCTGTGTGTCTCCTGGTAGCGTGTCCGAGCGGAGCGGTGCGCACTGCGGTACAGGAGATTCAGTCTCCTGTACCAGGCTGGACTGACAGGAAGTGCTCTTCCTTTCAGTCGGGCCGATACCTGGTACAGGAAACATAAGTTCCTTTACCGCGGTGCGCACTGCTCTGCTCGGCCACGCTACACAGAGTGCCTGGCAGGAGGGAGCACTGTGCGCCCACCTTCTGCCGATCACTACGATCTTGCACCCCCCGGGCCGGTGCGCCCTAAGGCGGCCGCTTATGCCACCTAATGGATGCGCAGGCCCACCTGTTCATTATCGGTATTGCCGGTGATTATCGGCCGATACCGATACAAGAAATCGGAATATCGCCTGATATCGGCAAAACCGATAATCGGTAGTTCCTTAGTGTGTGCTATTGTCAATTTTGTGTAATATTGATGTCTGACACCAGCATGCACAGCTGGTATGCCATGCTGGTGCCAGAAAGCCAAGGGGCAGCATGGCCCCCACTTCCATGCCTCCCCTGTCTTCGCCTCAGCAAAGGAAAAGAGGTAAATTTGTAGTTTTCAGTTTTTTTTTCTTTCTTTCTTTTTTTTGTATTTTAGGGAGGGGTTACTACAACCATAACCAGTATTTTATAAACTTGCACCAGATTAGCGTCTGTTTTGATTTGATAGATCTGCCCCTGTGTGTTTTTAGACTGAATAATGTTATCAGTAAATTGGTCTTCTCTTTGACATATACTTCCTAATTATAGGGGGAGGAGGGAGAGTATACTCCATATGCACTCACCTTCCTTTAGACTTATTCTTCTTTGTCATTTAGCCCTTGGAATTTAGTTACCTGGTTTTGGTACATATCTTAGGGATCCTTTGGAGAAGTGCGAAAGCTATTTAGCTGTTTAGCATTGATAATTAAAGTCTTACTCACTGAGATCCTTATCTTCTCTCGCAATAGCTTCTAAATGCTTAAAATTGCTTCCTTGTTTTCAGATACAATTGTTTCAAAGCAAATTCATACTATCTTAGTTGTTTAATCTTGAAATTGTGGATATCTTTTATAGCCATGTAAATATTGGTTTTGTTCTATATTTGTATTTTTTACAGTGTGAGAGAAGATACGCTTTCTTTTCCTTTTGTTATTGGATTAAAATGTTTTATATGAGTAAGATTGGGAGTTTAGAATGTGTTACAACAGGTTGTGGCCATGAGCTATTAGTATGTCAGAGGTATCCGATTAATATTTATAATGTAACTTTCATGCTATTCCTCTCCTCTCATTGACCTACTTAGATTTCTTCTGTCTATCTGTTTTGGATTACTCCTTTTGAAGTAAGGTGCAGTTAGACCAGGCCTTCTGTTGCTATTATGCCCACATTAAAGGGAACCTATAGTCCAAAGAATAACAGTTGTTTTTTGGGGGGAGACTATAGGTTTCCTTCTATCTACATACACCCCCTTTTCTTTTAAACAGCCAAGTTAAATAAATATTACTTACCTCCTTTGCAGAGCCACAACTTCTCCTCTAAAGCCACCTGCTCCACCTACGAAGATGTCGGCACGCTTGCTGATGTCTTCCACGATATCCTCCAATTCATTGCTTCTGGTAAAGTAAGACAACCACTAGAGGTGCATTTAACCTTGCAACATTTTACATTTCATGGTTACAATGACAGAATGCACCCAAACCACTTAATGAAGGTGAAGTGGTCTGGATGACTTTAGTAGTCCTTTAATGTAAATCACCATTATAATCATTCGTAATGGGTGTACAGCAAGTGAATTAAAGATCCCATGTGAGATTTTGTCCCTTATATACAGTCTTTATGTCGCTTTATTCTATACTCAATACACGCATTTTGTATGATGTGGAAATGCCTTTTTTGTTAGAATTATTAACTTTATACTACAAGCACTTGTTTATGTAATTGTTTATCTGAGCACACTATTTGTGTATGTGTGTGTGTGTATGTGTATATATAGGCATGCATGTTTAGATTAGTGTAGACTTTTCATTGTTCTCTATATTCTATTAAACTCTGCCAAACTCCAGGCTTAGCAATCCTACAAGTCACAAGTTCCTTATTGCATTCCCTATTTAAACTTTAAATAAAGCCTCAAGAGGATGGATGTCCAATGCAACTCGTTTAATTTCATAATATGCCTCCTACAGTCATTTTCAGCGGAACCCTCCTGCTTTTGGGATTCCGTCCCACCGTCTCGCCTTTGTTCCCGGGTGTCATGCATTAGGTTGGTATAAAGTAGGACCTATCAAAAAACTGGTTACTCAAATAGCGGCAAGCTTATGCAATGTCTGATTTGTATACTGTGACAAGATTACCATTATTTTTAGTCAGTAGTTATAAAAGCTTTGACTTTATTGAAATTTGCAATATCACCGATTGTACCCAGATGCTGTGGAATGCAAGGCATGAATGCATACAGGCATGTATGTCTTTGTTATATTTTAGAGCAGGACCATAGCTTACATTACTGCCGTGTTCTATTTCCTTCTGCACTCAATGCTTGGGATTTGAGGAAACAAGAAGAACATTTACTTTATTTCTGAGGTGATGACATGAGAGAATCAATGAAACTCCATTTAGAATTTTGTCCTTGTTTAAAAGTGATCAGAATAATTATGACAAACGACGTTCGATGATACGTGATTTTAGTTGAGTAAAACATATCTAATTGAGGCAGCATTATTACTTACTTACAACATAACACTGATTGGTTTTCTAACTTATCTGTGCCTTAAAATCAGAACTGCATAATTAAAGTAGTAATCTGTGTAATACTAATTACTGGTTGAAAAGTTAAGATTGCCTTGGGCCCTTTGCTAATGCACTTTGGGAAAGGAAATGCCTTGCTTGGAAGTCCTGTAGGTATGTTAAAATGCACTGCGTGCTAGAGAATTACCGTTCATTTTATACAGTACTCTTTGTCACATCAGAATTCCACGAATTAAATAAAATCTAAAGTCTACTGTGTAGTACGTAGCATTTGTTTGCTCTATGTAGAAGGATCAGAGTGTTTGTTTTTAAATGGTTATTCTGATTACAAATATATTACGGTAGTTCTACTTTTAAGTCTTTGGCATACAAAGATTTTTAGGATCATTACATGTATTTCTCAAAACTCCCTATGGCCTTTGAATTATGGCTCCAATTATTCAATTATACTTGGAGATTAAGTTTGTTCCAAACTATAATTTATCTGAATTTGGACCAATCACGTGAATGGCTGAAAATTCAGTTCCCAAACCGCCATGTGCTACAGTCGCGAAACAAAAGACTTGTAACAAATATATGGACATGTTCATTTTGATTCATGATTCGGAGTGCAGTTCCTGGAGCCAGAAAAAGTGGGAATGAATGAAGAAGAGGCTGTTTTTGTGTGTGTGTGTGTGTGTGTGTGTGTGTGTGTGGTGGGGGGGCGGGGGGGAGAGGGTGGGGAGGCTCTTCCTAATCATGGTGGGTATATCTCCTGTGGAATAGAAAAGATGATTTAATGGTTAAGCGACAGACAGTAAATGTTCATTTTATTCACTCATCAAGTGACAACTGGCCAATATGGGGAGGGGTAGCAAAAGCAAAAAATGATCTATATAAGTAGGATTCTTCTATACACTGTGACTACATCTATTGAGGGAGACATACCAACAGTGATAGTGTGTGCTTTGCCCTTGCTTTGCCTGTGTGGGACTGTGAGATCGCTTGGCTCATTGATTCTAGTGTAAGACTACCTAGCTATCACCTGCTAATAGCACTTTAAAACAACTTTTGAGTGGGAGATAGATTTTAAAAAAGGGGGGGGACAACATCAGCAAAAAGCACTACATGCTCCACTACTGCCACTGTTAGGAAGATCAGGGGAGATATTAAAGACAGTGCCAATAGTCAGAAGGTGCTGGTTAAACAGGGACATGTGGACTGCTCATCATGCCAGGTGAGTGTCCACCAAACCATTCTTGAACATTTTGTTGGATTTCACTTAAAAGCCATGTCAAAACAGCAGACAAACAAAATCACTTGCCTGATTGCCCAGCTTTATAGACTGCCTTTCCTTGGTGACATCTCAGTATGGTAGGGGTCAGGGCCACCATCAGGGAGTGACAAACATGACGGTTGTCGGGGGCCCGGCTGCCCGGGCTCCACGTGTAGCGGCGGAACTGCCGCCGGTGCAGTTGCACCGGGGCCCGCACGCTGATTGGGCCTGGTCAGCGCTGTGGCCGTGGTATAGCGCGACCGGGCCCCTTTAAAAAAAAAAAAAAAAAAAACGTAGCCGCAGCAAGTGCTGCTGGGCGAAAGTGGTCACTTCCTCCCAGCTCACTCCGCGCGGGAGGAGCGCGCGCCTGGCAGTGAGGGAGAGCCATGCAGACTCCCAGTCACATCAGCCCCAGCCACCCTCCTGCAAGGAAAAGGTAAGAAACAGGAGGGTGGCTGGAAAATGAGCTCTGTGTGTGTCTGTATGTATGCATGTATGTCTGTCAGTATGTATGTATATATGTCTGTATGTCTGTCATTATGTATGAATGTATGTCTGTATGTATGCATGTATGCATGTATGTATGTATGCAAGAATCAATGTGTCATTATGTATGTCTGTATGTATATATGTCTGTATGTCTGTCATTATGTATGAATGTATGTATGTATGTATGCATGCATGTATGTATGTATGCATGCAAGTATCAATGTATGTCATTATATATGTCTGTATGCATGTATGTCAGTATCAATGTATGTCTGCATGTCATTATGAACGTATGGATGTCTGTATGCATGTATGTATGTCTGTCAGTATGTCTTTATATTTGCATGTATGTCAGTCTGAATGTATGTATGTATGTCTGTATGCCATTATGAATGTATGTGTGTATGGATGTCAGTGTCTGTTTGTCTGTCAGTATATATATGTATGTATGTCTGTAGGTCATTATGAATGTATGTATGTATGTATGTTGGTGTCTGTATGTATGTCAGTGTGTATGTATGTATGTGTCTGTATGTCCTCATGCATGTGTGTCTGTATGTATGTTAGTATGTGTCTGTCTGTCACTATGTATGTCTGTGTGTCTGTATATGTGTGTATGTCTCAGTATGTGTGTGTCAGTATGTATGCCTAAATGCGTGTATTTCTTTTAGTATGTATCTGTGTGTGTGTATCTGTGTCCTTTTGTATCAGTGTGTGTGTGTTTGTGTCTGTCTGTGTATTCCTGTGGGCGGAATTTGGAGGCGGACCCTGTGGGCGGGATTGGAGGTGGGCCCTAGGGGGCCCAGACCCTGAGCTGAGTTAGGGGCCCCAAAATTTCTGGTGGCGGCCCTGGTAAGGGTAGTAGAGGAGGTCCAACCTTACAGGCAACTATACTTGATTGTTACAGGTGGATTGCTTTTCATTTCCACTGTTGTGTAAAGGCTAGCCAACACTATGATGTCAGCACACGGTGGAACTCCACTTTAGATATACCAGAAAGAACTATGGAACTGTAGCGTGCAATCTATAATCTATTTTCCCACTACTCCATTGGCATTGACATCTCACTGAGGCGTGAACAATAATAGGGCAGCTAGTGACAGTGCTTATTACATTTAGGGACATGACAGAAACTTTAAGCAACAATAATGCCAGTTTGGAACAGGTTCACCTTGTTCACACACCTCATTCAAAAAAATAAAAACATGACATTGCTCTTGCTGCTCCTGATTCCCCATTTTCTTCAAATGTTTTTAGTTGTACTGCTTCACCTTACCTGGCTGAGTCCTATGGTGTGACTATGCTTGCTACCAGGGCATTAAGAGCCTTCAAATTAAAAACATTTTTCAAAATTTCTAAAAGTATTCTGAAAGATGGTGCTGGTGGTGAACTGCTTGTAATGTATTTCAGTGTAGTCGTTGTTTTACTTTTATTTCCTAAGGTTCAAGGATGCAGGATATGATGCCAATTAAGCGGATTAAATAATAAAAGTTAGTTTATTAAGGACAAAACAGTATAATATTTATAAGAAAAAACAAAAATACCTTGTAGCGAGTTAGTTTAAAAAACTTCCTCACTACTTGATAACAAATGCAGCGCTAGGTGTAGTAGTGATATAGTACAGTCCAAAATAGATACACTTACCACTTACAGTTAACCCGGGGTATACATGTAAAATAAACAAAAAAAGAGAAATATATAGAGTAGTATTGTACAGTAATTGATGGTACTTTCAAATTAGTTAGTAAAAGGAAAAACTCACATTTTAGAGAGCCTTTTATGAGGATACAGGCTCTAAACACATTCACCTCTGTGCCTTTAAGGTAGGCAGCAACACCTGAGGATAGGAGCTTGTTCCTTCTTTTCCTCCATCTTGTGGTAGTATTTGAATGAGGGGTAATGGGATTCGCGGTTTGAGTTTGTCCCAAACTTAACTGTATAGGGTATTTTGCAATGTCTTGATTAGGGAGGGGGACACCTGCAAAGGTAGCATCTGGAAGATGTATAAGACCTTTGGACGTACTATCATTTTGGTCGCATTTAATCTTGGTGAGTTTATAATAGGAAATGTTATTGAAGTTGTTAAGTAGGGTCAATAACTGCTGTAGTGATGTGGTAGGATTGCTGAGGGACAGCAGCACATCGGCAATGAACAAAGATAGTCGATATGTTGTGTCCTTGATACGTATCCTTGATATAGATGGGTGATCCCTTATTTTGTGGGCTAGAGGTTCAAGTGACAAAATACAGAGATGGGGGGTAGGGGGCACCCCTGGCGTGTGCCATCAGTAAGCTCAAAAGGCTTTGATATAAAACCTGCATGTGACACTTGAGCTAAGGGGCTGCAATATAGGGCCATAACTTCCCTTATGAATTCTGCAGGGAATCCATATTTCTTCAATACTATCTCCATGTATTTACAGTTAAGCCTGTCAAAGGCCTTCTCCGCATCTAGGGCTAAGAGAAGGCCTTCCATATTGTTGGTTGTCATGTATGCTAGTATGTTCACTATTTTTCTCTTGTTGTCCGACCCCTGTCTGCCCGTTATAAATCCTGATTGGTCATTGTTATTGATTCTCCAGAGTCTATTTGCTATAAGTTTGGCGTAAATGTTGGTATCCCAGTTAAGTAGGGATGTTGGTCTAAAGTTAGGACAGTGAGTTGAAGATTTGCCCAGTTTGGGCAGCATGGGGATACGTGCTTGGAGCATTTCCTTTGGCATAGTTCATTGGTCATAATCGGTATTAATCAGATTTGTCATGTGTAGAGTGAGGAGCTCTGTGATTATTTGGTAATATAGGTTTGTGAAACCATCTGGGCCAGATGATTTGTGTTTGGGGCAGGTGATTTGTGTTTTGACAATTGGTGGATGCTTTGTAATATTTTGGTCGTTGTGAATGGGTGACAGAGATTGTCGATCACTTCTCTGGATAGGCATGGTAGGTTTACGTTGTGCAGGAAGGTATTGATGTCAGCCTCTGTAGGCGTGTATATGTCGGGATCTTTATTGAGGTTGTATAAGGTTGTATAAGGCGCTGTAGTATGTTGGAGGGATTGACCGATCATCGGTCTGGCCGATATTATCCAATAAAGATACCGATATTGCCGATCAGGATCGCCGGGCCCATGACAAGCCCGGCGGTCCTGGGGGGCCCAGCAAGCTCTTACTCACCTTCCCAGCAGCTCCCTTCAGCTCCCCAGTCTAAATCTCATGAGTCCCGCGACCTTCAGAGCGTTGTCATGGGTTACCGTGGCAACGCTCCGCGCAGGAGAATTAGAAAGGGGAGCTAAAGGGAGCTGCTGGGAAGGTAAGTAAGAGCTTGCTGGGCCCCCCACCGCACAGTCCATGTCACCGGACCACCAGGGAATGCCATGTCCCCCACTCCCCGGCCAGGTAACAAGTAGGGAGAGGGGACAAAGAAAAGCAATGAAAACAAATTAAATCTTTTTTTTTTTAAGTTACAAAAATAAAAATGCCCCCCCCCCCCACATTTTACACACACTACATACCTACACAAACACACACACACTCTGCATTATATACACACACACTCTGCATTATATACACACACTACACAAACACACACACTACACAAACACACACACTCTGCATTCATTATATATACACATTACACAAACACACACTCTGCATTCATTATATACACACTACACAAACGCACACACACACACTCTGCATTCATTACACACACACTGCATTCATTATAAATGCACTACACAAACACACTGCATTGACGATACACACATTGCATTCACTATACACACACTACACACACTGCATTTACTTTACGCACACTACACACACACTGCATTCACTATACACACATTACACACACTGCATTTACTTTACGCACACTGCACACACACTACATTTACTTTACGCACACTGCACACACACTGCATTCACTATACACACACTACACAAACACACACACTCTGCATTCATTATATACACACTATACACTAACTGCAATCACTATACACTCATTACACAAACACACACTCTGCATTTATTATATACACACTACACAAACACACACTGCATCCACTACACACACTACACAAACACTGCATTCACTAATCAAATACTCTCACTACATCCATTACACACACATATATTCTTGAAATTCTGACTGGCATGTATATTTTGTGCATTTGCCTTAATAAAAAAAAGATTTGCAAAAAAGAAATAATAAACATGTTCAGTTAACAGTAGATTTGTTTAGAAATAGTTTTTTTTTTTTTAAATGGTAAATGTACAGAATATCGGTAAATTATCGGCTATCGGCCTGAAACTTCACAGATTATCAGTATCGGCTCTAAAAAAATCAATATCGTTTGATCTCTAGTATATGGCAAATTCATCCACAATTTTTTGAGGGTTTAGGATTTTTTTTGTTGTCTTTGCTATATAAAAGGCTATTTTAGAAACTGTTGTACGTGCTTTAACCCCTTAAGGACACATGACATGTGACATGTCATGATTCCCTTTTATTCCAAAAGTTTGGTCCTTAAGGGGTTAAGCTATGAAGCTAAGATTTTTCCAGTCGTGTTGCCCTCTGTGAAAAATTTGCATTGTGCTTTAGAGAAGAAAAAAGGAGTTTTGGCCAAGTCTATCTCTCGTAGGTGTGTTTGCAATTGGAGAATTAGTTGTGTTAGCTCCGTGAGTTGCTTAATTATCTTTGTATATTCAGCATCTCTTTTTCTCTTTTGCATACCTAGCATGTTTTATAGATACCGGTAGGTCTCTAACTACTGACTTATTTGCTTGCCATAACGTTTCAATGCCTACATCCGTGGTTTTATTGAGGGCAGAATAAGTGTCTATTTCTTGTTTCACTTGTGCTACTAACGTACGGTTGTATAGCAACGACTCATTGAGGGGCCATGAGCCTCTGTCAGTTCCTGGGTATTTTTCTGTTGGTGTCCGTGTGATGGGTGCATATTCAGATCATGAAATTATACGTATGTGAGTTGTCTGAATGTTGTTCATTAATGCATTAGGTACTAAAAATGCATTAGGAACTAAAACATGATCTAAAGTCTAATTCCGAGTCTAAAAGAAAGTCGTGCCACCACCAATTATATTGTCCCCAAATTATATGCTGGTCGTAATGAGGACCGTATATGTTTACCAGCGTGTATTGTTCATTGTTTATAAAGTATTGGAGTATAAGGTATCATCACCCTTCCCTGTCACCCAGTTTTTTGATCAATTGAAACGAGACCTCGTTTTTCGGATTTATAAGCTGTGTGATATCCTATAGGAAAATGTTCAGACAAGAATTTAAGAAATTCTAAATTAAAAATAATTTGCAATAAAGTAAGTGTAAACATTAGATAACACTTTACAGGAAGTGTTTAGGAAGGCTGTGTAAGTCACATGCAGGGAGGGTGTGAGTGGGGAAGTTTAAACAAAGGGATTTAACTCCTAAATGACAGTGAATTGAGCAGTGAGACTGCAGGGGCATGGTCTATACTACAATACTGATTCATTAAGCTAAAGTGTTTTTTGTGACTTACGTATCCCTTTAATTTACCTCTTTATTCCTCACATACCAAAAATGAGTACTTTGAGTGATTCTTACATGGTCAGCAGATTGGGCTTATGATTTCTGGATAATTGCTTTCTCTGATTTAAGTATTGAGATGTGGAGGTTCCAGAACAGTGGCTTAAAGGAACACTGTAGTCACCAGAACCACTACAGCTTATGGGAAACATTGGATTGGCCAGTTGCGGCAAGAAAACATTTCCTATGTGATCTTAGGAGGGCTGTGGTCCTAAATAGCGTAACACTATAGTGTTAGGAATACATGTTTATATTCCTGACACTGCAGTGTTCCTTTAATGTCTCACTCCCGTGAACACAGCAAACATGAGTTGGCCCATTCTTTGTTAATGGGTTTTGTATATCAGTCGTTTTTAACCATTTTTGACAGGGACCCTAATTACAAATGTACTCACATATTAATTTCCTACATCCTAACTGCAGCAGTTTCATGCAGAGCAATCGTGGCAGCAGGCAAATTAGGTTGAGCAGCAGTTGTCCAGATAACAATAGAATGTGGCTCAGCCTAATAATGTGAACTTTCTAAAAATAAATAAATAATAATTAAAAAAAATATATAATTGGTTTTTATTATATATAAGACATTTTTAAAGAAGTGAATATTTGATGATAGTGATTATAGTAATTGTGATAGACACATGGCATGTTATATAAGACATATGCTAACCCTCCTGCGTAGTATAAATAGCTTTGGCCAGCATTTTGTAACATTCATTTGTTTTTTTTAATCAGGCAAGTAGTACACTCTAGATTTATTCCTCCATTTTTGTAGAATAGTAGTAATTAAAAATACAGCTAATCTCAGGGATGCACCAGCCAAAAAATAGGTAGCATGGTAGCATTCATATCTATGGTACCTCTTGTAATTCAGCTATCCTGGAGAATTTACCAACTTACCCTTAGAAATATTGTTGATGGATAATGAGGAAGGAGAAATATCTTCATGCAATATCTAAGGTTTTACCAACTGTTCTGTTTTTGAAAGAACAGTCAATATATTAGGGTCCTGTCCATGTCTTGATTTTGTTCACTAGTGTTCTATATCAGACGGCAACACGGACCTGTCCCTGGAAATCACAGACTGAGCGTGCCTTTAGTCTCGCTCATTCTGTGCAGTGAGAACCATGCATGTTCCTCTGCGTTGGGGCTGGTCAGAAATGCTTTTAGTCAGGTTGGCAGGCTTGGGCAAGGATCTGCCTCCTTTCTGGATGGACCTGGTAGTAACCAAGGGCCGCTCACTCCCTCCCTAATCCCATAACTCCAAAATTTAAAATGCATTTAATGCAGAAGGGTTATGTTACATAGTTACTTGGTAATCTCAGTTGAAAAAAGACTCAAGTCCATCAAGTTCAACTTTCAAACAAATCTTTTTCTTTTTATTTTGTTGATCCAAAAGAAGGCAAATGTAAATTCTGAAGCAGATGGGGTTGGATTTTGGGTGGTAGTAATGCTTAAGAAAAACAAAGTTGTCTTGCTGTGGTGTAATATAATTTATAAAGCTCTAACATATTCTGCAGTGCTGTACAATGACGAAGTCTAACTCTTCACCTTTTGTGTCGTCATGTTCTTTTAATATAATTTGTCCTCTGTGACCCCGTAACATTTCACATCCAGTGATGCCACATTTCATCTTTCCTATGCAATGTTATGTAAAGACTGTCCACACATCACAAATGATCTTTATTAATGTTGTCAGAGGTGTGAGTGATCGTTATACATCACATATTCACCATGAATAGTATCACTGAAGAGCCTTCCTGTTTTAGTGTTCCTGCATTCATTGTCGTTTTGTCGACTCAATAGCAGTCTCTGCACAGACGGTATCTGTAACTGCATTGAAAATGTATGAAGTGTCTTTTGTCATGTTATGCTGGACTAAACAAACAATTTATAAATACATAATGCTCAGAGTAACAGTACAGTACCTGAAATTACAAATCACAGCATTGGTAAATCATACACACAAATATCCTTGAACATTTAAAATGAATTAATCCTAGTTAAGTTCATTAATTATCACTACAATTTAGTATTATTTGTTAGCCCTTTTCTAATCAAGTGCCTCTAGAGGTAACTTTATTCAGGGACATAACCCCCAAGGGGTGTATTTCTCATTAGGCAGAGTAGGCACCTGCCTAATGCTCCAGGATTCTGGAATTGTTGTATTCATTCTCAGGGAGCCTGAACATAGCGAGCTCCTGGAAGAAGAGGGGAGATGTCTGGCCAGTAGAAGGGAGTGGGCTCTGGCCATTTTAGTATTCCTGACACTATAGTGCTCATTTAAAAAGGGATACTTGGTTGGTAAGAGCTGAACCAGATAAAGAACAGTTTTACTGATCGCGTGGAAATGAGAACGATGGAAAAGATAACATTTTATTTAGCATTTATACATTGCAGAAATTATATCTTATAACCACAGGAACAACTGTCCAGTCGCTGCTTGCATAGTTAATGTGTTTCACTCCTGGAGCATATGAATCCTACGTATTGCAGGGCAGAACTTTTCATGCTTTGCCATACAGCACGTAGAAGTGATAATTGTCCAGAGAGATAAAGTGGATGATAAACCATTGGTTCATAAAATGTGGTGACCAGCAGTTTGTTGAATCCATTATGGGTAAATACTTCAGGTACCCTCCTTGACTGACATCCTGCTACATATGAATTCTTTATATTGTAGAGCAGAGCTTATACACTACCTGTTAGATAGCAGCAATATTCGTTCAGAAAAACACAGTGAATCTGATAACTTTGCCTCCGTTAGTATTCCAGTTTTCTTGTCTTGGCTCATACACAGCAAAATTCACATAACCATAAGGGCTTAAAATTTGAAGTCCTTTTCTACTATACAGGCCTTAAAAGTTATTTGCCACCGCAAGTCACCAGATGTGAATTTCTACTTGCCAGGTATAAATTTTCATTCTCCGATGGCTACTTGCAAGTGGCCATTTTTAGCCCTGACCATATAATTACCTCTGTATGTAGACTTAGGCTTCAGAAGGTTTCTAATGTAAATGTCTTCTGCAACTTCTATACACAGCAGCAAAGCAATGTATTGGTAAGCATAGATTCTATTTTTATTATGTTTGGTTTAAACCACAGACAGATTTGCCTATCAGATTTTCTATCACATAAAATCATTTTACTGCATTGTGTGTGAGACGTACGTATGGATGAGACGATTCTCTTGACTTGGAAAGATTGCGGTGATTGCAGGTAATAGAGGCCTTCCTTTGCACATGTTGTTCTTTTCTTTGACTGGTCATATTTTCCTTTTTACAGATGTCTTTCTGCCTCACTGAGCTGTACCTGTGGTCTTTAAAGAATTCCTTGCATGTTGGAGGTAAATCGGTTTTATTGAAGTCTAATTTTAGAAGTACTATGGAACCATATAGCTCTCCTAAGTATCTTTAATATGTTAGCTGAAAACCTTTAAAGTTATCGGTCTGCTCAGTAGTATTAAACTGTCGGTTATTTGAACTATCTGCATTCATTGAATCCTTACAATAGAACTAGACTCACTCTGGTTTTAGTTTTTTATATAGTTTTTCTTGTAAATTGTATGATGTATTTAAGTTGTTTTGGTGCTATATTTGTCTGTGTGTGTGTTAATATATAGATACATATTTACCTGTCTTTAAAAATAGTTTTTATCTGTATTAAGCCCTTATATTTTATTGTTTTGCTTTTGTAATTAGAGATCCATCTATCTATCTATCAAAACAAAGTATAAGGGCACAATAAAGCTAAAACATATCAAAAGAACCCAATAATAACAATAAAAATGGATGTAATGTTTTAACCCTTAAGGATGGCGGGCGTTCTATATGATGTCCTTTTTTAGGCGGTCCTAAACGCCGGCAGGCGGCATAGAACGTCCCCGCCATTCCCCCGCCGTTGGTCGCGATCCTGGGGTCTGTCGGGGAGCTCAGGCAGACCCCCTCTGCCCGATCCGGCCATGTGATCGCGGGGTCCTCGGGATTATGAGCTCTCATGCCAGTAAAAAAGTTACTAAAAGTTATTAAACAGTGTTTATATTAAATAAAAAGTACTTAGATCATGTGTATATAAAAGTACTTATATATATGATCTAAGTGCTTTTATATACACACATAAATACATCATTAATAAAAGTGTATTTTAATATTAAAATACACTTAGAATGACATATATATATATATATATATATATATATATTAAATAAAAATAATCAATGAATACATTTTAAAAAATGAAAAAAATAAAATAAAAAATAATAAATTTAAAAAAAATACCAGTTTTCATTTGTTCTAACTGTATTTTAATATTACTATACATATATATTATATTCAAAATACATTTAGAATGATGTTATAAATACATATATGTATCTATATCTATATATATATATCTATATATATATATATATATAGCTATATATAATTAAAAATAATTAAAAAATATATATATTTATATTTATATATATATATATTTAAATTCTACAAATATATTTATATAATAATTTTACATAATCAAGTCATTTTATTAATTACAATCTGAGGGACTTGCCCAACAACCTAGGCGGAAAGTCCAGAGTATTTGGCTCGCAAGCCCTATATTTAATACTGTAACGTTCCAGGACACCATAAAACCTGTACATGGGGGGTACTGTTTTACTTGGGAGACTTTGCTGAACACAAATATTCACTTTTAAAAACAATAAAACATATCACAGCGATGATATCATCAGTAAAAATGCAGTTTTTGCATTTTTCACACACAAACAGTACTTTAACGGACGATATAATTGTTGTGATACGTTTTACTATTCTGAAACACTAATATTTGTGTTTGGCGAAGTCTCCCGAGTTTAACAGTACCCCCCCCATCTACAGGTTTTATGGTGTTTTCAAAAGTTACAGAGTCAAATATAAGGCTTGAATTTCCTTTTTTTGTCACATTGAAATTTGCCCGATTGGTTATGTTGCCTTTGAGACAGTATGGTAGCCCAGGAATGAGAATTACCCCCATGGTGGCATATCATTTGCAAAAGTAGACAACCCAAGGTATTACAAATGGGGTATGTCCAGTCTTTTTTAGTAACCACTTAGTCACAAACACTGGCCTGAATTAGTGTTCAATTTAGTTTTTTGCATTTTTCACACACAAACAAATATGAACGCTAACCTTGGCCAGTGTTCTTGCCTCCTTCTCCTAACTCTTCAATCTCTTGGTCTCTGTGACATTGCACTCTCGTGGGTCTCCTCCTATCTCTCCCAAAGTTCCTTTAGCTTGTCTTTTTCCAACTGTACCTCCTCTCCTCGTCCTGTCTCAGTCGGAGTCCCTCAAGGTTCAGTTCTTGGTCCCCTTTTGTTCTCTCTCTATACTGCCTCTCTTGGCAAACTCATTAATTCATTTGGATTCCAATACTCCCTGTACACTGACAACACCCAGATATATCTCTCCTCCCCTGACCTCTCCCCTGCTGTCCTACAAGGTGTCAACAATTGCCTTTCTTCTATCTCTGTCTGGATGTACTCCCAGTACTTCACGCCTGCAAGACTCACGAGTGGCTCCTTTCCTTTGGAACAGCCTTCTACTCCTGTCAGACTCTCCTCTAGTCTTCTATCCTTTCAGAAGTCCCCAAAACCCATCTTTTCAAGAATGTTTATGGCCTCCAAGAGTAACTTCTACCTCTCATGCTCTCCTATAGGGCCACACTCCACTCTCACTTCAAGTTCTGCTACTTTCCCACTATGTCTATTTGCTGTCTTTCTCAATACCCTTCCTATTGTGTTTTTATACTCCACCTCCTCTGTAAGCTTGTTTGAGCAGGGTCCTCAACTACCTATTGTTCCTGTTACATTTTGTAATTGTCTCATTTGGTAAATTCCACTTTTATTGTAAAGCGCTGCGGAATAAGCTGGCGCTATATAAATACCAATAATAATAAAAAGGTCTAATCCGCAGCTACCATAAACGCTGGATTGAAGTTATTGCTGCCAAAGAAAGATCAATTAACTATTAAATACAAGTGTCTACTTACTTTTTTGCACAGCACTGTGAATGTTTACTGGAATTGTTGCGGACTTTCTCAGGTCTAAGATAATACAGGAACACACTCCAAACACAGGTCGCTGGAAGAACAAAGCTGTTTATTTATTTGCATCTGCAAAGTCCCAATGAGTTCTGAAATGCACGATACACTGGGCAGCCAAGCAACAAGAGAACAAAGAATATATACCATAAATGACGTATTCCATACGTATAGAGAAAATACAAAATCACACCCATATTACAATGATTATTATCCAATTGTTAGGTTAACACTTATCTCTTATATATATAATTATTATTATTATTGCCATTTATATAGCGCCAACAGATTCCATAGCGCTATATTAACTACTGGTAGGCATTCCCGGCATTCCACACATGCCCCCTGGTCCTAGATGTTTACATAGTAGTTTTATATATCAAATAGAGAATGCTCACTAGAAAAAGTTATGCAAATACTTTAATAAACCAGTAATTGGTACAGTAAGCATAAAGCGAAATTACAAAGTGACAATATAAAGGCATAACAAATTATTAGCACTTATCTTGTATAACAGTGTGCAATATATGGTATATTTTATGTTTTTTCATATCTATGGTGAGCACATCATAAATACAGATAACCGTAAGCTGTACACTAGGAGCTACTATGTATAAAATACTCACCATCAATTGGTATTTAAAATATTACACCATATTGTACTCTTCTTCCCTTTTTTGTTATTGTCGGTTACATATTCCATGGAGCGTCTTTAAAGAGGAAGAAATGTATTGTCATGAATTAAGAAAGAATTATACTGCTCAAGTGTGCCATCACATTTTGAGATACCAATTTACCTAGAAGGAGAGTTTCAACCTCCCCAAGTGTTTGCTGATACCATATACATAAGTTCAATTCCTGGAGTTGATTCTGAACTCCCTAAAAATGAAGCTGTTCCTTCTGGAGGTTATAGTGGAGACGGTTTACGCCGCTTGTTGATTTAGGCTGTGCTTAAACTTTTGGCAGCGGAATGCATGGAGATTATGAGCCTAATCTTGGTATTTTTGGATGTAGTTAAAGTAGCAATGGACGACTTATGACCCGTCATGGGTTCCTCTTCCTCCACTGGGATGACTATTTAGAGGATCTCCCAACCACTACAATTGAATGTGCTGGAATAAGATGTCTGCAGAGGCTCATAGATGAGATTGTTACATGATTTGAATGTTGCTTGTACCCTTGTGTATTTTGTTGAGGCCTCTAGGCCCTTTCAGTAAATGTTCATCCTTGTTTGTGCATTTTTCTTGAGCCTCATTTGGCTCAAAAGGCTTCAATTGTCACTCTAGTCCATTGGCTCAAGTCATGATCCAGAAAACTTATATCCTAGCTGAGTGGGCAGCTTTAATTTTTGTAGAAACACTGCCTAGCGTTAGATGACTTTTAAAATCTATAATACTAGCTTCTGATTTATGTCATATGGGCACACATAATATTAAAACTGCAACCACAAAATGTTCAGTTTTATTCGAGGACAGTTTGATTGCCTAGTTATGCTTCTCTGCGTCCATGTTAACATAACATACATATACTACGATCTGCTTTAGTTTTAACAGCAGCAGTAGATCAAATGCTAATTTATTGCTAAATTAAAAACAGACTTTGACGATACCAGGAGCAATTGTTATGAGTTCAGGAAATGTATTGATGTGGAAAGAGAATTAATAGCATTTGGTAGAACGCTGTGTTAAACCAATTGAGTGTGGCTGATATGCAGCACAGAGCAGTGTATTCCATGTCTTTCAGATACCTAGCACTTTTACCAAAAATAACTGAAAAAGCTCAATGTCGTCAGTAACAGATATTCATTTATTTTCCTTTCTTCTTTTTTGATAACTTAGAAGAAGATCTTGGTGTATACCAGTATCATGAAAAGAAAGAATCAGGTAATAACTATAGTAAGAGCTACATTGTATCGTCTACAAAACTACTCTGAAACATTTCTTGTATTATGTATATAGCTGGTTGACAAAGGGTTAAGCAAAGTCAGGAAAGTCATCCTGTGAAACACACTAGATTTATCATTTAACACCGAGCAACATTTAAAATGTAAACATTGCAATTTCTAAAAAAACAAACTGCAGTTTTTTACATTGCGGGGTTAAAACTAAAGGACCACTGCACCAAGACCACTTCATAGGAATGAAGTGGTCTGGTGATTATAGTGTTCCATTAGCAATTTCAGTCTCCAAGTCTTTTTGTGCTTTTATTAAGGTTTTATTAAGGTTCTCTGTGTGGAAAATAGAGTATAAATGTGATCAGTTTCCAGTGTGCTTGTGTGCTAGTGCCATACCTATTTGGCAGTGAGTACATAACTGTCACCCAAAGAGTTAACAACATGAAGTGTAGATATAACAAAGACCGTCTCCGTCTTAAGTATACTGAATCCTGAGGTTGGCATTTGTCTTTATAACTTGAATGATGCAGTTAGATTAGATTGATAATCTGCTAGGAAACATAAGGCTGCACACTGATTTGTCCAACAATTAAACCAGTTTTTACTTTGCTTGGTTTGTAAGTGAATACGTTGCACAATGTTTCTTCTGTGCCACATTATAAACAGACATTAATTAACCAGCAAGTTTACCTTTACTGGATTGATTTTAATATCTGCTTTCCCCACTAGAGGGCATTATAAACTCACGAGAGTGCTCCATTTTTGGCCTCATGGTTCTGTTCTGTACCTGATATCTGAAATAGGCATTTCAGAGTAAATGATCAATTTTCTTTATCTGATTAATTGGGTTAATCCTAGAAGTTTCACATAGGGCCAAAAGGTCCCTACGGCTAGAGTTGCTCCTTGTTCCAAGCCAAATCTGAGCAGAGAGTTTGTGTGGGAATCCCTTGTCCTGTGTTTGCAAGCACTAAGGTCCTGATGACAGACTGACTCTGGATTAAGTTGCAGATTATTTCATTACGGGATGAGATTTGAAACTTGTAAAACCGACTTCTCTGCTCAGAGACTTGCAGATTACTTTCTAAGTAAATTCATAGGCCTGAGATGATCTTTTGTATGATTGATCACTTGTCATGTGATGCACAATATTTCTGGAATGACGATTTACTCTTAAATCCTTAGCTATTTTTTTACAGAATTTTCACCATTCTTCTTTTCTTTCTAGCCCAATTCCCAGATTATGGATATGCCGAAGAGAAGCAGCAGTTTGTCGAATGTAAGGGTATCGCCATCTAATGGAATGAGCCTATATTTTTTTATATTTTCAAAACATTATATATGGAAATAGACAATTCTCCATTCAAGGGTAGTATGAAGCTCCTGCATTTGCCAGTTACTAATTTACCTACCTATGGGCATTTAGCACATGTTCAAATGTCCAGGAGAGTTTAGCAGTCTAGGGGACTCAGACCATTACACCCCATTTGCTGGACAGGCTTAAAGATCTCCTTACTGTAGCATGACACACAGGTTATACAATAATGGCAACAAATACAAAACTAACTAATACCTAATAAACATACATTGACATTGGTATTCTACAGTGTAACTTTAATTTATTACAACTAGCCACAAACCTCTGTAACATGTTATATGTTTAAGTAAATACTGAACATTACAGAGCTATATCTTATGTCAGTCAAAAATAGGCATATAAAATCAAAAGGGTAGAAAAAGAAAAAAAAAATACAGCAGTACAAACAAGCAGGCAGTGAATTAATGCTAAATTGGATATTAGGCACCCCAATAAACTGTATATCAAGTACATAATTTAACTTTGTAGTCCGGGCAAGCTAAGTGTCCTAGTCCACTATGCTGTAACGCAATGTATTAAACATGTTTGGCGGATGATATGGAACAGTTACATCACATTCCCCCTTTTATCTCAAGGGCTATTTTTTTCATTTCTGCAAAAGATGTTTTCTTTAAACAGAGTAAACATGCTAACTGAAATTCACAGGTAAAGTACATGTAAAATTGCTTTGATGCTGAGACGATGGAGGAGGATAGATCTTTAATATAGATATAACCCAAATTATTCATGTTTATAAGTCATGTTAGCTTATTATCGTTTTTCTAAATGTTAATTTTTTTAAAATTCTTTTTTTTGTTCTTGGATGTTCCTACAGTCCTGTGAGGATTTCATTCCAAATAAAAGAAAGATATTTGAAACTGTTGCATTGTAATGTCCATTAAATAACCTTAATGATTATTTATAGGGCGTGATTCATTTTATTAGCTTAGGAAAGTATTCATTTAAACCTGTTTTACTTTGAACCTGTTATTGGTTTTGATCCAAAACCGTAATTGCATGCTTGTGTGTATGTTTATTAAATATATATAGAATATCATTTATGCATATAAGCTTGGTGGTTAACCATCATCAGCATTTTCTTTACACTATTAAAAAGCTCTGGAAATATGTTAGAAGCCTTAGAATGTTAGAAATGTTAGAGAAAAAACATTGTTTCGTTGAAGGATGAGCAAAGAAATCGTTACTGTCACATTTACAGGGTTATTCAATAAAATTAGAATTAACAGGGATTCAAAACAAATTTCAATTTGAGGCCAAATTGTTAAACTTCAAAAATGATCCATGTCAAATCTGTTTTCTGTTTGGCTATTTGCTTTAAATTTGAAATTCATTTTATGTTGACTTTGAATTCCATGCAGGAACACTGTATGTGCCAAAGTGGGCTTTAGTGAGAAGATATATTTGTCCACGCTCAGTGGATTAGTGGTTCTAGGAGTTTTGTAGGGCCGACTGATCTGACATCAGGTACTTCCTGTCTGAAGGCACTCTCATCTAGCTATGGATGGCAAAACATATCCCTATCTCCTTGTCGTGACAGAGGTTTTATCACTATTGTTTTGTTTAACATATTCTGCACGCAGTCACATTTCCGGACTTTAAATATGCCATAAATCTCCTTGCCACATTCTAAACCTTATGTCTGTTTCTTACAGCACGCGGCTTCCCCTGGATTCTGAAGAACAAGCGTCCCGAGAAGCTTCGAGACAATCTCACGGAGCTTGAGGTAGGTTTTGAGAAAGTTACAAGAATGGTAGCAAACAATCCTTCTTTCAATCTCCTTTCAACAGCTTTAATTTTCATAAAGGATCAGGCATCATAGTGATGATAACTGCGCTTTTGTCTAGGGAACTGTTCTAAAACAGTTGCATCTTTGTTTATGTGGCATGCTAATCTCTCCCTGCTTGAAAACCAGAAGCACTTTAACCACCAGTAACAATGCACGCAGCCGACTCTCTCTCCCTTTCTGTTTTCTCTCGTCCTCCAGGAACTGATGCAGAGCACTGAGTGTGTGCTGAGCAAATGGAAGAACAAATATGTCTGTCAGGTAAAATGTTTTGACATGCCCTTCCTCTGCTGAGTCAATGGAGCCGAACAATTATTTACTGATTGATGCTGCTGTTTAATTATGTAAACTGGCTTAGAAAAAAAATATTTTGTTGCAATTTTTCATTCCTTGTTGTTGATAAGTGGCTCTGTGTTTTCATAATCATATTGTACCTGTAATGTAAAAAAAGTGTATTGGCAGAAAGCTGACAGGCTGCTTGGAAAGCAGCTCTTGCTATATTGCATTTTAATCAATTTAGGAATTATACATTGATAAAACTATACACTGATCTATACTTAAAAAGCCTTAAACTGAAAACTCCCAGCCATTTTTCACACAAGAGTAAAATAAAGAGCCTTGTTGAGAGCCTGGTCATTATTGTCCATCCAACAACAGCTTATGTAAAATAGTTTTTTCATGGTTGTTTAAATGATAGTGGAAATACCTCCACATGTTTGCAGCCCAGTGCTATTAACTCATAGTTTCAGAAGAATCAGTGTGAAAGCTAGACTGATGGTTACATTAGCATTAAATTAAAACAATGTCTTCTAAATCCTAAATGTTTGTTTCTTTGCGTTTATTTGGCTCTTATATGTTGCAGACTTCCATCATAGCAGTAAATGCTATTTGCATTTTACTGGGGTGTTGGGTATAAAGTGTGCCACAGAGCCAAATATGAAAGACACTTACCTTTGCAGTACTTTGTTGCACTAAGGCTTGAGGCTCAAAGTATTACTGTAGGCCGGGTCACGGATATCATATTTGCATCATAAGCCAGACTTTGCATTGATAACTTTATGTATAAATGTTTACAAATATTAACAATTACTTTTAGCAGTGGTTGACAGTGAGCTAAGATGGAGGCGCCCTGTTGAATTCTGTTTGCTGAGAGTATTACTTTAATACCCGTAATAGAATCCAAAATTGTCAAACAAGAGTATATACCATATATACTCGAGTATAAGTCGACCCGAATATAAGTCGAGACCCCTAATTTTACCCCCAAAAACTGGGAAAACTTATTGAGTCGAGTATAAGACTAGACGAGTAAAAGACTAGGGTGGGAAATGAAGCAGCTACTGGTAAATTTCTAAATAAAATCAGATCCCTCAAAAATTATATTAATTGAATATTTATTTACAGTGTGTGTATATAATGAATGCAGTGTGTGTGTATAATGCAGTGTGTTTGTATGAATGCAGTGTGTGTATGAATACAGTGTGTGTGTGTGTATGAGTGCAGTGTGTGTGTGTGAATGCAGTGTGTGTGTGTATATGTGTGTGTGTATGAATGCAGTGTGTGTGTATTTATTTATTTTTATTTGTCCCCCCTCCCTGCTTGTTAGCTGGCCAGGGAGGGGGGCTCTCATTCCCTGGTGGTCCAGTGGATGGGCTGTGTAGGAGGGGGCTGGCAGAGAGCTGTAACTTACCTTTTCTGCAGCTCCTGTCAGCTCCCTTCTCTCCTCCGGTCCGGTCAGCTCCCTTCTCCTCCACTGCAAGTCTCGCAGTGTGAGTGCCGCGCGGAGCGTTTCCACGGTAAGCCGTGGCAACGCTCTGACCCCGTGGCTCTCGTGAGACTTACAGTGGAGGAGAAGGGAGCTGACCGGACCAGAGGAGACAAGGGAGCTGACAGGAGCTGCAGAAAAGGTAAGTTACAGCTCTCTGCCAGCCCCCAACAGTGTGTGTGTGTCCTTGTCTGTATTATGGCAATGTAAGTTGCCATAATACAGACATTGACTCGAGTATAAGTCAAGTTGGGGTTTCTCAGCACAAAAGTATATACTCGAGTATAAGTCGACCCGAATATAAGTCGAGACCCCTAATTTTACCCCCCAAAACTGGGAAAACTTATTGGCTCGAGTGTAAGACTAGGGTGGGAAATGCAGCAGCTACTGGTAAATTTCTAAATAAAATATCCCAAAAATATTATATTAATTTAATATTTATTTACAGTGTGTGTATATAATGAATGCAGTGTGTGTGTGTATATAATGCAGTGTGTTTGTATGAATGCAGTGTGTGTGTGTATGAATGCAGTGTGTGTGTATGAATGCAGTGTGTGTGTATATAATGCAGTGTGTTTGTATGAATGCGGTGTGTGTGTGTGTGTGTGTGTGTATGAGTGCAGTGTGTGTGTGTGATGCAGAGCCTTGGTGGGGGGTGGGCATTTTTATTAATTTTTTAAAATTATTATTATTATTATTATTATTATGATATTTATAGAGCGCCATCAAATTCCGCAGCGCTTTACAATGGGTGGACGAACAGACATGTAGTTGTAACCAGACAAGTTGGACACACAGTAACAGAGGGGTTGAGGGCCCTGCTCAATGAGCTTACATGCTAGAGGGAGTGGGGTAAAATGACACAAAAAGGTAAGGATAGTATTAGACTAGTGACTGTCTAATTATTATTATTATTTTAATATTATTATTTTTTATATATATTATTATTTTTATTTTATTATTATTTACATTTTTATTTATTTATATATTTTTTGTCCCCCCTCCCTGCTTGTTGGCTGGCCAGGGAGGGGGGCTCTCATTCCCTGGTGGTCCAGTGGATGGGCTGTGTAGGAGGGGGGCTGGCAGCTCCACTGTAAGTCTCGTGGTCTGAGTGCTGTGTGGCGTGTTGCCACGGTAACCCGTGGCAACGCTCTGACCCCGCAGCTCTCGCGAGACTTGCAGTGGTTGCTGACAGGGGAGCTGACCGGACCGGAGGAGAGAGAAGGGAGCTGACAGGAGCTGCAGGAATGGTAAGTAACAGCTCGCTGCCAGCCCTCATTACGAGCCCGGTGGTCCTGGTCTGTATTATGGCAATGTAAGTTGCCATAATACACACAGTGACTCGAGTATAAGACGAGTGGGGGTTTTTCAGCACAAAAAATGTGCTGGAAAACTCGTCTTATACTCGAGTATATACGGTATTTGTAGAAAGTAGATTCACCAGGGTATTCAACTAAGAATATTTTACTTTCTTCATTTGTGCTACTTATATTTACTTTCTGTATTTTTTAACACACGTGTTTTAATTTATTGGGGCATTTAATAGATCTCTTGTGTCCCACTACTGCCAGCATTTGTATTCTGCAACTACCCCAACTACAACAATACCCGACATTTATACCGCTGCCAGATTTTTAGTGATCCAAGCCCAAATTATACAAAATACATATTAAGGAACAGCGCACACTTAAAAAAAAAAGTTTTACATTTTACAAGACTACTTAAAATTACCTATCTCATCAAACAAATATGGGGATTCTGTTTGACCATATGGCCATAACTTGTTAAGCCCACCACTACTCCACAGTTAAGGCCAACTTATAAACATGTCTATTTCAGTTTTCAGATTTCCAATTTTTGACAGTTAATTTACTGAGCCTGTGTCCCCTTTGGGAGGCAAAAATGCAGATCTTAAAGGGATACTCTAAAGTCGAAACTATTTTAGCTTAATTAAGTAGTTTTGGTGTATAGATCATGCCCATGCAGTCTCACTACTGAATTATTTGCTATTTAGTAGTTAAATCACCTTTGTGTCTGTTTATGCAATCCCAGCCACACCTTCCCTGGCTACTACTTACCCAGCCTTCATGAAAAAGAAATGGTTTCATGTCCCATTAGATCTTACAGCTCAGTGGGTTTACTTTAGAAGTTATTAACTCCAGCTCTGTTAATTTAACTTTAATCATACCCAGAAAGCTGTTGCAAGCTTAGCAGACAGTAAACGAAGCATGAGATAAGACATTTTAAATTAAACAGAGTGTGCAGTAATGTTAGGTAAAAAAAATGTAGGTTCTTTTTCAGAAAGTGTGTGTGTGTGTGTGGCTAGGACTGCATAACAAAATTTAAAATACATTTTGTTCCACATACACATTGGGTTTTAATGGTCATTTTCACAGGACCTGTATGTTCTTCTTCAAATTTGTATTCTGCTGCATCACCTAAGTACAGTGTTGCCCTGCATGTATACCTATGACATATTTATGGGCAATTATAGGGTTAAATTTAAAGCATACCTTAATTTGCTTGCTTCCCAGAGAAGCTATTTGTTAAAGTGACACTGTCACTACACTGACCAACATAAAACTTTGATGCTGTTACTGACCTTGTCTAACCCTAACTCTGTCTAACCCTATTTAAATCTAACCCTAACTAACCCTAACATAGCCAGAACTAACTCTAGCTTGCCCTAACTAACTGTAACCATTATGAATTCTAAGTCTAACCCCAGTTAACACCACACTAACCTTAACACTTAACCCTGCACTGCTTAGTGAATTGGCCCCCAGGCTGAGTGATCACACTGGGAACAATTCTCAGTAATGGCGTACCTTTGCTGACAGCTAAGACATGTAATGACTGTGATGGTCTCTGAGGATAATCTCTCATCCTGGAGACCAATCAAGCTGTATTGCTGGACTGCTTCATTGTGAGATTGTCGCGTACCGGGCTTAGAGACAGAGTTCAGCACATCTCACGTTCCGATGCCCAGGGAGACTTTCTACAATATTATGATGAATTTGGCTTCAAGTCACTATGGCATGGTGTCACATTGATCAAATGCTTCAGGTAGCCTGTTGGGTGCTATTTTCAGGCTGCCTCACTTGTGAGGAGTCCAGCAATAGCTAGATCATGTGATTGGGGAGGATTCAAAACTGCTGCCCTACCATTTGTGTCACCTGTCACCAGCTGTATGGACAGTGACAGAGGGTACATGATGTTTTAGGAATGCTTGAAATACCCTCACAGACATTCACATTTCAGTCTGCCAAATAGTAGGGAAAGCTAATAACCCAGTTCCATCCAGCATTGTGGTGTGTTACAGCAGATTCGTTTTTTTCATGCAGTGCAAGGTGAAAGGTGGTGAATTTGCTTTTGGTAATTTGGTAGTATTGGTAGTATATATAATACTGATATGTATACAAAAGCCATTGTAATAGGATTCAGATTGATTGCATATAACATCGTGTTGTGACTTGCTGTAAATTGTGACAACGACGACATTGGATCTAGCCAAATTTAATGGGATTTAAAAAACAAACAAACAAACAATTTAAGTTTGATCTCCTCACTTATGCTCTAGCTTCCAGGTATTGCACAGCTACAATTCCCATGGTTCTTTGCCAGTCTAAAGACCAACAAAACATCATAGGGTTTAGTTTTTCATTCTAAAATAGCTGAGATAGGTTAGACTGATAAGCAATATGCCCTAATGTTGTTGCTGGATTACTCATGCAGAGGGAACTTGCTTGACAGATCAGATCTAAGATACTCTAGAGGCAGGATGAGCTTGATGTGCTCATGGAAATGTTTCATTTGTAATGGCAAAAGTGAGCAGAAAACCGTGAGAGACACTGACTAGTGGGCATTATCCCACAGGACAGCCTGTTAAGCTGTGTCTGTCCTCGTTTCAGCTTGTTTTACAAATTCTTTGCAACAACAAAGTGAGTCAGTGTAGAAAACACTTAAGAGGAGCAAAGGGAACATCTTCACGAGGTGGGCCTTTCTCGCTAGCCTGTCAGCATGCTGGCGCTACTGCTGTGATTGTGTTAGTCACTGGAAAAAAATTCAAAGGTGTTGCACTGCATTCCAGTGTCACCATAAAATCCCTCCATTTCAAAGAGCTGAAACTAAAGGATTATTTTATTATTTTCCTTAGACTGTCAGGCAAACTGCAGGGGGGCTATAGGAGACTAAGGCTGGATACCCCTAATGCATTTCGTGCCTCAGTGGAGCTTCATTAACCAAACGGTCCATACCTTGCATGAATCAGGACACACTAAAGCAGCACATGACAAACTCACCACTAACAAAAGCATAGTAACAGAAATCTCAGAATCCACTGTGGCTTGCTGATTGTTGATGATCGTATTTGTTCATGTACTAAAGCAATTGCCCCCCTTTTTTTTTTTTTTAACCACCCAGCATACACATCCACTTGTTTATTTATTCTTAAAAATTATTGAGAAAAATGGTAGTGGAATTGACCTCCTATTTACACAGGGATTGTGTCAGTGTTTACATATTTGGGCACACTCTTTGTTTAAGCCTGTAGGAATCAAACTGAAATTCTGCTGTTCTCCTTATTTGTTTCTCAGTGAATGTCATCTGTTATGTAAATAAATTAATTGGAGCACCTTATAGTCTGTACATTCACATTCCGGCTCCAATTCTCAAGTGAGGTTAATACTGCCATACCCTATTACTATTGTCGTACTGATATATTCTTACAGCAGATAATGCTTTTACAAGAATAGAGCATTGGCTGTCTCATGCAAGGACTTACTTCCTTTAACAGAACGTTCATTGCATGTCAATCGGTTCTCAACTGTTATTGTACAGCAGCAGCATGGCAACTTTGTGGCTCTTTATATGTAGCGACTATATTAATGGAGATTCTAGGCAGCCTAACAAATTGTACTTACTTTAACTGTTAAACAATACTTTTCTACCTCTGTGGACAACATGCAGTTTATCATCCAGTTGGTTTTAAAGTGGTACTCTTAAGTACAATTCAATTACACCTCAATGGTTATGCTGTTGGGTCATTGGGTACTGTTCCGTTGGCATGTGAAAAAAAGTATTTTTGAACAGCTTCAGGCACCCAGAGCTCAGGCCCTCTGCTGGGGCTTAGCAACAATGACAGGCTGCTAACCCACTCCCTGATTTCTCTACTTAGATTCCAACGGCTGAATACAAACACATTGATACACACATAGAGTGACCCATACAAACATACTGACACAAACTACACTCTCAGTTAGGTTGTCCTTTACCAAAATCTGCCTGGATGCCTTGTTGCCCTGGGAAAAATCTTGTGATGCCTGTCCCCAGCCTGTCCTTCACTGCCTAGAGACGCGGCCACCAGGCTATGACATCATTAAGTATCCTTGTAGCCTTTAGCTTCTAGAATATCGCACCTCCTCACGATTATTGTAGGGTGGGGAAAGTTAATGTATAAAAGAAAATATCATTCCAGCCTATAGTCACCAGAAGTAGAGCAATTTTTTAACTAAAGGTTTCACTGGCAGCCATTGGCCCCAGACTGAAGCAGCCCTGTGAAACCTCCGTTTGATTTAAAATAAACTGCTTCACTGCCTGTTGAATGGAGAGGGTAGGGCTGCTGGATGGGGAGATGTAAGGGAGGCTACAGTGGTGACATAAAATCTGAAGACTTTCTGGTGACCAATCATACCCTCCTCCCCCTTTCATTAAGCATATGATAGGAACTCAGATTTTTGGGGAATATGAGTGCATCAAGGAGTTCCACCACACTTAAAAGGGCATTCTAGGCAATATAACTGCAGCATTATAAGTTTAAAAATATATGTAGTGAACAATTAAGTAATGAAATGTTTTGTATGTGTTGCATAATTAGGTTATGTTAATACTTTGTTCTATATAAATAATAACATAATAATAACCTAATAATATCACGTTCTCACCTAAATGGTTCCAGAAATAGCATCACATCTCTAGCCACAACTCCTTTAAGAAGGAACTGTTACTGTCTAGGTGTCAGGATAGAGCAATTGTTATAACCAGAAAATAATGTTTAAAATGTAAAAAAAAAATCAAAACAGAGACACGAAACAATAATCCATATGAATCCATCAAGGCTTCTACACAGACTGAGCATTCAAAGAGGGAAAGACTTTTATAAAGCATTCGTATGCTTTAAATGCTGTGTGAGAGCCCTGTGATTGGTTGAGTTGGAAATCAAGTTTAGGTCCCTTGCCTCCCTAAGAAAAAGTGATCATACCCTTTCTCCCACTCCGTGAGATCATCATCCATTGGGAAAACATTGTGAGGCCATTGAGCATGCGCAGCAAAACACTGTAAATCAATACATTTCTATGTGAGTGTTCTGTGCCGATGCAGGGAGCACCTCAAGTAGCCATCTGAGTGACTGCCACTAGAGGTATTACTAGGCAGTAATGTAAAAAGCCAGTATTTACATTTTTCTCTAAAAAGACAGTATTTACATTAAAATGTCTGCAGGGACAGGCTTTAGACACCAGAACAACTACATTAAGCTGTAGTTGTTCTGGTGACTATAGTGTCCCTTTAATATCTCGGGGACACAGCCTGAATATGCTTGTGCTGGTTGGCAATGGAAGTTTCTGGGATCTCTGTAGCTTTATGTATTCCTGAGACATGGGGATCAATTCACTACTGCGACCCCATGAAGCCCTTATTGTTGCATCAATGTTCTTATGTCTGGGGATCACAGGAGGTCTATTTTCTAAATGTGACTTTCAGTGAATTTGTTCAGGTGCAAATAAATGTTTTGTGCTTAATGTCTTAAAGGACCACTCTAGGCACCCAGACCACTTCAGCTTAATGAAGTGGTCTGGGTGCCAGGTCCTTCTAGGGTTAACCCATTTTTTCATAATTATAGCAGTTTCAGAGAAACTGCTATAATTATGAATGGGTTAAGCCTTCCCCCTAATCCTCTAGTGGCTATCTCATTGACAGCCACTAGAGGCGCTTGCGTGCTTCTCACTGTGATTTTCACAGTGAGAGCACGCCAGCGTCCATAGGAAAGCATTGTAAATGCTTTCCTATGCGACCGGCTGAATGCGCGCGCAGCTCTTGCCGCGCGTGCGCATTCAGCCGGCGGGGCGTAACGGAGGCGGAGAGGAGGAGGAGAGCTCTCCGCCCAGCGCTGGAAAAAGGTAAGTTTTTACCCCTTTCCCCTTCCAGAGCCGGGCGGGAGGGGGTCCCTGAGGGTGGGGGCACCCTCAGGGCACTATAGTGCCAGGAAAACGAGTATGTTTTCCTGGCACTATAGTGGTCCTTTAACTGACTTTATATGGGCATGGTAACAACTATTAAGATACCCTATTCCAATATTAATAATCTAGTATAATCCCTGAATACATGCCATAAAGTTCAGGCAGAAATCTAATAAAGAAAAGCACCAATTAAGTATGTTTTCTCCAAAGTACTGCTGATTACTGAACAGCAAAACCCATTAACTCCCAGATATACAGGTATAAGACACTTCTTGGTTTGGAGAAAATTGTATTCAGATGCTGCAAATCATGGAGATTTAAAGCAAACGCAGGGATTTCAACTGAGGGTATCTTTTTATTTTTATTGTATTCATTTTAAAGTGCATTAATATAGATGTCAACTCCAGGATGGAGTGTCCCTTTAAAGAAGGTTGATTCCTAACATTCAGAAGACATTTTGCTAAAAAAAAAAAAAAAATGAACTAGAAAGCTTCATATGAGAAACAGAAAGAAGACGACCAGGCAATATGCTTTAAATTACTAATTAGCAATTTGGATACTGCGTGGGAGTTATAATTAGGCCCAGGTAACCTAATATGTATGGCCACCGTAATCACCTGAGGCTGAACCCATCCGTAATTGTCGTCATCCAAGTTAGATCATTCATCCATAACTAGGAACTCCCATTCATTATCACTTAATTATAGCAAACAAGCAAGCTTGTTATACAACCAAAAAACACATCCACAACACTTCAGTCACAATGGAAACGTCTGCGATATGTATAATGATGTTTCTTATCTGGCCACCGGAAATTATCCTGGAAATATTGAATTTGCTGAAAGCAGTTAGGTATATTCTTAAGGATTAGTGTGTTAGGAGTAAAGAGTAAAAAAGGCCTGGAGGCATAAAAATGGTTCTCAGGACGAATCTGAGCATCTGGTGGTGTGCATTATTAATGTGCCAATTTAAATAACAGCTTTCTCTTCTTATTGCATCTATGGGGAGACTTTATGGCAACAGCATCCAATACAGCTTTAAATTCATAATGGCATTAGTGTTTTTAAAACAAAAGTTTTTTTGTTTTAATTTCATGTATTTTCTTTTACCTAACACAGCACTGTCACTATTTTTCTCTAAAATTCTGCAGTACATTATAGGCCCTGCATCATCCTAATTGTTAATTAGCAGTGTCTCTGTTTGTTTATCTAAACATCAAAGTCATTGCTTGGAGGTACATACCTAACCCTTCTCCGGGAAAGGTTCTTAAGCCGCATACTTTTTGATACTTTTTTTTCCCCAATTCCCTTCCACTTTACACCTTCTGCACCAAAACATAATTTATGACCTTCTGCTGTTTGAGATAAAAGTATATACTTTTCAAAAAGGCGCAGACTTAGTTTATTTAAGAGAACTACAAAATTTGTTATTTTTTTTTAAATTCTTATTTAGAAAGCTGAGAAGACATGATAACAAAGTGGCATGAGAATTGCAAATGAAATAAATTATAAAATGTTTTTGAAACATAAGAAATAATACTTTAATGAAATTATAATGTATACTAGCAAGGGCAGGCATTTGTGTTTTTAAAGCAGAATATTGGCCCATGGTGCCAGTATTTATAGTGATAAATTACAGTGTAATCACAACGCAGACAAGATTCAATCAGTGATTAAGGCTCTGTTGTGCTGCTTTCATTCATTTAGCTTTTATTGAATTTTTTTGTGGAAGAAATGACACCAAACATTTTAGTTGTTTTAGTTAGGTGTCTTAGGTAATCTCACGAGCAAGTAAAAGTTATTGATTGGGAGTTGAAGCAAATAATTTTAAATTAATCATTAGGTTTACGTGTTTCAATAAATTGGTAAACAAATCTGATTTAGGCAAGCCTTGACCAATAAGATGTGAATAACTGTGATTCTTATATACCGTAAGCGAAAATTTGAGCACATAGGTTCCAAGCCACATCAGGCCACAATCAAGAGACACCTCTGAAAAATGTTTTTTGGTGTGTTTTTTTAATCTGTAAAAAGTTACAAAGCTCTGGGTTCTATCACACCAAAGTCAAAGCAATACTGTTTATATTGACAAAGCTTTGAATAGAACTGAATCTTCTCCAAGGACATCATCTTATCAAAAGCTTTCCATGGGCAGAACTTTAAATTGTCCAGGAATTCATAAAGAACTCAGGAACCCCAGGATCTGCAGGCTTCTGTGGCTTCACTAAGCTTTTTGTGGCCATAACTTAATCAGAAGAAACTGGGTAAACATGGTATTAAAGACAGAGCAGCAAGGTGGAAACCTACCCATTAGAAGAAAATTATTATTCATCAGAAGCAATTTTCTATAAAAAGGAGAATTATGTTATTATGTTTGGCAAAAGTGGTAGCAGAGTCATGGGTTGGGAAAAAGCTAATTTTGGAGTTTTTTTTTTTTAAATAAAGATCAGATATAGGGCAGAGTTGTAAAAGGGGAGTATTTTCATGCTATTTTTATCGTTTCATAGAAATGTATTATGATAAAATGTTTGTGTTGATTACTCCACTTGTAGTACTTTATAGATAATTCCAAAGTTCCCAAAGTCAGATTGATAGAATATTCTTCCAGGTTGTGACTAAAGCTGTCAACGTTCACAATATTGTGGTGGAGTGGGCAGTCGCCAGTTCCTCTCCAGTGCTTCCATGTATTTAATGAGAGATCAGGATAATTTAATTGCTTAGATTCTTGTGGGGATTTATTTAAAAAACAACCCTTTTCTTCTTATTATTTCCTCCTTTTATCTTGACCTATTGAGCACTAGTTAAAAGTTCCCCCACTTTTTACTTTAGAAAACGCTGAAAAATAAAGTCGAAACATACCAATAACCAGGCCCGGACTGGCCATCGGGCACACCGGGCAAATGCCCGGTGGGCCGCGGTGGCCGTGGGGCCGAGGCCGGCAGGGGAGGTCCCAGGATCTCCCCTGCCGGTCTATGCAGGGCCGGCACTATCCGAGCGCCGGCCCCGCTGTCTTCCATGGAGGGCCGGTGGGGAGATCAAAGAGCTCCCTCACCGGCCCATTTAAATAAACCTGCGGCTGGGGAGGGAGGGAGAGGACCCGGCGGAGCTCTATCTTGCAGCTCCGCCGGGTTCCTCTCGCGAGATCCGGCGCGTTGCCATGGCAACGACCGGATCTCGCGAGAGTGAACTCTAGCCCGCAGGCTAGAGTTCACTCACCACTGGACCACCAGGGATGATGTGAGTGTGCCGGTCCCCCTCCTCCCAGCTACCACCATGCCGGTCCCCCCTCCCAGGCTAAAGGTAAGTGGGAGGGGGGATTTAATGCCTACTTAGGTTTTTTTTTAATTTCTTTATTTACCCCCCCCACCCCCTTAGTTTTTTATTTACCCCCCCAACACACATTTATACACAGCACTCTCACACTCATCACACTCTGCACTCTCACACACATCATACACAGCACTCTCACACACATCATACACAGCACTCTCACACTCTGCACTCACACACGTCATACACAGCACTCTCACACACATCACACTCAGCACTCTCACACACATCATACACAGCACTCTCACACACATCACACTCTGCACTCTCACACACATCACACACAGCACTCTCACACTCAGCACTCTCACACACATCATACACAGCACTCTCACACACATCACACTCAGCACTCTCACACATCATACACAGCACTCTCACACATCATACACAGCACTCTCACACACATCACACTCTGCACTCTCACACACATCATACACAGCACTCTCATACACAGCACTCTCACACTCATCACACTCTGCACTCACACACAGCACTCTCACACTCATCACACTCTGCACTCTCACACACAGCACTCTCACACTCATCACACTCATCACACTCTGCACTCTCACACTCATCACACTCTGCACTCTTACTCACACACAGCACTCTCACACTCATCACACTCTGCACTCTCACACACATCATACACAGCACTCTCATACACTCACACACATCATACACAGCACTCTCACACTCAGCACTCTCACACACATCATACACAGCACTCTCACACACAGCACTCTCACACACATCATACACCGCACTCTCATACACACATCATACACAGCACTCTCACACTCAGCACTCTCACACTCAGCACTCTCACATGCATCATACACAGCACTCTCACACTCAGCACTCTCACACACATCATACACAGCACTCTCACACACAGCATTCTCACACACATCACACTCTGCACTCTCACACACATCATACACAGCACCCACACACACAGCACCCTCACACAAATCAATCACATACAGCACCCACACACACAGCACCCACACCTCACACACAGGATCCATCACACACACATACTGCACTCCTCACATACACACACAACCCCCCGATACACTGCCTAACACACACACACAATACTTCCAAACATATTTATATAATATATATACACATATAAATATACACACAGCACCCCTCACACACACACACAGCACCCCTCACACACACACACACACACAGCACCCCTAAACACATTTCATTCCAGACACACATTAGATCCTCTACCCAACTCTGGATCATCTACACACATACACACACTAGATCTCTATATACACTCTGAATCCATTATATACGCACGCTCACTAGATCTCCTATACATATTCTGGGTCCTTCAAACACACACACACTCTGGATCCCCTATACGCACACTAGATTCCTTGTAAGCAAACACATACTACATTCCCTGAACACACACTCTCTACAAACACTACATCACCTACACACACACACACACACACTATAGCCTGTATACACACACTTGCTACATCCCCTAAACACACATTCTCTAAAGCCCCTAGCCACATATGCATTACATTACACCACAAACACAACACGACTAAAACCGACCTTATTACACAATACCACACCACGACCAGCTCACTCTGCACACACGCAATACCCCAAGCAGGCTCCAAACACATGCACAATACTCTTTCCTGGCCCTTTTGTCTCCTGGTATCCATTTATAGAGACACCAGAGACAAGTTGCAAGGAAACACAGTGCAAGCATGTTATTAAATTTGCTTGCACTGCGCAGAACAAATACAGGGCTTTTTTCTCATGCTAGAGCTCTTCAGCAGAGCTCTGTGCATGGTCTGCCCTGGAAGAGCATTGAACCAACATGCTCACTTTGAGAGGGGGCGTGTTTGTCATGAGTGATGACAAAACACACCCTCTCTGCCCCGCCCCCTTCTTAGTGGGCCGCTGTGATAAAAAAATGCCCGGGCCGAATTTTTTTCCCAGTCCGGCCCTGCCAATAACAATATTCCACGCCCAGTCTTGACATGACACTGCGTCACTCACTTTCTCTCTGTGGTCCAATCATATCCTTTTCACTGGCTCAGTGCGATTTCTCTGAGCCAGGGCGGGCTGATGGGCAGAACAAGGGAGTGAATTAGAAATAAAACAAAATGGATGATGAAGATGAAATGTAAGGTAGCAGGGAGGCCTGCTCGGATCACACAAATAGGGATGGAGAGGCGATAGAGGCTTCCCCTTGCATTCGCTGTAAGAATAGAAGCTCACTAGCTATGTTGTATTTTACCTTTAAAGGGATATTATAGTGCCAGGAATACAAAGCTGTATTCCTGGCACAAACAGCTTCCTCTGTCTGTTTTAGTTTGGATTGTTCATTGGTTGAAAACGCTTAAGCAAGCTCATCTCAGTGGCAGCATTCTATTCAGTAGAGAAAAGTCCCAAAGAAACTGTAGAGAGCGAGCCTCCAAGTTTTTGCTACATGTTGGTATGATTTTAGAGAGCACTGATATTATCAACATTAAATTTGATCACATTTTTTACTGAGAATGTTCATTTAACACCAGACCATTAATTCTCTCATGGCTCTAACATTTGAAAGGAAATGTTCTTACACACTGTTAGTGAATTTTCTTCAGCAAGTAATTAAGAATATTACACTGTGTGCGTTAATCTTTATGAAGTACACTTAGCACATTTAATATGCTTTTTGGAATTGGCTGTTATTCTGCAGTAATTCACTAGAACTGTAGAATTAAAGAAATCCCTTAGAATTGGCTTAAAAACCCAAAACATACTACTTGTCAGGCTTTCAAACATTTGTTGATAGAGACATCGATCATATTGTTAACTAGCATTTGCAAATGGCGAAATACAAACGTACACCAACATGCAATTAAATAAATAAGTAACTCTTCATTTTACTAACTGCAACTGACAATTGACTTGGGAAGTGTATTAAAGGGAATCTCTAGTTTACTTTGGATCTGTAGGTTTCCTGCAGCGATTTGATCACTGTCCACCCACCTATGCTGTGTAAAATTACGTAATATAAAGTTTACCATGTTACCGGCAACCAGACTCCTCTGCTGCAGCCACAAGCTACTCCTCCAGTGATGTCAGCACCCACAGTCTCTGCCAATCCATTACTTCTCATAGAGCAGCAATGGATTGGAAATGCTGTGCTCCTCAAATCAAAGGTTAAAGAATCTTAACATGTATAGCTTGGAGGAAAGACGAGACAGGTGGGATATGATAGAAACATTTAAATACATAAAGGGAATCAACACAGTAAAAGAGGAGACTATTTAAAAGAAGACAAACTACCACAACAAGAGGACATAGTCTTAACTTAGAGGGGCAAATGTTTAAAAATAATATCCGGAAGTATTATTTTACTGAGAGGGTAGTGGATGCATGGAATAGCCTTCCAGCTGAAGTGGTAGAGGTTAATACAGTGAGGGAGTTAAAGCATGCGTGAGATAGGCATAAGACTATCTTAGCTATTAGATAAGGCCAGGGACTAACGAAAGTATTTAGAAAATTGGGCAGACTAGATGGGCCGAATGGTTCTTATCTGCCGTCACATTCTATGTTTCTAAATGCTGTAATCAGCAGCTATTGATTCAGGAACCAATTTTCACTTGGTTTTCGAGGAGAAAGCACCTCATGTAGATATCACGAAGACAGCCACTAGAGGTGTATTTAACCCCGAAATGTAACTGTTTCTACAAAACTGCAGTCTGTGGACCACTTTACCCATACCACTTCATTGAGATGAAATGCCCTGTGCTACTTAAACGGCAGTTTGAACGAGTATGCAAACCACTGTGGTGTTAAAGGGACTCGCAACACTTTGAGAAAACTGCCTAATTCAAAAGCTTTAACTTTGAAGGAGACCGTTGCCTCACTCTACATGTTGAGAAAAGCCTGTATGATTTAAAAAAAAATATTTACCCACTTCTTCTTTCTTATGCTTTGCACATCCACTCCAAGTTGGACATTGGTCTAACCAATCAGCAACCTATTCCTAGGAGTGCTGGACAAGTGCATTAAGCATGCTTTACAGATTTACATGAAATATTTCTTCACCTTGCAACATCTGACAGGGTGAGAAGAAAGGTAGTCTGATCAGTATGATTCATGCAGAGCAAGCTCTGTCCTGCTGCTGCACAATTATGCCCTGATTCTGTCATCAATGCATTGGTCTGAAACTGAGCTTGGTGGGTAAAAGGGATATAGGTGGAGGCGTGTCCAATAAATCAATCTGACCGAGTTTATAGTAATTTTATAAACATTTATCACATACTTTTTAAAAGTTTTTCTTGCTTTATTGTTTGTTTAAAGTGTTGGTTGGTTTAAAAAAAAAATTGTCACGTGATGCATGCCCCTTTAAGTGCAATCCTATAAAGTTTATATAGGACTTTATTGTGCTGAGTCAAAAGTAGAGACATGGTATGGTAATAATAGATCAAGGTTTTCAACAGATTTTCTTACCCCTGATATTAATATTATCTAACTCAATTCAGAGGAAAAAGTCAAAAAGACACATTTCAGATCATGTAGTTTTCGTTTGTCCACATGAAACTTTTGACTGCTAAAGAAACCTGAAAATTGCTTTTCTAATGTTTTTCAAAGTACGAAAATGCCCCTAAGGTAATTGTAACACTTAGCTACTGGTTCACTGTTTAGCAGTATTAAATCCTCCGTCCCAACTTTTGTTTCCTTTTAAAAAGGACCCTTGAAGGAAGCCCCTAGGGGTGTTGTTAATGCAGCAATTCCTAACTCATTAGTGGTACAGAGGCTCACTCCAGTTCCCTGCTGCTTAAAAGTGATGTCACATTCCAGATGCCTTCTATCTATTGGTTAGCTTTGCAAATGTTGTTTACAGTGCTCCATAATTACAATGTGCTCTTAGCCTTCGTCTGTGTCGTAGGTTGTTGCAGAGGCTTTTACTTTTATTATTTATTAAGGTTTGTACACCAGGTAAGCAAAGACATCATTATAATGGCAAACCACATATGCACCTCAGTGTGTACTCAATGCCGTGTGTGCGTCATTTGTATGCAGTATATTGAAAGAAAACAAAATGTGTAGCGCATTAAATGCACATGCACCCCGCATTCCATTGGCATATTCATGCGGAACACATAAGATGTTTTTAATGGCATGTACAGAATGTACAGAAAAGAAAATCCATACATGGACATAAGCCAAAATTTATAGACTTGCTTAGTAAAGCTTGTGTTTTTTTCCGTTTTGATTTTTAATTGGAAAAGGTAAAATAAAGGTGACAGTTTTAACTAGAGTGCAAACTTCCTAGATCCCTAAGGTCTCTTTTTCAGACATGATAAACAAGTGTGAGATATCTCTAAATGCACAATACGCTTACACATTGTTTAGATGGACAGATGGAAGAACAGATCAAAACCAAAAAGGAACAGGTCCTTTGATCTTTGACCGGTGACACAGCGAAGTGTAAAACATTCACTTTATGTAGGCAATCTCTGTGGGTTTCAAAATTCTTTCATGTTTCCATATCCTCAACCTAATATTAAACTGATTAATTCATTTAACTTATTTCTCTCACTAGTTCTCTTTTCAACCCTGTTTGAGTGCACATCAATCCCATTAAAACAGTAGGTTTAATGTTCTTGACACTTGGTCCTTGATGAGAAATGTGTTCTCCCACCAATGAGTTTTTCATTATAACCCTTAGTCCATGGGTGTCCAACCGTTTGGCTTCCCTGGGCCACATTGAGCTAAAAGGAATAGTCTTGGGCCGCACATAATGTTATTTGTTTATATAATAAAACTTAAAAAGCCCTTTTCTTAATTTTGATATTTCATTTGTTTAGTAGAGAACTCCCTTATTTGTTATCCTCATGTGGAAGTGCCATATTTAAGGATACCAAATTAGGAAGCTATCTACTACACATACACATGTATATACATAGATACACACAATCACAGATTTACACACATATAATCACAGACCTACACATGCAATCAGGCATACACAATTACAATTCCAGACACGCATACATACAATCACAGGCACACACACACAATCACATACATACACACACATTATCACAAATCTACACACACACAGATACACATACAATCACAGACCTATACACACAATCACACACATAATCACAGACAAACAATCACAGACCCACACGTACACATACAATTACATACACATAATCACAGACATACACAATCACAGACCCAAACACATATAATGTCATACACATGGTTACATAGCTGAAAAGAGACTTGCGTCCATCAAGTTCAGCCTTCCTCACATTTGTTCTTTGCTCTTGATCCAAAAGAAGGCAAAAAAAAAAAACCCAGTTTGAAATACTTCCAATTTTGCAACAAGCTAGGAAAAAATTCCTTCTTGACCCCAGAATGGCAGTCAGATTTATCCTTTGATCAAGCACAGTGGCGTACACATGACCCATGGGACCCCAGTGCGAAAATTGATCCGTTGCCCCCCCCCAACCCCTCTCCCCGCGCTTACTCTGTGCAGGCCGGGGCCGCAACACATGGCGGCGGGCACCTGGTCGCAGGGGTTGCAGGGCTGCGACTCCTGCGACCGCGGTATGTACGCCAGTACATACTTAAAGGACCACTACAGACACCCAGATCACATCAGCTCAATGAAGTGGTCTGGGTGCCAGGTCTCTCTAGTTTTAACCCTGCAGCTGAAAACATAGCACTTTCAGAGAAACTGCTATGTTTCACTGAGGGTTAATCCAGCCTCTAGTGGCTGTCTCATTGACAGCCGCTAAAGGAGCTTCCGCGATTCTAAGACACTGAACTTCCATAGGAAAGCATTGAGTAATGCGTTCCTATGGGCGGTTTGAATGCTGCGCGGCTCTTGCCGCGCATGCGCATTCAGAGCTGAGAGGCGGAGGGATCCCCAGCGCCAAGGGAGTCCGGCGCTTGAGAAAGGTAAGTGCTGAAGACACACACACACTCTCACGAACAGACGCATACACACTAGCTAACAGACACACACTCAGCGACAGACATACATACACACTCACAAAACATACACTCTCACTGACAAACACACACTCACTAACAGACATCAAACAGACTCACTAACAGACACACACAGACACACAGTAACACACTCACTGACACTCACTCAATAACAGACACACACACACTAACACATACACACTAACACTAACATGTTTAAAAAATAAAATAAAAATTTAATCCCCCAGCCTCCTTACCTTTTGGAGTGCTGAGGGGATTCCTTGGGGTCCAGTGGTGCTCCTGGGCGGCTGGTCACCAGGCTGTCCCCTGTGTGCTCCCTCTTCAGCTCCCTGACGTCATCTTCCGGCTCTGGTATCAGTGCGATGCACGAGGGAGCTGAAGGGGACAGTGCTCCCTCGCTCACCCGCCAGCCTGCCCGCCCGGTGATACCAGGGCCAGCCTCGGGGGGCCCTGAGGTGGTCAACTCCTGCGCCCCACAGGAGAAGAGGCTGGCCACAGTGGGTACATACCGGGTCGCAGGGCTGCCGGGCCCCCTGGTGGTCCGTGCCCGGTCGCAGCCGCGACCCCGGTATGTACGCCACTGATCAAGCATTTATTACCCTACATTGAAAAATTATATCCTTGAATATTCTGTTTTTGCAAGTATGCATCTAGTAGCTGTTTGAACATCTGTATGGACTCTGATAGAACCACTTCTTCAGGCAGAGAATTCCACATCCTTATTGTTCTGTAAAAAAAAACCTTTCCTTTGCTTTAGACGAAATCTTCTTTCTTCCAGTCTAAACGCATGCCCTCGTGTCCTATGTAAAGTCTGGTTTGTGAATAGATTTTCACACAAAGGTTTGTATTTGCCCCGAATATATTTGTATAATATTATCATATCCCATCTCAGGCAACGTTTTTCTAAACAAAAGAGGTTTAAATTTGTTAACCTTTCTTCATAGCTGATATGTTAAATCCATTTATTAATTTTGTAGCCTGCCTCTGCACTTTTTCTAGTGCCATAATATCCTTCTTTAGAACAGGTGCCCAAAATTTCACAGCATATTCAATATGTGGTCTTACCAGTGATTTATATAGAGGCAAACACATGATTATTGGCATACACACACAAAAATCACATTAGTATACACACATTTAGTAATTAATATGTCCACCCTACCCTGTTCTGGTAGGACTGGAGTGGATCCTTCCCTGGTGGCCAGTGGTTGCTGCTGCAATGGGATCACTGTGCTCTTCCTGCACAGGTCCCTAGCGTGCCCAGTAATGATGCCGATGCCAGGATGACAGCATATCCCAGCTGCCGGATCACTGAAGGGCGCAGAAATGTAAAGTAAGTAATGGCCTCCCTAGTTGCCAGGCCACGCGGCTGACAACTGGGTTGCATTACAAGTGGTTCTGGACATGCCTGCCTTGGACTTACAACTGCTTGTACCTATTGTACAGTGTTGCAGAAAAATAATAATAATAACAATGACCTTAAAAACAACAAAAAGATAAAAGGAATCAAAACATCAGGAAAAGCAGGGCTCGAGTCCTGCAGGAACGCATGGGAACGGCGTTCCTGCACTTTTTCCAAAGCAGGAACGCCGTTCCCGTTACCTGTCCTGCAGGACCGGCCCTGCTACCTGCACAGAGGGGCCGGCACACGCTGTGTTCCCTCTTCAGCTATAACTCTCGCGAGACCCGCGGCTGATACCATGGCAACGCTCCGCACAGGCGAGTCTCGCGAGAGTTAGAGCTGGAGAGGGAACACAGCGTGTGATGGCCCCTCTGTGCAGTGGCTGGCTCCCTCCACCGGACCACCAGGCGACCTCCCCCCTCCCTGACAAGGTAAGAAGCAGGGAGGGGGGAATAAAATAAAAAAAAATATAGACACATAAAGTAAAAAAAAATGCTCCCCCCCCCACATCATCCAGCACTCACACACCCATCATCCATCACTCACACACCCATCATCCAGCACACACACAAACACTCATCATCCAGCACTCACACACACATCATCCAGCACTCACACAAACACCCATCATCCAGCACTCACACAAACACCCATCATCCAGCACTCACACAAACACCCATCATCCAGCACTCACACAAACACCCATCATCCAGCACTCACACAAACACCCATCATCCAGCACTCACACACACACACATCATCCAGCACACACACACATCATCCAGCACACACACCCATCATCCAGCACTCACACAAACACCCATCATCCAGCACTCACACACCCATCATCCAGCACACACACACACATCATCCAGCACTCTCACACACACACATCATCCAGCACACACAAACACACATCATCCAGCACACACAAACACACATCATCCAGCACGCACACCCATCATCCAGCACGCACACCATCATCCAGCACACACACACACACATCATCCAGTAGACACACACAATATCCAGCACGCACACCCATCATCCAGCACTCACACACCCATCATCCAGCACTCACACAAACACCCATCATCCAGCACTCACACACACATCATCCAGCACACACATCATCCAGCACGCACACCCATCATCCAGCACTCACACACCCATCATCCAGCACTCACACACCCATCATCCAGCACTCACACACAAAGGGGGGGGGGGGCGGCGGGAATCTTGGGTGAGTTCCCACACTTTTTTCCCCAGGACTTGACCCCTGAGGAAAAGCAAGGATATTCTATAAGCAAATCATCGAATTCTGAACATGGATAGACAGATGGCAGTATAACTCTCCTAAGGTATTAAGTTCTAGAAACAGAGAGCAGCACACGGGAAGGCCTGTCTACACAGAGTTGGATAGAGAAACACATGGGTCAAAACACTGAGCCACCCTGCAGATCTAAAACATGACTATCAGGCAGCTAATAAGAACGATTATTTTTCAGAAAACAAGGTCCTAAGTTAGGCAATTGTACCCAGGGCCTCTAGCCGTCAGAGGCAATGTGTGAGGGTGGAGGGTGGGAAAGATAACCCTGGAAATGGTATAAACCTAGAGTGATAATCGAGTTGGGAGATAAACTGTGTATGAGCAAGCTCTTTCATATTCAAAAGCATGGAGTTTGAAAACCTACCTAATATTTAACCTTTCCATATCTAACCCATCTATTTTTTTAAATGTATTGCCACATAGTGTTGAATAAACATGAAAACTTTCGTTTATAGTTTTTTCCAAAAAAAATTGTCCTTGTCTCCAGAATTGGTTTTCGAGATTTCAACATTACAAACATTTTATTGAATGTTCTTTGTTACCTGTTTCTACAGCACAACATATTCCCATTGGGTACTGATGGTTATCTTTTACATATTGATGTAAATTATTCAATACGTTTATTGTTATGCACTGATTTAATTTGGCATTAGCAGCCACCCTTATTTAGAGAGGTATTAATTAACCGGTTGTCACTGGATTTATTTATCTTTTGGTTTGAGATCGACAGCTTCCGCTAACTCCCTTTCTTTGATTTGAAATAAATATGAGATCATTTATACTTGCTAATTTTATTCAAGGAAATAGTGTGTGTTAAATCAAAAACATTCAAATTCAACATATAATTTTAAAACCCACCTAAAAAAACCATGAACGACTAAATGGACTAATCTGACCTCCACTGTGCACTCATCATACACAGCACCCATCCCTTACTCAATCACACTAAGCAGCCACAACACATCTAAAAAAAAAATTCCTTCAAATATACCAACTCCATTCGACACCCACTTCGCATTGGACATCAAGTACCACTCGTAGTGGTTTTGTGTTTACTCCATTCTAAATATCAGCCTTACTACATGAACAGCCACATGGCCTCCATATCATGTACACATGCCATGAAAGCGTTTCTTATACATTTGTGTGTCTATTCGGCAGGTTCAAATTTTGTGACATGTAAGGGTGTATCACAGAGCACAAAAGCAATAAAACTCCTAGTTCTCTAACACTGACACCATGTGCGGACCTGCAATGCACATCTGCTCACTAGAACCAAGTGGCTTTTGTGATTGCCAACATATTCTATATACACAGCAGTATAACAGCCTGTGCCTGCTGCTTGATCCCTCCACTACTTGATGATGAATGAGGGTGCTATGCATTACTGCTGTATAATTATTATTTTATTATTTATATAGCGCCATCAGATTTCGTAGCGCTGTACAATGGTTATAATAAAAAAGGAGGCAGGTAAATTGTAAAGACGTATTGGATGGTTTATGATGGGGATTTCTTTTTATTGGTAAGTTGCCAGTCTATCCCAAAATAAATTGCAATACCAGTTTGCAAGCTGAAATGGGTAGATCATGGGTTTTGGCACTATGATTACATAAAACAATGGACAAATCTATGCACAAGGTCTTTGCCGTTTATTTCACTAGTACACAACATGCTTATGAAATCCAGGGCAAAAAATCAATGTTGTGGTGTATGGTGTTATGTGGTGTAGTTGCCATGATTGTCTCTAGGGGGCGTGCCCTGCTGAAGTAACAGAGGTCACTCCATTCATACTCAATTCAGACACCATTTCTCTTGCCCAGGGGTGGTGGTAAGCAATGAAATATGTTAATATACTAAAATATATTAAGGATCTACTGTTGCATGTTAATGTAATCCACAGCTTGTTCCCTAAAGACTTCCGGCTTGTTTAACACTGGTCATTATAATGAGTCTACCGTTTCATTTTGTAATAGGATCCTTAAAGGGACACTTTGGACACTATAACAACTCATCGCAATGAAATTGTTATGGTGTGAGGAATTCCCGGCTTACCTAAAAGGGTTAAACACCAACGTCTTCAAGCTCATGCCTGATCACTCTGCCCCTGTACTTCCACTCAATGTCCAAGGATCAAATCAGATCTGACGCTCTCAGGTTGTCATTGGTACCTGGTCTGATGTTTCAAGATTCAATGCTCTGTTGATGAGCTGAAGTACAGGGTGGAGTGACTGGGTGCTGACCTGAACGACTTTGGGGTTAACCAGCTCATTAGAGGTTTAAACCCGTCACCCTTTTTTTTTTTTTTTTATCATGCTAGAATATGTTTCTGTCAGTTGCAATTTATTCTCAAATAGAAAAGCATTTTATAGTTTCAGAGTTTTAAACACATATGTAATATGTCTATGTGATCACTTTCTTAACTTTCTAAGGTATTATCCTAATGAACAAGCAGGGCATTTAGTAGCCGTGAAGTTTAAGATCTGATTCTCTGCTTGTTAGAAAACCAAATAACTTATCAAAGTTCAGCTTCCTTTTGTAGTAAGTATACCAAAATGAGAAATGTGTGGCCAAAATTTAAATTGGCTTCTAATAACTTGTCACCTAATTGAAAACTGTAACTGAAAAGCAAACACAGATACAGGGAGTTATTAAATCCCAATAATATATTTTATGGTTAATCAGGGATATGTAACACAATAATTAGATGTCATTTATGCTACAATGTCTTTGACTGTTAATTAAGATGCAGTATCTTAAATAAATATTCTAAGTACTACCCAGCAATTCTGAAGCAACGACATCCCAGGAGGACTGGAAAGTGATGACTTCTTAATAAATAATGATATTGGCACTCTGTAGCTCATATCTGTACCCTTTACTGTTTACCTCACTATATGGAGTATATCTGTAGTCTGTTTAACACTTGTCAAGGAAGTGCAATGTTTATTTCTCACCTCGTTCCTGGGAGAGTTCTGTTAAACTAATACATAAACATGCCGTCGGTTAACATTCCATTTCCTAGGTGGCTTTGCTTCTTCAATTATTTATCATAAGAGTCCAGTTTTATATATAAGTGTAAAAGTATTGCTTTCCCAAAACGGTGCTGGAGTAAAGAAACTTTTAAAAATAAAAAAAAATGCGTATATATTTCTACATATGCATTTATTTGCCTCAACCAGATTATATCATGCACTGGCACTTGAATGTGATTTGCTTATGCATGGTTGTAATAAATATACGATTTAGTAGATTATTGGAGGTCAATATTAGATTATATTGTAATAGAAGTCCAGGCACTCCTTGGTTCAAGAAGGTACTTTATTAGGAACCACAACAGCAACGTTTCGACCCCAAAATGTTTATACATTTTTGGAAATCTGGTGTTTGATTTCAGTTCAGCAAGCACCCTGGCTCAGATTGATGAGAGTGAGCGCAGTTCCACACACACTACTAAATATTAAATTATAGACTAGGCTGTAGTAATCTCAGAGCAGTTTTGTGCTTTAAATTGTCTGTGTCTTTTATGTTGACTATTTTAACAGGTTTACATTGGCATACCTAGGATCATGTGGCTACCTATAAAAGAGCATGTTGTAGAGCTTCCAAACTAAATCACAGACGCTGTTGCATCGTTACAGAGGCACTGTTTTTTTTTGTTTTTTTTAAATTTGTTTGTTTAGATACGCTGACTGCAGGATAGAATAAATTGTAAGAAAGGAGTAAGGTAAAAAGTTTTAGTTGTAAATTGCAGTTATACTCGTTAATTAGGTAGCTGAAGGCCCATCCAGAGTTTCCTCTTTTAGCATTGGTCTATGCATGTTTGTTAGCCTTTTATTTGCTGTTCTTTTCTGGTAAGTACTGTATAGCTGTCTGTCATTGCACTGAGCATTTGGCTGTCTTTATCCAACCCCGCTTGCTGGATCTCATCCCTAGGTTGCCACCATTCATTCCTAAATTGACAAAAGGAATTCCCATGTCATAGTTCATCTTGACGTGCCATTTCACATCCCTCATTTAACATTCACTTGGTCACTAGTCATGTCATTCCCATGTCACATGGTGCTCTCAATGTTCCACTAACCCTAAACACCTTACCTGCAGATACTCTGAGTACATAGTGGAAGGTAGTGATGGGGTTATGATAACATGATCCAAATTGTATACATTTTAATCCTGCAAAAACAACCAGCTATCAGTTTTGCACAGTGTAGGTCAAACCTTGAATACCAGAAAAAACATGGTCTTTCTAGTCAAGTCAAAGGTTGAAGAAATCTTTAGATCAAGTAACACACTCAAAGAATCTCTTCTAAAACCAAACAATTACAGTGAGATGTACTGGTTATAGTGTCAGGAGTCAAACCATTTGATAACATTTTCACTTGTGACCTAAGGTCTGCTATATTCCAATCATCTCCTCTCTGCTAGCTGCATGAGAGGCAAATATTGTGACTTCCTAAATTATAGTTCTCTTGGCACCATAACTACAATGCACACTATAGTGTCATAATGAATTGCATCATTCCTGTGCCATAGTTCTTTAGTGCACATGTGCACGTATTATATGCATGTGCTGTTGCTACTAGTATGATGCAAACTGCATATGGCATCTATAGAGGGTGATCAGGAGCATGTAGCATCAAATATGATGCTGGGATAATGTGTCTTGCATGGAGATCTCAAATCAGTGCCAAAGTGGATCACCACTACCTGTACAATAATAGGGATACTGCTTAAGGTAATCACATCAAAAGATGATTCTGGTCCTATGCTTAAACAAAACAGATTTTGGTGACTTTTAACCTACCGTAACTTCAAGATTTTAGGTTTTGTGTCCAGTTACCCCCAAGGGTTATTGCTATATTGTTTCGAATACATTGTGTTTCTTTGTCCATTTTACACAATTATTATTAGTAGCATCATGCTTTTTAGCCTTTGTAAACGGCATATGTTTCTTAAATTTCCGCAAGCTATGTGTTGCTGCTAATCTAGAGTTTTATGAGCTCTATAATTGTGATTTGATTACTGAAAACAGTATTGTCAACTGAGTTTAAAAAAAAAAAATTATGATTCCTTGTTTCAGCTCCTGTTTGGTTCAGGTGTGCTCGTGTCCTTAAGCCTTTCAGGGCCACAGCTGGAGAAGGTAGTGATTGACAGGACCCTGGTGGGGAAGCTCATCTCAAACCCCATCAGTGATGGTAATTACACCTATGTGCAAATCAATTGCCTACATTAACAGATGCACCAGAGAAATAGTGTGTCAACAGGTAGAGTAATTACTGCCACTGGGGACTTACAAACACAACAGGTAATTGCATGTAAAGGTTCAGTTCCAACTCTCAATACCTAGCACAGATTTCACCTGTTAATTCACATTAAAGCTATGGTTTTTGTTAAGTTTAAAGAAGTCACTCCTAACTCTGTGAATAATATATGTGTAGAATTTTAGTTGCTTGAAATACACTTTCTCACATTTATTTCATGCACTTTCCCCCAACTTTATTGTACTACATTTAGAAACAATACTCCAGTATCTGCTTATCCGAACACTCAATACATAAATAGAAGTCTGTAGCACTTTAGAAACAATGTCTTAGGAAAGGTCACATTTTCTGTTTACATAATGAGTCTATAGACTTATTATACTGTGAATTGTAAATCTCATGTAATTACTCATCTAATAACTCCCATTACATGATGTCCACAATCTCTCTGACAATCTGGGTTCATAATTGTATTAACATATGCATGCCTGTTGCATTTATTTAATCTTTGCATGTTTCATAGAGTTTTCACGCTGCACGTGTGACATTCCAAGCTATTTGAGTTGGTGGGGCTGATCAAATGGCAAAATAAAAACCTACATAACTTGTCTGTTTGTTTATTATGACTGTTGAAATTAAACTAGCCAGATGAAAAAAGAAGGTGGAAAACAATCTTCTTAAAGCAGGATGAAGCAAGCACATGTGATATGCTACATACTGTAGCTTTGCATAATGGAATTTTTTATGTCCTCTGAATCCTCCACGAGCGTTATTTTTCTAATTTCCATGGAGTCCTTGGCGGATGACATGTTGATGTATTATAGCAGATTATTAAAACCTCAAAGTAATATTTAAGGCAGTGACTTGTGTCTTGGTAGAGCTTCAGTAATTTGTTCTGGTACGAGGAAAAGGCATTACATGTGTAACACATTTTTATCTCGTTTGTTTTTCAGCTGTATTTACAGACGGTTTCATCATCTTGTCATTTGTTAAGGAAAGCAAACTTTGTCTCATCCAGTTCACAAAGAAAACAGGTTCTCCTGATATTAACAAGCATTTGGAAAAACTTTCATCCCAGGACTTGAAGGTATACATTTCGTAGTATAGATTTGTAGAACTGGCCTTATTTTTGCAGAAAACCTCTATGACCAGTTAATTATAAGATCTGCTTTTCCTGTAATTTTACTAAACATTCCAGTATATATGGGAACACCAGATTAAATGCTCCAGTGTTGATGTCACCCTTTAACGTGATTGGTTAATTTGCTTCCTAGAGGCCTCTATGCTTTATGTTGATTAAATATCTGGTGTCTTCTGTGGAATCATAGCTTTGATAGTCTGTATACTTAATACATAATACTCAGGACTGCTCAAACTCATGATTCATGATATATTTGCATCGTAATATGCGTGTGCCGTGCAAAGTGTTCAGATGAACAATCTACTTATTTTGAAGTCCAGGATGGGGACAGTGATTAGCACTATCCCTTGGTGTAACCTACAAAGCACACCAAGGTCATCTGAGAAATTGGCTTTGCTACCAGGTTGTTGCTTAGTGATATTGTAAGTAAGAGGGCAACTATATAATGTTAGGGATGCATCAATTCACTTCAGTTTATTTTGTAGATTCCTATTCCACTGGGTCATTGTTGCTATCATTTCCTGTGCCCCTTAGCTATGTTTTTAGTGATTACTTTCCTGTACACAGGAGGACACGGGTCCTACTTAAAAGGACAGTAACTGTGTGAAAAATTAGTCAATAATTCATCATTTGTTTCATAATATATTTCCTTTAAAGATTAGAGTGCATAAGTTCGCACAGCCATATTTGCTTTGAAAAGCAAAGTTTTACAATTATTGTAACTTGGTAATATATATCGGAAAAATATCTTTTATTCCAAACCAGTATATCTCTAGTTACACGTAGGAAATCAATTAACACTCTTACCATTGTTTAGCAAAAAACACAGTTTGAGTAAAAATCGTATAAGTGATTTTTGCTCAAAAAAGGTTATTTACATCCTGTAGGTATTTTCGTGTTTAATTTGAAAAAAATTCCAATTTCTTGCTAACATTTTTAGAGTATGTAATCAGCAAAATTTGAGTTTTGATTTCAAAATTCAAGTATGCTGTCACCAACGTTTGTTACTTGAAAATTTTGATTAAATTGCTCAACCCAAGCAATTTCGTACAGATCAGAGCTGTGCAGGGACTCGAAAGTAAAAAAAAAAATGTCAGCACCAGCACACATTTCGGTCACTAATGTTGTCACTGATCGATGCTATTATTCAAAAATGAATTTAGCAAAGGAGTAGGAGGCGATAAAGACGATATACGTGCATGAGGGCAGTTATTCAACACCCGTTACCCTTGACCATCCCCATTCACACCCATTACCCCATTTATCCATCCACACCCATTGGTCGTAGCCATCCATCCACATTCATCCACCCCCAGGTATTTTTCAACACCCATTAGCCCCAGAATTCCATTTATCCCAGGCAGCTTTCAAGACCCATTATTCCCAAGCAACCTAGAGCCTGGGGGTAGTATATTGTCTTCTAAATTAAAGTGTTAAATATGTTGGTACAAAATATCAAAGCTGGGAAAAAAATAAACACCAATTAATAACCAACACAAAGGAAAATTGTGATGGTTGCACAACATATTTACAATTTTATATTGATTAAAATTTCTAGCTATTGGTTTAAAAGTGAGTACATAAATATACCTGTGATTGGCAGGACTGACCATGTAAATAAAGTTCCTTCTCCTGTGCTAGTTTCCAGGTAATTTATTTCTTTTTATCAGGGAGTTTGCATCTGCAGAGCTGTTTTGGAGGTTGTGTTTAATTTCGGTTTCTCTGTATTACATTTGATTTTGCCTGGAAGGAAAAACCATCTGCAAGGATGAGATGAGAGGATCTCATACATTTTTCAGGCTGTTTCAGTTCAAGACCCCCATTCCGTATTGACTTGTACGTTCAGGAAAGCTGTCCACTCCGAAGTTAGCAGAAATAGAAAAAATATGCACAGAACCACACGAACACAAGCCATAGCACTGGAAGATAAACTCCCGTTTCCAGCCCAGAGAAGCGAGGCTTGACATTGACATGCTCTTTCAAGTTAAAGTGTCTGAGAAATTATCATTTTATCTTTTCTGTCACCCACAGGTTCAGAGCGCTTGGTTTAATGTTTACTCTCTAGGGAGCATACAGAATATTGTGCGCAAAGATCATTTTATGACATTTTTAAGATTTCTCTCCTAAAACCGTAAAAGAATTGAAAGTGGGTATTACAGGTTATCTCTAAATCTAACGTATAATGTAAGAAAGCCTTAAATTTGTACTGGAAATGCATATTTGTGAACACGTTTAGAAGCCAGCAGGGTAAAATGGTCTTAAACAGTCCTTCCTGAAACTTGCGTTAAGGCTATTTAACTATACTTTCTTTAACCTAAGAGGAGCATGAGAGTCAAAGCTTGTTGGGATCTCTGACACTCTTAAAGTGGTATTTTAGAGATGTCCCTGTTGTATAAGGGAAATCATGATATATAGATTACATTTATGGTTTAAAAAATGTACCTGCCATGATTTGCAAAACATAAGTTTAAATATAAATATCTCAAAAATAATCGAAATACATGCAAATTTATAGATTTTAATTAAAAATATATTTTGAAATATTATCCCCCCTCCCACTCTCCCCCCATCTCTCAATCAGTTAATGGCGTGGAGATCCATACCAGGTAGAAGAGCCATGTATTTTCTCTAAATCTTCGCCTAGCAAGGAAGTACATCTTGCACTAACTAGAGGATTATGGGAATGGAATGACACATGTCACTCACTTCTGACTTCATTGCTCTGGATGGAGCCAGCATGTCCGTATTATATTGGGTAGGTTTGGTATGACTGGCGAAGTCGTTCCAAACAGGGCCAGCCGTGTCGCAGCCAGCAGTAGGGAGGAAGGCATTGTTGAAGGTGTTTGTTATGATGGTAATGCTGCAATGGAGAGGAGGTGGTTATTAACATAACTGCTCCTAAAGTAATTTATCTTTATGATCAATTATATATTAATTGCTTTAGTAGATCATATCTGTTTACTTGAACTGCCATGACAGGTTTATGTTAAGCGCAATCTCATTAATTATGTTTGCTAAATGTCCACTCCTTGCTAGAGTACTCAGAAAAGACATGTCTCTGTGTACATCCTTCTGATTGTTTTCACTTTACTATGCTTATGCTGTATTCTATCTCTCTATATAAATAACACTGCTATTGTGTGCTGACCTCCCAATCTACTCACTGCATTAATCAATTTTAAGCCTCTGATTATACCCAGGAAAAAGTATACTAATTGTGACTTAATGTTATGACCTCACAATCCACTCACAGTATAAGGATAAAAGCCATTACTGCATCCTGTCAATAGTGACATAATGTGCTGACTTTACAGAAGGTATTGGTTACATGTTTGTATGGATATATATAGGACAGACCAGTTACATCTTCTTAGCAGGTCTGGTGGCAAAATGTGAGTTTGTAGACAAAGAATATATGTGATGTGCAGAGGTCATGGGAGGTATGTGCTATGGGTGATTTACGTGTGTGTATCTTTACCTGTGACTATAGTGATGGCGCTTTCAAAGCTATGTATTCAAAGGGATAATCTAAGCACCAAAACAACTTTAGCTTAATTAAGTGGTTTTAGTGTATAGATCCATCCTCTTCAGTCTCACTGAATTTGCCAATTCCCTACCATTTAGGAATTAAAATCACTTTCTTTATGCAGCCCTTGTCACACCTCCCATGGCTGTGACTCACACAACCCCGCTACACTTCCTGAAAAAAGTGTCTAAATGAGGGCTGGGCAAACGCTAGATCTCCAGATGCTGTAAAACTGCAACTTACACATTGCTTTGCCATTGTAAAAGCAGCTTAATCATTATAGCAGTTAATGTTCTACAACATCTGGAGATATGACGTTTGTCATGCCGTGGTCTAAACTTCCCTTATTGCACAGAGTATTTATATTCAGCGGAATGCAAGAGGTCTAGGATGGATAATGTCAGTTCAGTACATGTCTGGCATCTGTTGTAAGCACACACAGCACCTTTAATTCTATTTATCTTTTCTTTCTTGTGCTGGAACTCTGTACCCGGAGTCTCCATTTTGTTGTCCTCTGTCCATGGTGTTTGCAGTTTCTCTGGGATTCTTTTTACTGATGGTTTGTGGATAAATTAGCTTAGCTACTAACATGGAACCTTGCTTTAGCACCGCCCATTGCCAACAATTGACAAAGAACACGCTTCCCATAAGAGCAAGTAGTCCTTACTGTTTCTTATGTATAAAAACTAAGGTGAATTTAGAAACAAATATAAACAACAAGAAATATAAGAACAAAAAAAGGGATTCATCTTAAACCAAAACCTACAAGGTGATGGTGCTGCTTTAAACTTCAATTTAAGCTTAAATTTGAATTCTATTTTTTTCAGTTGGAAATGATCAAATATTGTTTGAGTTTGGGGTTTTAACATGTTTTACTTGCAGAGTGTTTATCTGTGGTAGAGCGATACCATGAAGAAACACTTGGTAGCATTCAAAGATGCACAATTTTGGCAACCCACAAACCCGAAACACTTTCAAGCCACCTAGTGATTACGAAATATGGTATTTAGACGTTTATGATCTAATTTTCTTGTCTCCAGTGTTTGAGTCCATCAAGCTAGCTGTTGATTACACATTGTCAGCATTTTGACATTGTAAGTGGTAATGTTGGTAGCTCAATCACAATACCTCTTGCCCAAATCTAGTGGGTGAACCGGTGTCTAGGATTTATTAAAGGACCACTCTAGGCACCCAGACCACTTCAGCTTAATGAAGTGGTCTGGGTGCCTGGTCCAGCTAGGGTTAACCCATTTTTTTTATAAACATAGCAGTTTCAGAGAAACTGCTATGTTTATAAATAGGTTAATCCAGCCTCTAAAGCCTCTAGTGGCTGTCTCGTTTGCATTTTCGCGCTTCTCACTGTGAAAATCACAGTGAGAAGACGCCAGCGTCCATAGGAAAGCATTATGAATGCTTTCCTATGAGACTGGCTGAATGCGCGCGCAGCTCCTGCCGCGCATGCGCATTCAGCCGAAGAGGAGGAGAGGAGGAGGAGAGCTCCCCGCCCGGCGCTGGAGAAAGGTGAGTGTTTAACCCCTTCCCCTCCCCAGAGCCCGGCGGGAGGGGGTCCCTGAGGGTGGGTGCACCCTCAGGGCACTATAGTGCCAGGAAAACAAGTATGTTTTCCTGGCACTATAGTGATCCTTTAAGCTGTTTTTTTCTCTTTCAAAATGTCTCTTTTTTAATCTAAATTAATTAGAACTTTTATTTTTAAGTTCTAGCTGACATCAGATAATGTTGTTTTAGTCCTGTTACGTCAAAGGGAAAATTACTTTTTGTTGATATTACTACTTGTTTTCTAGATTGGAGATGAATAGCCCCCAATATGCCTTTTAACTTAAGGTTTGTCGATGGTTTTCAGTATCATTGCATGTCGTGCAGTAAAGATAACAAGACTCACGTGATTATCCACAGCGATCTATATGTTTATAGACAAAAAGCAATAATATAAGTGAAAGTGGTGGGGAGCTGTATCACTTTAATTCTGTAATGTAGAAAAGGACAAGCAGTAAAGAATAAGAGGGAGAATACCAGGGAGACAAGGAGAGCAAGAAAGAGGTGACAGCAGTGTGTGATGGGCACCAGCAGTGTGTACAGTCATAAATGGTTACTTGAGATCCATGTGGATGAATTTCACTGACTTACACAGAGCCTTGACCTCAACTCCAAATTCAGCTTTATAGTAAATTGGAGCAATGATGATTGTGAGAGAGTAACACCTACCCTGCATCCGTGCCTGACCTCACTAATTCTATAAGTGAAAGCGATTTCCAACAGAAATGTTCCATCACTTTGTGGACAGCCTTTCCAGAAGTGCAGTTGCAGCAGAAAAAGGTGGCCCAACTCCATATTAAAACCCACCCATGATTTCTGAATTATATGTTCAGCAAGCAGCTCTCCATTACATTTAAGCTTGTAGTGTTTATAATGAGTCTTACAGGGTTAATTACTAAAGGGAGAATCGTACTGTAAGGCCAAAATAGCTAACCTGGGAAAAAATCTCCAAGTCAGCTATGCTTCCAGTTTGGCTACTTTGGCCTTAGATTTTAAATTCCCTTTAAATTATTAACAAGTCTCACTTAAGTCAATTGCACTGTAAATGTTAGGTTGAAAAGTGAGAGCATGGACTGCACTAGTCTGTAGAATGTTTAGGTAGTTTGTACTTTATCATGTGCTGATGGGAAATGGCATCATTTTGCCAAGAGATGGCATGGCCAACTAGGAATATTATGAGACAGAGTAGAATGTATTTCCTAAAGGGACACTGTTGGTTTCATAACCACTCTAACTCATTTGAGTGGTTATAGTGTCTGAAGCCCTTTCAGTTGTCAGCTATTTTACCAAATTTGTACTTTCATTTAGTTTCAGTTCCGCTGTTGAGACCAGTCAGATCTCTATATTACATGGTCTGATTAAGCTACTCACAAAGAACCGAACTGCAACCGAATTGGCATCATTCAGTGGTTCCAGTTCCTCTGAAATGGACTAGGGGAATCACACCTAAAACTGTAAGGGAACTACCCCCTCCCAACTCCACTACATTTTATTGTCCCCCTAGTCACTTCCAAATGCCCCTAGGCCCCCAACTTGACCTTTTTTTTAAAACTCTTTTTTTCATGTCCGGTCCTTGGTACCGCCATCTTTTTGTGGGCAGACGAAGGCCCTGTAGGACATGTTATCTGTCCACACTAGATAGCACTGTGAAATTCCAGCGCATGCCCAGGTGAATACTTGGGCATTTGCTATTGTCTGAAATTCGGACAGGAATTCCGGCTATTCGTGTATTTGTCAGAAAGACGACTGAGTTAATCGAAATTTAGAATGAATGAAGATTGAATTTAGGTCTTCATTCGTTTAGTTTATTACAAGGATGGATTGGGATCAAAAGGGGACACTTGGTTCCCTGTTTTGTTTAATAGCCCCACTCGCAGGTCACAGATGGGGGCTCACTATGTTCCACCTGTTAACTATTTTAATAGGTGCCTCACCATGGGGGACTTTATTGGATTTGTAAAATTGGCTGAAAGACCAATTTTGGTCTTTGAGCTTTTTAGTAAACAGCTCCCTAATACTTGTGAGAATTCCTTACCATGAATGGACAAACTGTACTCGTTCTGTTAAGATGAAATTCGGTGAATTCACAGGCGCCCTAGTCTAAATGGCAGGACGTTTGAACGGCAAATAAATCAGCGAGAGAACATAGAGGAGGTTGAGTGTTGTGGGAAAATTTCTTTAAACACAGGAAATTGAGCTTACCTAAGCTCCTCCTTTGGTGAAAGACGGTCAAACGTAGGAATAATGAAAGCCAAAGTAGTCCCTATCATTCAATTGTTAGTGAATACAGTGGACCTCAGAGAAATGTTAACAACCAAATTCAGGAGAATTGAGCCAAATACAATCAGCTAAAAATGCAAGAGGAAATTCTGTGTTTTGTGAATAGACCCCTGTGAATCCAAAAGACCTGGACAAATAGGGACCTTATGGACCCTATCAAGCAGCAGGTCTGCCAAATGATCACAGGGAAACATATTGAGGGCATTTTAATGGTGAAATGAATGACATGGTCGTGAATACCCTGGTGATGATATTCTGACATAATATGTCATAGAATTTAGGAGGTCTATTTGGCAGCTATTTTGGCTTTTAACAGTTTCACTTCCTTTTACCAAAGCAGAAATTGTTACTGGAATCGTAAATGTGCTATAATGTGTTTGAACACTAAAATCAGTCTGCAGGGTTCAACTTTATAGTAATGTTTAGTGACTTGATTATGTATAAGGATTTGGTTCTACAGAAAGCTAACAATTTGAGATATTTATTGAGGTCATTCCCTGTCAGGGCTAGAAGGTTTGTTATTGGGAAATCGTTGGATCATGTTTTCGTTTACTGTTAGTGAAGTGGTTTATGTCTAAATGAAAGCAATCTGCTGGTTCTCGCTTTAGTACATTAAAGATTAGTAACACAAGCTTAAACTGTAATAGCACATGGACACATCACTCCACAGGCCTTTTTTATTTAAATGGACTTCTAAACCATACCCTTATAACTATATGGAACTCAGAACAAGTCCGTTTGTGAGAATTCCTTACCACGAATGCACAAGTCCTAACACGAATGCACAAGTCCGTTTTCTCTGTTTTTCCATTCCCTCCATCGACTTGCTCAAATTAAAGCATTGTTGTGAGAACTTTGCAACACAGAATTTTCTATTGTATAAGTTACAAAGGTATTGTTTAAAACTAAAACAATTTTACTGTGGAATGCTAAAGCATTTCAGAATAAAAATCTATTTCCAATGTGCTTTTTTAAGGATTCCTTTCAAAATCCAGCAGTGGTCATGAAACAAATGAAAGACGATAGGTGTGTTCTGTAATTAGCAGATTATGTGGCTAATGCTGAATGCATTGCACATGGCTAAAATAATATTTCAAGCTTTATGATAAAATATACATATATTGAATTCTCACTTACAACCATAAAGGTGAGCGTACAGAATACATTTTTTATTTTTAATTTTTTAAATTCTTTATTTTTCATTTTCATAGCGCATTAAATGTGATTCACATATTCCCGCATCGCCACAACAGCGATTGCGGGCAGAGTACTACACATGGTCATAAAGTGTTATGCTGCGCCGTTATGAGTGTTGTTTGACAGAATAACATGTGTCCTGTCCGAAGACGGATCTATATGTACGATAACTTATAGCCATATACAGAAGTCATTTTAGTAGTGTGGTAGAGAAACAATATTAAGTTAAGTAATGAGAGGGAAGAAAAAAAAAAATAATTGGTAGAAACAGTTACGTCGTATGTCTCCCCCTTCTGGGACGGTGGTTGGGTTGCCGGCGTATCATTTGTAGCTGGTCGGGTGTCCGTCCGGTGTTGGTGGCTGGGGCTAATATCCTTATCTTGTCCTCCAATGGGGGCCTGGCTAATTAGGTGTCAGTGCTATATGTCCCTGGGTAGGTCTTCGTGTGCGACATAGTGGGTGTGGTCTGTGTCTGTCCATGTTCCCCCCTTACTGTAAGCGTGTTGGAGAAACCTACATGGTCCCAAGGGTCTCTACTTGTCCGTGAAACTCAGTCATGGTGGGAGTCCGAGTAGTAAAACCAGTCTGGGTAAAAGCATTGATAACAGTAGTCATGGCATTACATATGAATAAACCAGAGGGAGGAAAGAGAGAAGAAAAAGAAAACAAAAAACATTAAAATAAAAATATAGAATAGAATACATTAGCAATTAGGAGCACTTGTTTAGCCTTCAGTTAGTGCAGGTAAGGATTTGCTGCATGGAAGTCCAAGAGATCAGTCCCGGGTGTGCCCTTGTGGGCGGTAGTTGGCCTTCCTTCCCTGCCATCGCGGCTAGGTTACCCCTGGGTTGGAGAGTCCTATGGAGGGTCTTTCCACTCTATTGATTGTGCGTCTCCGGCTAGCTTCTTTTTCCCCTGTGGGGTTCGCGGTCGACTGGGCTGCCACTGCTTGCCGTGTCGCTGGAGGTGGTGCCGGCAGGTCAAGGCCTCTCAGGAACTCCGTGTGGTCCTCGGAAGCCGAAAGAACATGTACTGTGTCCCCATGTGGTACCACCAGTGTTCCCGAAAGTCCCCATCGGTATCTAATGCCTTTGTCTCGAAGGATTCGGGTGGTGGGTGCGAACCTACGCCGTTCAAGTAAGATTGCAAAAGGTAAGTCGTCGTATACTGTGATTTTCGTGTTGGCTATGAGCAGACTTGGTCTTTGTCTAGACCGTGCCATTATAGAGGACTTCACGTTGGTGTCTCTGGTGGTGGCTATGATGTCCCGGGGTGCGTCCGCAGGTGCTGTGGGGGCCTTCCGGACCCTGAAGGCTGTCACTATTGGCGGTCGCTCTGCGTCCGTCTGAACTCCGAGTTCTCTCAGGACCTTGTGGGTAAAGCTGATCAGAGCTTCTTGGCCTATTGACTCTGGGGCCCCACGCATCCTGATGTTTTTTCGTCTGTGCCGTGTCTCTAGGGAGGTAACTGTGCGGGAGAGGCGCTGTACTTGTTGGGTGAGTGTATTTAGGCGGGAGCTGGTATCGTCCAGCCTCTTTCCCCTCTCCACTTCCCTGCACTCCACTTCTCTCACACGGCGGTTCAGGCCTCCGACCTCCTCCTGTACTCCAGCGAGGTCGGCTTTCCATACCTCCCTCAGGTCCCGCAGGAGGTTTTTGATATCTCCCTTGGTGGAGGGGGATTTGTCTGAGTCTAATTCAGACCTCTGGTATATCCCGCTGCTAGAATTGGGTGCTTGGGATGTCTCTTCCTCCAGTGATTGCTCTGAGTCGCTGGAGCTGCGTGTTTCCACGGGCGCCATGTTTAGTCGGGCCTGCGGCGGTGGCCTGGTGAAGGACAGTCGGATATCTGTGTGACTGTTGCTCTCAGCTTGGGCAAATCTTCGGTGTTTGCGCCCCATCTCTCTCTTGGGGGGGTCCCTCAGGTGTCGGCAACGTTAAAGTTTGTTCTCTTTTGTGGCAAAATAGGCAGTTTTGCACTTCTGGAGCGGGAGCTCAGTAAAACCTCGACCGCTCTGTTACAGAATACATTTAGATTTAAATGGGAAAAATCCCTTTTTTCCCCTCAAACATTTTATTGAGAATATCGCAAAAGAATATTGGACTGTAGAGCAATGAGATATCAGCATACAAGAAGGAACAGTTGTTGTGTGTACAAGCAATAAATAGCATTAAACATTCTCAATTTTTTATTTTTATTTTTTTAAGAGAAAACAAAATGGGGAGGAGGAGAGAAGAGAAAAAAAAAAGTAATCTCAGTGAAGTACAATGAAGAGTATATTGCTATGGTTCGTACAAAACCCTCCCTCCCCCAGTTTATTAATGGTTTATATTTGACATTTTAATGACGTGTGGCCCGCCACCACCTCGGAGGAATACCAGGTGGTATATTCTGAAGTGCATTGTACTGTATGTTGAAAAGAAGACTCTAAAGTTAAAGGGTTACTCGAAACACCTTGACCTCTTCAGTGATCTGAAGTGGTCTTGGTGCCTGTAGTCTGATGGCGCTATATAAATAATAAAATAATAATAATGTGCAGTGTTTTGCATTGAAACGCTGCACATACAGAGATAAACCCATCTGCTCCAACTACAGCAGCTTCGTAGGAATGTCATCAGCCAGCCCATAACTAAAATTCCAGACTTCCTAATGTCAATGCTGTGCAACACAAGTTGCACAGAACGACAGTCATTGGCTTAGAGTGGTCAGCTGACATTCTCAACCAATGAATGTTGACCGCCACGGTTTCTGGCTTCTGCAGCTCTGCAGAAGCTGGAAGCATGTCACTGGACCACTAATGAACATCGCAGCCCAGCGGGGAAACCTTTGTTACAGCGATCTGTAGTGGTTATGATGCTTGGAGTAACCCTTTATCATGTATTTCTTTTCAAGTTTAAAGAAACTTTTTAACCAAGTGTTCTTTTTTTAGTTAGGTGAGAAGCCAATCCATTTTCAGTAGGCATTGGAGTTTTTCAAGAGTATTGAGAGAGAAGGGGATGTGAGTTGACTCCACGCTTGTAGAAATGTTTTTTGGCCTACTGCCACTACAGTCGAGGTATGGTGTGTTTATCCCCTATAGTTATAGTGTGAAGTTTGGAAAGTACATTTGTATTCATCTAGACCATGGAACTGAGTACCTCCGTCTTGGCTCCCAGTCAGTCATTGCTATAAGCGGCCATCTTCTCTCATAGAACATAGTATGTGGGCGCTTATTTACAGTGATTACCTGCCTGTGCCTGAAGTGAACTGAACAGTGATGGAAATCATCAAATCTTTAATATACCTTTAAAAGAAAATAGAACTTCATGCAAAAAGAAGGTTAACACAAGTTAATGGTGTAATTTCTGGAAATAGTGACAATTTACTGAGTTTTGTCAATACCCAATAACCACAGTGCTGTGTATTCTATGTATCGTTTGTTTAACTAATCTCTGCAGGCATGTCTGTCCTGTTCCTATAAATTGTTAATTGGCTATCATTATTTCTTGGTATTCTTATTTTATATTTTTATTTTTTAAATAGTTTTTCATGTTTTCCTTTGCAACAATTAAAGCAATCCTGTAACAGAACTGGCAATGAAGCGTAAATGCCTTTCTTCTGTTGACAAGGTCATCAAAAGCTTCCTCATTAGGCTCTCTCATCAGGAGGTCTTTAGTTCTGATAAACCAGGGACCTGGACAAAGACATTGAAAACTAAATAAAAAGTAAACGAGAGAAAACACCCCATGCACTTTCACTAGCAGCATGTTTTTAGGCACAGAACGAGATTTTAAAATGTATTATTAAAAGAATTATTCTCCAGCCATTTCTTTTATAAACAACATATTATTCATTCATGCATCTGAAGGAAATCGAATTTGGTTCTAGCAATATATAAGTAAAAAAATAAATGTATGCGTAGAATACATGTTCGTTTTTTTCAACAAGTAGAGAAAAAAGGTTTAAAAGTAGATTTAAAGCGATGTGGGAGTTTTGGTGTATTTAGTAGATCTGAGTTGTACCCTGGTTTGATATTTAAGAAATCTGGTGGTCAAGGATTTATTGATCATTTAAGGAAGATATACTTGGAAACATTTTAAAATTCTAGAAACTAATTTTTATGGCACGTCAAATACTATTTGTGTATCTTGTTTTGCTCATTCTCCATAAGAAGTGTATCATATATTGAGAAACTGGCATTGTGACTCTCTCAATATATCACTGATTTAGTTTGTGAAGCTCTGTTGATCTGTGTATTTAGTTATATTACTGGGTAATTACAGGGGGCATTTTGGTATAGGATATTTACAGAACAGTGTGATAAAATGGCATAGATCAGGAGTATGCAACATTCAGCACTCCAGACTTGGTGGACTACTTCTCCCTTGATGCTTTGCCAGCAGTGTGGCTGAACATTTAATATGGGGGATGTAGTCAGTCCACAACATCTGGAGTGTTGAACATTGCCTACACCTAGCATAGAGACTGTTACTGGGCTGTAAGTGGTTACATATATCTGCTGCTGAACAACACTGGTTGTTGCATTTATGTTGGGGAAAATGTAATTTGCAGTATGCCTTATTGTTGTTAATTGATGTTTTTGATTTTTCTCATCTAGTGGACTAGATTAGCAGCTGATTTAAGGTACACTCTAAGCATACGCACTAAAACCACTAAGTCTTAATGTAGTGGTTTTGGCATATAGCTTCTCCCCCTTTCCTCGGCTAAGGTTAACATTGCCATACTGACAGCTTTAGAGGTACCGGATACAAAATTAATGTACCAGGAGGAGATCTGTAGACAAATGTAAAATTTAGGCCAGTAGTCCAGGACCGAGAGGGTGGGTAGGGGTTGGGGATGGGGGGAATGAGCTGGGCCTCTCTTGGACCCAATTTTCTGTCCTAGTCCATTCCTGGTCCAAACTCTGCAATTAAAGAATGCAAGCACAGGGATATACAAGTACTTATTGTATCCTATTACTATAACCACAACAGTGAGCTGCAATACTATGGTGCTTGAAGTATCTATTTAAACCCATAATGGCTATGAATCCTGGTACCAAAGGATCAAGAGTAAATAGTATTATTTATCTCATTTATTAACTTGTTATCTGTGCTTGAATGGCGCCCCTATCTTTGTTTTTTATATGAATTCTGATGTGGTATATTTTTGCATTTTCTAAAGAAATATTTTATGATGCTTATTATACCGATCCAAATATTGAAAAATAGAGGCCAGTGCTGTGAGATAAATATAGTCTATGTTGAATCTGATATATCTGTATTGTTCTACAGGAACTTCACATTGTAAATGTTTCAATATTTAACTAGTATAACAGGGGCCTTATCTTTATTACCATACAACTAAACAAAATGTTAAGATCTAAAATGGTCCTTCGTATCAAGCCAATATAACAAGGAACTGTGCACATCTTGGTAACAATCCTTAGTATATATGACTAGAACATGACAGATGTCGTCCTTTTTGTGGGCAGGGCTTGGGAATGTTTAGATTGAAGTAGCCTTTTCTTAAAATGAGTTTGTGACAATAGGAGCCATATGAGTTCTGAGCAGGGAACAAACTGCGACAGTGGCATAATGATCTTTGCAGATGGTGCTCGGTAGGCTACTCTGCATGAAGTCACTGTTTGGAAATGAACATCTAAATCAAATCACAAAACACACCTCACCGATTAACCTGCTCTTAATGAGTTTCTTCTTATATTAATGTTATTCATATAGAAAAATCGTGGTAATGGAGTTAATCATATATATTGTTCCATAGTAGAAACTGTATTCTATAAATATGTTGTATATTTATATGTTAGATACCATATGTAGTGGAATTATATGCAACTAAATCTAAACCTTAAAGGGGCACTCACAGCATGCAAGAAACAGCACCATAATGACCTTTCTTACAAAATTATATTAAAATGGAAGTTTCCAATCTGCGATTCCTTTTAAAGGTGCCTTTCTAATTTATATTGGATTTTAATCTCATCTCATCATCATGGCTTTATAATTGACTTTAAAAATAAAATGAAAATGGGGTAGGAAAATGTACATTTATAAAAAAAATGAGCACTAATTTAATCTAAAGCACATCGTGAAGTATTTTACAAATTCTCCTTCCCCGATTTGGGCAGTTTGTTAAACATAGAATGCCAGTGACATGAACTACAAATGGATTAATTGGATATTATTATGCCCCTGTGTTTGCTTCATGTTTTGTACCTGCTCCCACAATGCCACGTTTGTTCCCCAAAGTTTCATGGAACATGCAAGGCATTGTGGGTAGGAGGTGTAGTAGTCAACTACATTTATATTGTAAATTATATTTTTCTTTGTAGATAGATATAGATGCATTGAGTACAATTTGTATGTAATCATGTGAGGTTAGATATTGCTGCTGGGAGATTCATCGGAAGACGTTCCATTTACTACGGACGTAGTGAAGGGACTTATGAGATAGCTATGGGTGTGCAGTGACTCATACTGTGTATTGTGGGCTGATGAAGGCATATCTTTAATTATTTAAGACACTTGATTAATTTGTAACCCTATGATGGGCTGATATTTTGTTTTTGTTTTACCTACTTCTTATCCACCTCCCTTAATAGTGAATTAATTAAAAAGTGATGAAAAAATTGCTGCTAATCAGTGGCATTGCAACTAATACAATTGTTTCATCTCTTTATACCATTAATCACATAAGTGAGAATTGGCAGTCAATGAAAGTAAATTCAAAGTGAATTTCAAATTTAAGGACAAAACAGGTGAACTGGTAACATTCTTTATGTCACCTCTTCTTCCAGTTCGGCTACATTGGTGTTAAATGTTAATTTCACTTTGAATTAGTGACCCTATTTATGTCTTAAACTTCTTCCAGTTTAGCTTTAGACATTTAGGAACCCATAGTTTTTACACCACATTTAGCACCAATACTTTTTGCAGAACTATAACTAAATATCAATTGAGCAGGGCCTTCTTCACATTCAAATATCACCTTTTGATACTTGCAATGCACTGTGAATATATTGGCACTATTAAAATGCTAATAATAATATTCACTAATAAATATGATTTGGGTACTATGCCCTGCAAACATGTCTTTAGAAGGATGCAGGCCTCAGATTTCTTAAGGCAGACTTGTACGGTCTTCCTTTTAGTTTAGTACCTAAAAATTTCAATTAGACCAGTGCTTAGACATATATGGCTTAAGGGGCGTATCTGGCTGGCTGGGGAGCTCTGGCCCCCATTTGGGTTAGTGCTTTAGTATGTCTGAGCTGTGCTTTGTTTCTTCTCTCAGCGCAGGTTTACACCAAGTGCAAGTTGTATCAATATAGTTGGATGGAGGCCGACATTTGATTTTAAAGGAATACTTTAAGCACCAAACCTACTTTAGCTTAGTGAAGCAATTTTAGTGTTTAGATCATGTTCCTACAGAGTCACTGCTCAATTCTCACTTTAGAAGTTAAATCACTTTGTGTATGGCTACATCGTTCCAAACTGTGACACACTGTGCCCATTCAAATAAAAACTTTTTTTTTTTTGCTGCACAATGTGTTTACTTTAGTAGTTCTTATCTCCTGAGCCTTGTGTCACAGCGAGGGAAGGTGTGTCTATACCTGCATTAACAAAGTGATTTAACACCACATGGTAGGGAGGTCGGTCATATAGTTGTCAATTTCCATGTATCTCTCTATGATTGTTGTTCAGTGTTATTTACTTGTGTATACCACTTGTCCCGTTTTTGCCACGCTTTCAACCAGTGTTTTTTTGTTACTCTCAATTTCCTTGCTTCTATTTCATATTTCTTAGTAATCTGTATTGCATTTATACATTGTCTAGAGGCGTTGTATTCAGCCAGCTTTTGCTAATGGCTGTCAGAGCGGCAATAATAATATGATACATTAGGTATTGATCTGCCTTATTCCAGTTTTGGGGCATTATTTGCAATAAGTATGTTTCAAGAGTATGTGGAGGCGTTTTTCCTGTGGATGCTGTGATTATTTTCAAGATTCCCTCCCAAAATTTTTCAAGTAGTGGGCAGGCCCACCATATGTGGACCATTGTTCCCTTTTCCTCCAGGCACCTCCAGCATAGTAGATTTGGTACGGTCAATTTTATGAAGCTTGGTGGGCACCATGTACCAGCGATATAACACTTTTCTACTGGTTTCAATATGGGCCGTGTTTAGTGTAAGGTTTTTGTGTGCCATTAGTACTTTTAACCATGTCTCGTCAGGTATGGTATGATTTATGTCTGTTTCCCATGCTTTCATATAGCTCAATTTCTCTATTTTATCTTTTTTTGTGGGTATATTGTATAGAAATGATAAGATTCTTTGGGGGGGGATTTGGATAATGCAAGCTTTTTCCAGCTCAGTTATGGTATTGCTTTGTAAGGGTTTGTTACTCAGTTCTACATGTCTTGTTACCCATGATCTTATCTGGAGATATGAGAAGTAGGTTTGTGGAGGGAGATGAAATTTCCCTTTCAAGGATTCAAAGCTATCCATACGACCTGTTGTCATCAGTTTAGATAGTGAGGTGACTCCTCGTGTATACCATGGACCATAGTTAAACCCTGGAATTAGAATTGCCAATGCCTGAATTTGTAATGCTAGGGATATGTAAATTGCGGGGTAATACTTTTTATGAGTTTGTCCCATGCTTGGAGGTACGCAGCCGTTGTAGGGCACATATCCTTGAAATTTTTTGTTTGGGTAACCAAGCTAAGGTAGTTAGTGGGACTCCGTCGGTATGATTTGTCTCTATTTGACTCCATGGAGGTGATGTGTGGTGGAATGATGTGATAATTGGGCCTATCATGGCAGCTGTGTAGTATCGTGATATTTCTGGTGCTCCCATGCCTCCCTCCTTGAAGGGCTTATACAAGATTTCCGCTGCTAGTCTAGGTTTCTTCCCCTCCCAAATGAAGTTATTCAACGAACCTTGAACATCCCTGATGTACTGTCGTGGTAGTTTAATTTGAAGTGTTCTGAATAGATATTGCAGTTTTTGTAGTATCATCATTTTAACGGCTGCTATTCTGTCTGTCCATGAAATGTATTTCCCTTTCCAGTTGGGTATCTGGTGTTGAATTGTTTTTAATAGCTTTCCATAGTTTGCTTTGTATAGGTATTCCTCTTTTGATAATAACCTGTCTGGGTCTACAACTTGAATACTATTGTGGAACTTTAGGTCCTGCCTTACCACTCAGATTGTATGTCATCACTGTTTATGCTAGCGTAGATATGTTGCTGCTAACACTTACCAGTGCAAAATTAGGCCATTTGTAATAAACACCTAAATATTGTGGTTAAGGATCATGCTATGTGCACAAGCTAAATTGACTAAACCATAAACCTGAATTGTCTACTTTATAACCATTACTACTGGATGTAAAATGCAGAATGCAGAGAAACAAAACATAAATGGGAATAGAGATCCAGGCAACACACACAGCAAAGTATATAAAATGAATAAACACTTAAATGATGACTCTAGTACGATTCAACATTCCTTTAGAAGCAACTCTCAAGTTATTCTTCTGTACATGTGCTGTCATCTTGCACTTCATGTTCAAAATTTAATTTTGAGTGATGGTGGGACCATTTCTTCTTCAGCAAGTACTGCTTAGGTTGTGCAGATCAGAGCATGTGTTCATTAAAAGCTGAATATTAATAAATTCAAAAAACAAATTGCAAAATGTAGGCTTACTTGGCTGTAGTCATAGCTTGGTTATTTTTTTTGTAATGCAGTTTTCTGTTTGCTACAATGGGATGTTTAGTGAATAAACCCTTTTATTTTATTTTTTATTTTCTTCTTGGTTGTGTACACTTGCCTAAATACGTACATTTATCTTTTTATTTCTACTTAATGCATGTTTATAGTGTTTTTTAACTTTATAAAGTTTAATGAGAAAATAAAGTAAATTGAAATTTTCCTTTACTAGTGATTAATGAGATCTTTGAGGTTGATGCTGCGAGACTAAATATTTGATATCTGGTTCGATTTTCGTAAAGGAACAAACGAAGGTCTCCTCTTTCGATGATATTCAGACGACTTCTCTGTTTGCTCATAATATGATTTCCCAACTCCCCTCCTCTCCCTCCTCAATTCCCCTCCCCACCTTTTTTTCCCCTTTTTCCTATTTTTTTAACCTTTGTTGTAGCAATGCCCAGTAGGAAGGCTGAGCTAGGTAGCCCACTTACTTTAGCCCACTATAACAGACAGGCACACATACATACAGACACACACACAAGACACACATACAGACACACACACACACTCAAGACACACATACAAAGACACATACATACAAAAAGACAGGCACACAAATACATACAGACACACAGACAGGCACACATACATACAAACCTACAGGCACACATATAGACACGCACACAGACACACACACACATAAGACACATACAAAGACACATACACACATACATTCAGACACATACACACACAACACACACACATACAAAGACAAGACACACACAACACATACATTCAAAGACAAGACACACATACATACACACAAGACATACAAAGACACATACATAAGACACACATACATACACACACAAGACATACATACAAAGACACACACACACATGACATACATACAAAGACACATACAAACAAACACACACATTATATTTAAGTCACCCTCCTGTTTCCTACCTTTAAGGTGCAGGAGGGTGACTTTCCCTGGGGTCCAGTGGTGGCTTAGGTGGACGGGAGTCAGAGTTCCCACTCTGACTCCCTTGTCTTCCTCCCGCGTGGCTCTCAGTGTTAGCTGGGAGGAGTGACGTGCAGTCACTTCCTCCCGGCTCTGTGATGTAATCACAGGGGGCCCGGTCGCGCTGTTAAAGCGCCCAGCGCTGACCGGGCCCCCTCACAATCCACATCCACCGGGTGGCCCTGACAGCGGTTTGCCGCCCGGGCCGGGGCCGCAGATGGTGATGGCGGTACCCGGTGATGGGGGTACCGCTGGTTCGCACCCGCCCACCCACCCAATCTCTCCAAATGAGGAAACCCCTACCGCCCACCTGGAATCCTGAAACGCCCACTAGTGGGCGGTAGAGACCAGGTTGACGACCCATGGTTTAGGCAAATGATCCCATATTTTATCTTGGGACGTGGAAAGGAATTATTACCAACAGAAAAGTGACTGCTCCTTTTTAATAACTAGATGATTTTCATCAATAAAGTGCATTATTTTGTTATTTTCCCAACACTAGTTGTTTATGACACAGAGAGCAATTGGGTGTTTATGTAAGATATTTTAAGGAGTGGTTTATGGTGACTTAAGAAGCAAATTTACTAAATTAAAACAAAATTCAATGAGATTGAAAACTTCTCCAAGGCTTCTGTATTCACAGTTTTATTATTTTTGCCTAAATTTTCTCCAATGTGTTTTTCTATTCACTGAGGTTAGTGAATAAATCCCTTTATGTTTTGTGTGTTTTTAGCTCTGCTATTTGTTTTGCTTTGTTATTTGATTTGCTATTCTGTATCACCAAGACGTTAATGTGCGATGTGATCTTAATTTTGTGTTAGTCATCAAATAGTCAGATTCTCAGCATGGACCCTTTTTTTGCGAGTCTTGTCTTCAGCGAGGGGTTTCAGTTGCATAGAAGGGGGTTTGATTGCATCGATGCTGTCTTACCTCTTTCAGCTTATGAAAAGTCTATAGGTTAATGGAAGACGCTTCTTATAATAGTCAGATCCTTGCGTTTTATATGATTTATCTTATCCGGCGTATTTAGCAAATAAGGCCAGCATTGTTGTGGCCATGCAAATGAGAACTTCTATCATCCCAATCAGGGCATTGGGGGGTGGGGGGTGTGGATTATCTAAGCATTAACCTTGATTTTAATGGCATTGGTTGAGTGGCGAAATCACAATTTGGATGAGTCTGATTATTTACTAAATACAATACATAAATGCAACGGGTTTTTAACACCCATTGCACTCTGGCATTATCGCATTACTTCCATCCTTTGTTGCCTTGCAGACAGAAATATGAAAGCAATCTGTCCTGTAGTGAGGCTGGCTCCAGAAGCATTTCCCTGATAAGAAGACCCCCTGCCCTTTGCTAGTGTCTGGTCCAGTAGGCTTATCCATGCGCTTAATCCCCAGAAAGTGGTTCGATTATTGCTGACCAGCAATGGCAAAAAAAAAAAATATATATATATATATATATATAATTTTTTTTTTTTCTTCAAGCTATCAACCTTCTTTTAATTCCTTAAGCATTAATGCAGTGCAATCTATATTGCCTTGGCATGTGTCACCCAGATGGTACACTGCTTATGTTTTCAAATAACCATGCTCAAAAATAACATAGTTTGAATAATAAATTCAGCAAATCCCTTTCTGTGAAATAGAAGCACAATTCTCAGGAGCTGCATAAACTTTTACGCATGAGGCTGTAGCTCATCCACATTATGCAGGAAGAATACATTCTGCTACAAAGTGGATGTTTGTGTCTGTAGTCTTTAATTTCACGAGGAATGGGGAAAAAAGGGGAAAGGCTTTATTTTTAAGTAGCCTAACCATTTTTTCCTAATGTGTCGTGTGATCTGTCTGAAACACTAGTTTTGCTCCAGTCTCATCTTTGTGCTTGACATTTAAAACAAGCAGATTCAAATCCTTCTGGTAGGTCGCTGCCGTCAGGCAACCATGACTCTACATTTTGGTATTGATTGGAGTCGTTGAAGTAAATTCCTTTTTAACTTAATCCTTATCCCTCCCTGAGACAGGAGAGCGCTTGTGTGTGTGCATCTATGCAGATGTTCAACAGAGAACAGGAAAAAATTGATATTGCTTTCTCTCTGATGAAGATTTTTTTTTTCCTAAACAAAAAAAAAAAGTACTCGCTGGCATTTTTTACATTTTTTTTGTGACGGTTGTGTGTATGTATTTTCTGTTTACTTTTAGAAAAAGATAACCACTTGTTTTTATATATAAATATTCAACACCTTGAAAATTCTTGACTGAAATTAATTGTTTGTATCTTTACATAGTTACATAATTGTCTATATTTTAAAAAATACATGTTATGAATTGAGATCTGCATTCAGCAATGCATTCATGCAGCACCCTATTAATGAAATCAGCATGGAAATTTGTTAAGCTTTAATGTTAGATTTAAAAAGGTATGAAATTGTTTGATTACATATTTTAGCACCCAGAAATGTCATAAATACCCCTTTTAATATAACAGATTTAAACACATTTGTTTAACTCAAATGGGCCTGAAGTATGTTTCTAAAGTCTGAAACTTCTGAATTTATTGGGAAATAGCAAAAAAAAAATAATAATATTGAAATCTAGGGTGCAGAAAATATGTTTACATAAACACACTGGGCACCATAACCACTACAGCTTGCTGTTGCCAGGAGTGCCATAGCACCATTGAATAGTAAGTAGTCAAACCATTTTAGCATGGTTTGAAATCTTACATGGGTCTTGCTCCATACATGAGACCACTGAGCATTCTCAGCCAATGAGTGTTGTCCTGTATCAACTGTGCTTTATTCTATAGAGACAGTCGGCTTCTCCTGCAGGAGAAGACCAGATGTGGCACAAACGCCCAGGGGACACAACCAAGTAAATTGTTAAATCATAGTTAAACGGTTTGACTTGTTACCGTAAAAGGGTGCCACACTAATCCTGGCACCATACCCACTGCATGAGACTGTTGTGGTTATGGTGCTCAAAATAAAAAAAAAAGTTTGGAGATATTCTGAGCATATGTCGAATAGTTTTATATCCCTATGGAAAACTCCAATTTGTTAGACCCTTAGGACACAATTACATTCAGCTTATTGCTCGTTTCTACATATGGCCTCGGGTCCAAAAGTTAATACCCATCTTCATGGTACACATTTTATCAACCTCAGAAGAATAAAAAGGCTTAGTTGACCTTGCTGAGTATTGAACCTTACTCAGTTACACAGTAAATTAACTACTAGCTAGATCTGCTTAACACGTAAGTGCCATTGATAGTGTGAATAGGGTTCATTCAGTCATCCAAGAAAGGGGACCGGTATAGCATTGTAAACGCTGTTAACATAGTCAGAAATGGTGTCAGGTTCATTATCAATAGTAAAACTGAAAGCAATCTGGAAATCGAGTAGAATACTGGTCCACACCCTGGAGTGTCTGAGACCTTTAAATTTAACTAGGATTTATACAAGATAACATCTACACCCCTGTATACAGAAAAGTATGTAGAAAGTCTAGGAATCCATCCATTCTGATACTGCCTTTTGTTTAGCCTTTTCTTCTATAAAACAAAAATTAGTGGTTATATAAAAATTGCCTTGTGTTTTTGGGACAGGGTGCTTTTCAAATATACTCATCATCTGTATAAACATTGCTAGGGAGGGGGGAGGGGCCTGACAGCCGACTGAGGCAGCCGCATGCAACTGGGGCTCCTCGATGGATTTCACTTTTGAGCAATTTCAGGTGTATCTTACCCGATTTACCGGCAGAAAATCAGCTTTTTAAGCTTCCATTAGGTATTTCTACAGACCGGCTAAGTCTGGGTTACCTAGCTCGTTGCAGCTGCTACTGTAAGCCTTGGCGGCCTGCTACTGCAACTGAGCCGGAGGGGACAGCCACTCCTTCGACTATAATGGATCAACTTGTTCCTGTGCCCTGTTCCCCCTCCCCCCCTTTGGACCGGTGGGGGATATCCCGATCCCCACTGAAGGGCTCACCTGTCCCTAGCTACGAGCAGTGCAGAACAGTGGCTGTAAACCCTGGGAGACCGCACACCTGAAGCCTGCATCACAAGATGGCCGCATGGCGGCAATTGCAACCCGGGCCCCCCACGAGGAGCAGATCGGGAGGACCTTTGAGCAGTTTTTGGAGCGATTCTGGGCCAAAGTGCACTGGAGAGCAGAGAGGGAGGCAGCGAAGGACAGCCCTCGGCAAGCGCTTGCTGGGACAGCTCCTGTGTGGGGGTCTGTCATTGTCCACACTACTGCAGAGAAGAATGCGGGGAGGAGAAAGAAGCGAAGAGGGCCTTGACTAAGTGGTGTGAAGCCGCAGAGAAGAAGACGCAAGAGGCTGTCATGGTGAACAACACTTCTGGGCTTGGGTCCTCACTCTTGCTACATCCAGATGCCAGGCAATGCCAGATGCCAGGCAAGCGTACACGCACACCCCTACTACACTCGACGGGTTCCCAAATCCCCAGCTATTGCCTACCTAAGTGCTGCGGTTGGCGGACAAGAGATCTGGCGGAGAGCCGAGATGTCACCCTGTGGAAGATACTCGTGGGCTCCTGGTGTGCTTGCTTGCAGTGGAGTGACTCACTTAGGAAGTCAGAGGACAACAGAGGCTGGGACTCGCCCTCATTGGGAATTGGCTGTCTTACCCACAAATCTTGCCAGAGGAGCTTATTTGCCTCACTGTTATTAGCCATATATTTTTCAGTGTGCAGATGTTTTTGTTTTAACCTGTATAGCAGCTTTACTCATAATTGGCCCCCAGTGGTATTTTATAAGCTGAACTAGATGTTTAAGTGCCGCAATTTAGCAGTTGCTGTGACACAGGCTGTCTCTACTTTCTTGCGCATTGTCATACCCAGTGGTATTTGTTTTATGTGTTTTAGTTCCTACCCAGTGGCATAATAGCATGTTGTTTGTTTGTTTTGCCCTATGTACCTATACAAGGTGTAACCTTGACCAGCAGCTACACATGTTGTGACCTAACATTAATAATCATACTTACCTAACATGCTTCCCACTTGAAAAGCGATATATGTGCAAATTGCCTGAATGTTGTTTATCTATAATCTTATGCTAACATATACGTCAATCAGAAGCTGCTATAACTCCGAAGCATACTATTATTCTCTTATTATATTATTATTATTATCTATTTTTTTAAATTTAATTATTTTATTTATTCCAAGACAAACCGCAATGCCACATGTATGGCAAAACATTTGGTTCGATACAAAAGCATAGGTTAACATTTGCTTAGCCACTGTATACGTTTGTATCTGGCCGTCCAGTACATATCTCGTGGTAGTGCTACATTCCTCTCGTTAACTCACAGATATCTCGTTATTTTCATGCACTGGATCCTCTTGTGCGCCTTGTAGATCTGTTCGTCTTGGGGTTTTTTATTTTTCAATAATAACCATAACTTTATAATTGTGTGCCTGTCTCAAAACTTAGTTTGCATACTGTGTATAACATATATAACACAGTAAAGGAGTTTAAGAATGCGTGGGATAGGCATAAGGCTACCCTAACTATAAGATAAGGCCAGGGACTAATGAAAGTATTTAGAAAATTGGGCAGACTAGATGGGCCGAATGGTTCTTATCTGCCATCACATACTATGTTTCTATATATCCCCTATATCCTACATACATGTTCATACTTTGGTTATACCCAGTAGCCTGGGACCCAGTGCCGTTTAGGCTAGTCGCTATGGTATGCTGTAGACCATCTGTATGGCTTCCCAGTCTATGGTCCGTATGCTTCCGTCCGTGTTTACATGCGAGTCTTGGTATAGTTATTTCGGGTTAGGGTCCCTACCCTTGTCCCTTTTTTGTCTTGACTCTGGGCCAGCCTGGGTCCGTCTAGGTTGCTGGAGTGTATGGGTAGTGTCCTTGTACCACCCTGTCCATGTGTTCAAGCGATAGAGGGCCTTAGAAGGAAAAGAAAGGTATAGGTAGAGAAAGAGAGAGAAGGGGGCGGGGGTGTATGCGACGGTTCAGCGCGGCCTGCTATAATTTACTGTACATATCTTTATCGGGGGGGTTGGAGGGCTAGATAGGGTGTAGCTGTGCCAGGGCTCCCACAGTCTATTGAATTTGGATGTGGTCCCTCTCTATCTGGCCGTCAGGCTATCCATTAAGTGTACCTCCTTTATGTTACCTATCACTCTCTGTATGGGGGGCATGTCCGCCTGCAACCATGTTTGTGCCATCGTTCTTCTTGCGGCTAGTGCGATCTTATGGATCCGTTTTTGTTCCTCCCTAGTCCAGTCGTCTATGGGTCTGTTCAGAAGGTATGTCCATGGGTTTAGGTCTGGTGCTCTGGCGAAAATTCTATTTATCATTTTGTGTATTTTCGTCAAGAATGCTTGAACTTTAGGACCTTCCCACCACATGTGTATGTATGTGCATCTGTGTCCGCAACCCGTCCAACAGTCATCTGTAGGTGTTTGTCGCATGCAATATAGTTTGACTGGTGTGGTGTACCACCTAAACATCGTTTTTTAGGATTGTACTGTAGTGTTACGCAGATGGATACGGAATGATTTGCCTCCCAAATGTGCCTCCATTCTTCTCCCTCCAGTACCTCGCCTAGGTCTCTTTCCCACGATTCTGTGTATGTCAGTGCTCCCCACTCCTTTGTTTCTGAACACAAGTGTGTGCACATCGTGGTTATTAAGCCCTTCCGAGTGGATTCGTTAAGGCACATTCTTTCAAAAAAGGTCAGAGGACCTATTGCCGCCTGTTGCACGAGTGGCTGCTGGACATAGTCTCGTATCTGTATATATCTGAAAAGGTCTGTGGGGGTGAGGTGTGTTGTCTGTTGGAGTTGGTCAAAGGGGACTAGTTTCTAATGTTCATACACATGACAAATCCTCTGTAGCCCCGCTTTTTCCAAGTTTGCAAATTCCCTGGCTGCTATACCTGGTGGGAATGCCATATTTCTCAGAAGGGGAGTTAGGGGGGACAGCGTTGATGTCAGATTGTACTTGTGTGCGTAAGCATCCCATAATCTCAGGGAATTTAAGATAGCCGGGCATGTTGTTATCAGGATTGGCCTATCTTCTCTGCGCACCCACATGTGATACTGTGGCAGGTCAGCCCCTGTCATGAGGGATTCTAGGTCCACCCATCTCCTCACCTCTAAAGGCGCGTACCACATCGCGACTTGTGCCAACTGCGCCGCTAGGTAATAGAAGTAGAGGTGTGGCAGGCCCAACCCCCTCTCCTCCCCCCCTCCCTTTGCTTCTGTCTATATAATATGTTCCTGGAAATTCTATGGCAACGTTTTTGCCATATGAAGTCGCCTATTGCTTTTTGTAGGTGGGCCAAGTCGGATTTCAACAATTTCACGGGTAGCGCTTGGATGAGGAACATAATTCTAGGTAATATATTCATTTTTACTGCGTGGATGCGCCCAATCCAGGATATAGGTTTGTCCTGCCATTTTTCCATGTCTTGCATTAATGTCCGAATCAGTGGGGCATAGTTCAGTTGGTGTAATTTGGTTGGGTCGCCTGGGAGTCGTACCCCTAGGTACTTAAGATGGTCTCTCACTATGGGGATGTTGTGTCCTCTGCAGTCATGCCAATCGGGAGGGCGCTAGATTTTTCTAGGTTAGCCTTATATCCGGAGAAGGTTGCGTATTGAGTTAGTAAGCCTTTAAGAGCTGCCATGGATTCTGTGGGCCTCGTGAGGGTCAGCAATACATCATCCGCGTATCGCCTGCATTAGCAGCCTCAATACTTCCAGGAGCCGCACCACCTCTTTGGTTTTATGTGCTCTCTTATATGTTGCCAATTTGATGCGTATGCCTCTGATCACTGCCTTGTGCGCCGCCCAGATGTTGTTCGGGGCTACGTCCTCCCTTTAGTTTTCCGTGAAATATTTCTGTATTTCCTCGCGTATTTCTGCTTGTGTTCCCTCGTCCTGTAGCAAATGGGAGCTCAATCTCCAGTTCCATGGCGATGCCATGCAGAGGTGGTCCATTGTTAGAGAAATGTCAGCGTGGTCTGACCACGTAATGGAGCCGATTTTGGACTCCATCACCCTAGCCATGCTAGTGTTATTCACAAGGAAATAGTCAATCCTTGAGTAGGTACCATGTGGTGCGGAGTAAAATGTATAATCTAGCTCCCCAGGGTGTTGGGCCCGCCAAACGTCCAACAAGCCGGTGCTCTGGATAAAGTCGCGGAGCAGCCTATCCTGGCTACCTCTGCCCTGCGACATCTGTTGGCCTGCTCTAGTGCTCCCGTCGACGTCCGGGCTCGGTACGGCATTAAAGTCTCCCCCCATTATTAGCATACTGTATGGTACGGTAGGGCCTTTACTTTTTCAGTCATTTTCCCCCAGAAGTCGGGGTCTGGTGTATTGGGGAGTATATATTAATCAAGTGAACTGAATGGGAATATAATGTCCCTGTCAGGATAATGTACCTCCCTTTTGCGTCTAAATCTGAGGACTGGATTTGAATCGGGCATCTATTGTGAACAAGTATGGCTACGCCATTGAATTTCCGGTTTGATCTAGCTTCATATGATGTGGAGTATGTACGGTCTCGTATGTGGAATGTTGTGCGTTTAGAGATGTGCGTCTCTTGTATGAGAGCTATGTCGGGACCTAGTCTCTTGATCTCTCTAAGCATTAGGCGTCTCTTTCTGGGGGCGTTCAGTCCCTTAGCGTTTATGGACGTTAGTTTCAGGGCCATTCCCGCTGTGAAGTAGGTTGCATATTGCCGTCAAACGGTACCCCTCCCCGACTCCTCGGGGTGCTGTTATGACTACTAGTTTCCATTTTTTTGGAGTGCTCAACCACTACTGAGCCCGTCGCATAAGGGGGGGATTGGAGAAAGGGGTAGGACGAGAGAATATAGAGAGAGAAGTACAGAGAAGAAAGAGTGTAGTGACTGGACTTACCAGTCGCCAGTCCGGTGTGGGCTGCAGTTCCCAATCTCATCTCCCGCAGTGCGCGGGCTCTGTGTGGGATGCGGGTTCCTGTACCGTGGTGGGACTACGCTATATGTCCCAGGGTAGAGTAGAAGGCTATGTCCCTTAAATTTCGGGGGCTGTCTTGTTATGTCTTAGGTTAGATGTAACGGTATCGATTTGTCCCCGATGTGGCACTATTTCAGGACGGGGGGGCGACTCTGTGTTGGTGAGGGGGATAGCTCTGGCAATTCCGTATGTCCGACCCCCTAGTCAATCCGTGCGTGGGTGGGGAATGGGGGAGAGCTTGTCTATACACTAGCTGCTGGGCTCTCTGGTTCCGCACGTCTGGGAAAGGAGTGTGCCCGCTGGGGGCCAAGGCTTTTACATGATCACCTCTGAGTGGGGGCCTGATCAGTAGAGCCCTTGTAGTAAATTTCGCATCTGGTCCCTATACGTTTCACTGGTACGCATTACTTCTATAGCAACTTTGCCATGCTATTACTGTGTGTATGTACTCAGTGGGTGAGCGCATTATTGGGAACATAGACATTACAATTTTTCATTAACTCTACATTTGCTGCTAAAAAAAATTTCAGTTAAAGAGGATAACAGAGCAAACATCATATGTAATTTTATGCCTTACAACCCCTGTGGTGGTAATTCACTTTGGAAGACCCCCTAGATACCATCGTTAGCCCCCATATGTGCGTCTGTATCCATTGTGCAGTAATGGTAGTGCGTCACGTAGTCCAATCTGTTAGTAAGTCAGGTCCGGTGCTCCTCATCTCGCACAACGGCCAGTTAACCCTGGTGTGCCCGGAGTGAGTTATGTGGGCCTGCGGCTGCCCATCGAGTAGTGCAGGGAGTCGGGCCTGTCCCGGGGCAGCTCCGGGGTGTGTAATAGCGGGACTGTCATCGTCGGCTGGGGTGTTTGTTGTGTTGTCATGGAAGGAGTGACCTTACCCACTGGAGGTCGGTTATAGCCAGGTAGGACGTTGAGGGGTCTCAATTTTAATAAGCTATTGTCGATGTTGTGGTGATGGTTACGTGGGGGGCCGCCTCCGGGTGCCAGGTTCTGTTCTGTCCTGAGTGCCTAGCAAGAATGCTGAAATATGGTCTACCCTAATTTGCTATTGAGCGGGCTATTTGGCGACAGGATCCCTGCCTATGTCCCGTCGCCCTCCATGTCTAGTTTCCCCTCCAGTAAGTAACCCCATATCGCCCTCTTTTATACATAACACGGTGGCTTTTGACATAAATATGAGGTGTTTTTTTTGTTTTTTTTTAAGTATTCAGAGGGTTCAATCTACGATCTTATGCAAGTACCTGACCGCCTTGAACTATTTGCAATCTAGTGGTTACCGCTCCAGCATTCAAGCGGGAGTGTGTTTTCAGTGTTACCTTGTCCAGTCGGCCGTTTCGGCCTCATGTACGCTCGAGTCCCAGTGTCGTTAGTGCAAGCCCATTCCACATCCCGCTAGTGTCCCCTTCCCTCCAACATGCTCTGTGCCATGCCTCCGTTTTCCCCAATACTTCCCCCCCATTCTGCCCTCCTCCCCCAAAACCCCATCCTGCTTGCGGTGCTGTTCAGTTCACAGGCTTTTTGTGTCCCCATCAGGCCCTTACTATCTGAGCCACCTCTGTGAAGGTGTCCCCCATGCCCCATAACAGGAGCTTCTCTCCCATCCCCCCCAATGCCAAATATCGTAGACCCCCCGGTGCCACAATTCGTCCGCCATGGTATATTCAGGCGGATCTCTGCTGGCAAACCCCCAGTACCTCAATCCCCGATGGTCTGCTATTCTCCTGGCAGGGGTTGAAGGTCCTCTGAGCCCGCCACCGTAACAGGAACTTGCGCAGGTGCTTGGACCCCAGGTGCTGCAAAGAAGTTGTCCGCATCTTTTCCTGGCTGCAGGACGTGTGCTTTGCCATCTTGAAACGCCAACAGCTTAAAAGGGTCGCCTCAGGCATTGCGCACATTTGCTTCCCTCAGCGCCTCCGTGATGGGCCTCCACTCACGCCTCCTCTGTAGGGTAGCTGGTGCCAGGTCTTGGAATAAGGACAGTTCAGCCCCCTGAAAAGTAATCTGGGCATCCCTGCTTCTCCTGAGGAGGGCTTCCTTGGTCTGGAAGTGCCGAAACCTGATGATTATGTCCCTTGGGTAGTTTGTATCCAGCCTCCTTGTGCGCAGTGCCCTGTGTGCACGCTTGATTTGCCATAGGTGATCTGGTAATCCCGGCAATAATGGTTTAAGAATGGTGGTCACTATGTCCACTACCGGTCCTTCCCCCGCGTTTTCTGGGAGACCTCTGAGGCGTATATTATTTCGGTGTGATCTGTTTGCTCCGCTGCCGCCATTCTGGAGGTCAACTGGTTCACTTGTTGTATCGCGGTGTTGTGGGCTTTTGTTGTAGCCTCTAACCTGGTTTCCAGCCTTGTGGTGCGGTCGCCTATGGCCTGGATTTCCTGCTGATTACCCTGGTGGAGCGCTCTATTTAGGGTGTTCAGTATTTGCGCTGAGTCAGCCGTGTTGGGGGCACTCCCCATTGTGGCCGCGTTCTCAAAGGTGGACCCCTCTCCTCCTCCTGCCTCGCCGCCATCTTGTGTGCCCACGAACCCCACATGTGGAGCTGCGAAGTATTCCACCACAGAGGCCCTTCTTTGGGTTCTTCTTGGCAGGCCTTTTGTCCATCCCTGGGATCACTTAGGTTTCGCTAAATGTAGGTTAGCACTCTGATGTTTGCTGTTTTGCGGTGCGGTCGGAGCGGAGCGCTAAGCAAACGTGTCCAGCTCGCTCCGTGCCCAGGCCACGCCCCCATTATTATCCTATTTTAAATACCAAAAATGCCAGTTTACATAACCTTTTATTACTACTCGTACGTACTCAGCTTCTGGCATGACTTGCATTATCATTTACTTATTTAAAAATTGTGCAATTCAATCCTATGTCACGATACTGAATTCCCTGATATGCCTGTAACAGCTATCGTGGTACTGATGGCCTGTTTGTAAACCTTTTTGTACAACAAAATAAAGAATATAAAAAAATAAAAAAAACATTGCTAGGGATAGAGGATGATAGGATGGATACATTTATCAGATCTCTGCCACCCATGCTAATGATATACATCGAAACATATACAATAAACAAATTTGAATGCTGTACTATGACTTGGAACTTTGCATAGAGACTGTACTTAGTTTCTGTCTCTTTAAGTTTGTTTAGCCAGGTACATTTTAATTAATTGCCTTAGATTTTCCCGCTAGAAATAAACTGTACATTTTATGAAGTTGAAATTATTGGATGTAATATTTACATGTTTGTTGTTTTTTTTTTCCCTTTAGATTTCATATATTGACCTACCTGGACCATTAGGTAGACCCCTAAATCGTCATCTTGCTATCAATTGTATGCAGGACCTTGCCATTTGCTGGTGGCCAGTACCCGTCGATGACATTTGGCCCTGGTCTCCAGTGTCAAGTGACAAAGACCGGGCCAACCTAGTCCTTTTAGGATGTACAGCCAACAGACTTGAGGTGAAATGTTACTAAAACTATGTGTACATTTATAATGATGATCTGAAACAAATCACTTCCTCCTGTGTAGAAATTTTAAATAGAATTTGTAATAGTTGATTTAGCACAATATAAATCCATTGTTCAGGATTTGCCTTTTCTGCTTGCCAACTAAAAATAATTGATGTATTCAGTTACATTGTGTATCAATGATGTTTTTCTGTATTTTTTTAACCAATTAAATCCACAGCTGACTTCACGCAGTGAGTTGGCCACAGTGCGCGAAAAAGTAATAGCTGAAAAAGATCATTTTTAAGATAATTATTATATATATATATATGTATGTATTGATATATAAAATAACAAATAAAAAGAGATGCACTCTGCAGTCTTCCAATGATAAATGGGTGTTTAATCCATATAAGGTGTTACATATATATCTGATCTCAAGACCTTATATGGATTAAACACCCATTTATCATTGGAAGACTGCAGAGTGTGTAACGGATCACCTGGCACCCCGACTGGGTACCTCCGTTGAAGGATGCTCCTAGCGCTTCCTGAGGACTCCAAGCACTGCAGCAGACACCAAAACCACCGAACCGTAGGAGCATATGAATGCTGTAGACAGTTGAATAGGAAAAACCATGCGAATAGGTTTACACTCCTAGCAGTCAAACTGGAACAGCATACAATAAATCCTCCCCCAATAATGAGCCGACACTTCACTTTGAGGGTTAAAACAGGAACTCACTGGACTGGCACATACAGCCTCTTTTATTCCCAATCCACAAACTTAGTACTGCCCACAGGGTTTTACAGAACAACCAATAACACACGTACATTACAGAAAACCTTCCCAGCAATTATACACAAAATCCTCCCCTCTGCTTGTGATCTAATTATGTCACACAATGGGTTAACATAATTATCACCAGCAGGAAAAATACAGTATCATAAAACACATCACAGGGACCCCAAAACATGCCATAACCCCATAAAAAATATATAATTGGAGCCGGGGGATCTGGGTGAACCACATATCCAAAATTCACCCAGATCCGTTCAGTAGTTTGGAAGATACAGTTTAATGCAGATTCCGCAGAACATATACAGGCCATATGAAAAATAATAACTGTATAATGTGTCCCCTGTTGTATAGTTTAAAACTACTGAACGATGTCTTCGTGCACCAAATACTGGCGAGATGGCACCGTGTAGAAAAGTCCAAACAGTGTCTGTGAGTTAAAATGGCCGCCATCCATTGTTCTCACCATGTGCTCCATCCATTGTTCTCACCATGTTCCTCTGATACATGAAATGGTGTTTTTAAAGGGTAATACATCCCAGGGGCCATAGTCACATGGCAGGAGGCTGGCAATCAGTCTTCTCCAATGCCCAGTGGCGAGGTCGGTTTCGCCACAGAGTGCATCTCTTTTTATTTGTTATTTTATATATCGACAACGTGGGATTGCACCAGGGCAATATCATACCTTTATACGAAAAGAAAGGGTGAGTAACAAGCAATTGATGAATAGATGGATGAATGTATGTGTGTGTGTGTGTATATATATATATATATATATATATCCTGGTGCTTATCAGAAAAAAAATACAAACATATAGTGTAAAACAGCACTTCAAGATCTTCTTAATCCAATAAAACTTAGCATTTATTGCTCACATTAAAAAGATCCTGATGGAGAAGGCAGGGGGCTCCCAGTAGCTGACCCAAAGACTCCTGTTCCTCTTGGCTTATTTCTCACATGGTGGACTCATGTACTTTACTTTTTACTTAGATTTTTCTTTTTTCACTTTTTTTCTGCTTTGATTCCATAAGCTTTCAGTCATCACTGAATCTAGCAAGCTCATAGGTCTCTCGTAACAAAAATGGCAGGATATGTACCTAGCCTTAATACTAAGAATAATTACCCATCCACAGACATACCCTGCATAAGCATGTTTCAACAATTTAGTATTGTGCAGTAACAGCCAGTCATATCTTGCCAGCTCGACATATGTTCATTTTACTACCCAAAAAGCAGAGCAGACCTAGCATGTTCTTGATGTAAATTAGCAATGTTATGCCTAGTAAATCTCATTTTATTTTCAACTCACACAAAGGGATATGCCTTAGTTAATTAAGCTGGTAATACTAGCACCTCACGCTAAGTCAGTCTGTTAACCTGAAGCAACACCTCGTCTGCCTTTCCCTACAAGTGACGTGCTGGTTTAGCCAATATTGAGACCACTTTAAAACTTTTATTTTATATCCAGCTAGACCTAATCTACATAGCTGTGTTGTACTTCACTCTTACTTTATATGTGTACTACACTTTATTACGAATACTCATAAGTTACGCTAAGCTTGTTTATATTCAACAGATTGACTAGGGGGTCAGAGGTACAGTTTAAACTGTATACCACGTGTATGCTGTTGTGGCGTTTGATCTTGCAATGTACCTACCTGCACGACAAAAATAAAAAATTCCCCCAAAAAAGATCCTGATGAAAGTTTGGGGGACAAACTGAAACGTTGATCTTTTTAATGTGAGCAGTAAATGCTAAGTTTTATTAAATTAAGAAGACCTTGGAGTGCTGTCTTACACTGGATTTTTATATATATATATATATATATATATATATATACACAGTGAGGGAAAAAGTATTTGATCCCCTGCTGATTTTGAACATTTGTCCACTGGAAAAGAAATGATCAGTCTATAATTTTAATGGTAGGTGTATTTTAACAGTGAGAGACAGAATAACAAAGAAAATCAAGAAAAACGCATGTCAAAAAGTTATACATTGATTTGCATGTCAATGAGTGAAATGATGGAATTTAGTTACATTATATGATCATACATTGCATAAGCCTGCCACAACATCCATGTACCCCATCTTTGGCAGGTCCTACTCTGAGGGATGGGTTACATTGATGTTGTGGCAGGCTTATGCAATGTATGATCATATAATATAACTAAACCCCCATTATTTTTGCCTAGATTAGATTTAAAAAACAAAAACAAATAAAATCTGTCAACGTTGAAGTTGCTGTTTAGTGGATAGGTGAGTGCGCTGGATCTTTTGTATTGTATAAATTGGCTTCCAACAGCACTCCATTTATGCATGTTCAGGGGAGTGCAGCCCCATGGTTTCATATATATATATATATATATATATATATATATATATTTGGGAGTCTAGCCAACTGCTTGATTTTGCACCCCTCCCTGTCACAGGTGCCTCATTATATGATTATATTCGTGCACATCTGTGAATGTGGTGTACAGTGTACAGTGTGTGACTAAGGTTGCTACACTGGAGAAACTGGCCTTAAGCTGCATCTCAGAATGAATCTACACAGACACTCAATCAAGAAGCACAAGGAAAACGGATATTGTACCTCTGTTGGTCCTCATTTCACCCAGACTTGTCACTCCATCCAAAGCCTCAGGATTAAAGTTCTTAAAGGGAATTTCAAAGACTCTCATGAACGAAAGACATTTGAGATGAAAATGATCACACATTTCAACACCAGAAAAGAAGGACTTAATAAGTAGGCTCTGGCTTTCTCACACACTACCAAAATGTTTTATAAACACACATCTTAATGCCATATATAGTTCTTTTTCAATATTCTCATTTCAGCTTTATTTGGATCAATTTATATACATACATATATGCAGCTATATACTTGCATGCCATGCTCTGCTGTTTTCTTGTTTGCTTTTTTTTTTTTTTTAAACCCCTTCAGAACGGAGTCAATAGTACACGTTCTGATCAAAACAAAACGTAAACAAAAACTGGAATTTGAACCCAAAAACTCTTGTGGTGTAGCGCTATATTTACAGATAAAGGGTAGTAATAGAAAACTTGGTATACAACAGTACTACCTTGAATATTCATTATGTCTTTATATTCACATTAGAGTATAAATTCTACAAGACATAAAAAACAGACATACCAAACATAGTGCAAACTGTATAATAAAGTCCGTTATAGAATATTAGGAAGGGAAAATTTCCCACTCACAATTTTAGGAGCTAATATGGAATAGCTCAATATCTGCGCTCTTGGGGTCCGTAAAGGCGACCCTCACCCTTCTTGTGTATAGGTATCCTTGATTTCCTATGGAAGTAGAAACCGTATATGGTGCAGTACCGTAATTATTTTTAATGTGAGATAAATATAAAATATAATACTCACAAAATTAGAGCCATCCAGAGCGGCTCTAATCCACACACTTGTGTAGTTAAGGACCACACACCTTCTTTGAAAAATAAAAAATAGGGAAATGCCAATATATAATATAAAAGAGTAGTAATTTTATTGTAACGATAAATGTATAAATATATATATATATATATATATATAAAACAATAAAAAGCAATATCAAATTGGCATAAAATCCAAAAGTCCAATAGTCTCACAGTCTCACCAGTACGCGTTTCGCCTTACAGGCTTCCTCACCTGGATGTGGTGATTCAAACTTCTCATGGATCCTCCCTGCTATATGTACCCCTCTCAGGGGTGAAATAATTGGTATCCAGGCTTGTATTTTCGCGGGCAATCACCATAGAAACGGTGACGCCCTGCGTTTCAAGCCATTTCTACTGTTTATTTCCGGGTTTTCTGTTCCGTCGCGTCATTTCCGGTTTCGCCGATACGTCACTTCCTTGCGTTCCACCATGCGGTTCACCGTGCGTTTCACCGTGCGGTTCACCATTTATTTCCCCAGGGTTTCCGGGTCGGCGATTTTTGAGGAGAAATATAAGTTTAAATGAATTTAACACATATATGAGATTAATAAGCTTTCATTTTCCAATATAAATAAGCCTTATAGTAGTACATTAAGATTAATAATGATTAAATTGCATTCTAAAGTCTTTTTTTTTTTTTTTTTTTTTATTCTTTATTTTTCCATGCAGAAAAAGGTACATAGCAACAGGCAATGCCACAACAGCGATTGCAAGCGAAATGATCTACATATTAGAGACAATTGTTTGGCATAATAGAACATTGCACATTTTATATATTAGTGTAAATTTGTCAAGAGTGGAATCAACATGTCGGCTAAGAGATATGTGAAACAGGTTATACATTTGGTATAAACAGGCTGGCATTATTGAAGTATTTTGGGGTCGCATGCATAGCTGAGTCACCACTTGTCTGTGCGCTGCTTAAGATCATAAGCTGAACAGTTCGCTGAATCAACACAAATTCTAAAACATAATAAAAATAAAAAAAACACTGAACATGTGGGTAACAAGCTAGTTCAACGTGTCTAGGGATGTACTATTCGGTTCGACTGCGCTTGTGTGGTTGTGGGCCCAAGGGCTGCTCCCAGTTATGGCTGCGTGTACAGCATGTTATCAACATTACAATATTATTGTATCGAGACATCTGTGCGGCTAGGTTAACCGACTCCGCTTCAGGTTTAGGGGCGTCAAAAAACAAGCCAGCCTCACACTGACGCCATGCTGTACAGCAGGGGACTCGTGTGGGTCCTCCTCTGTTAGGCAAGCTAGTCAGGGCAAGCTTGCGTTATCATATAACATGGCTAAGCTGGTACATATAAAATTACATTCTTTGGTGTATTGTGCTCAAAATTCACTGTACATGCTTGCCTGACCATGATAGCGACACAAGCTCAGTTATAATAATTATTGGTGAGTACTAGCACATTTTGTGAGAAAACATTGCGGAGATAACATGTCGGTAAACATACTAAATAAATCTGAATCATGCAGTAGGTAGCTTCTGAGTTAATGCTAACACCGAGGACAGATTACTCTGTGTAGGTTTCATCCCAGACTTTGAGAAAGACATATTAAAAGCATTTCCTGTTGTACCAGACACGTTCTAAACAATAGTAAAAATACAATTATGAATTTGTCGTGTTCGGAGTGCTAAGCGTGTTTGTCTGAAGTTTAGAGTTAGATGTGTATTCAGAAGCGTAAATAGCATGTAGTGTGGGAGGGCTATGTTCTAACATCAAGATATCCGCTGTGTGTGTTAATTATAGCGTGTATGTGAGGGTTGAACTTAAGCATTTAGACGCAGAGACAGTAATAGGCCCGGCGTCCCTTCGTGCCATGAGTATGTGTCTCAGCAGACTTTTTGACACCCATGGCGTATGTGATTGGCTCTTGCGGGCTTGGTGGGCTCATTAGTTAAGAAAAAAAAAAAAGAAAAAAAACACTTTGGGTCATTGGTGAACCTGGACTTGCGACCCTCCGAGAGGAGTGCATGGCGCTGTACAGTTCTTTTGCAGATCATACGAGGTAAGTCCTACTTCAGGTGGTGGCCTTGGCAGGCGGTCTCCGCGGAACAAACTCTGGTGCATTTGCAGAGTATCTTCCGTGTTGGCGCGCTTGTCCTGCTGATGGCGTCGCCGGAACCAATGGTTCTGTGGGGAGGCCAAGTAAGCCCAGTAGCCCGGTGGCCTCTTGCATGTCGTGTATTACATGCTTGGTGCCTTCCTTGTCAATGTTGAGAGTACGGCCAGGTCCCCAGCGGTACCGGATTTGATGGAGGCGCAGGAGTGCTGTGAGTGGGCTCATTGATCTCCTCCATGCCAGCGTCCCGCCTGATAAATCTGTATAGAAGGAGAGGGTCATTCCTTCAAAGGGGTATGTGGGTTGTGCTTGAACGACCTCCTGAATAGCTTTCTTGTCCTTGAATAGTTGAAACTGGAGAATGACATCCCCTGACGCGGCAGTTGGGGCCTTCGCTGGTCTTGGTATGCGGAATATTTCCTCCAGGATTATTGCTTTCGCTGCCTTTGGGTTCAACAGGTCAGTGAGTAATCTCCTGATGAAATGTGGGAGTTCGGCCTCTGGAACAGAGTCAGCCACCCCCCGTAGCTTTATGTTGTTTCGTCGTGACTTATCTTCGTGGGCTGCGAGTTGTTGCTCAAGTTGCCGGGTTTTCTGTTGCATGTCCCGGATCGTTGCCTGGAGGTCCACGATCTGACTAGAGTGTTTGGTAGAGGTGGCTTCCACTGCCCCCAGCCTGGTAGTAATGCCTTTAATGTCCTGTCTGAGCAGGGCCACATCATCCGCAATTTTCTTGTGGTGGTCTTCCATAAGCGCCCCAATTGCCTCCATGGTCACAGGGGTTGGGGTTTTCGTGGGTGACTGTGCCCATGTAGATAGTGGGTCATGCCTGGGCACTATGGGGTCCCCCTCGTCTTCCTCCGACGACTCGTCTGTAAAGTCGGAGCAGCCGCCGTGCAAGGACGCCATTTTGGCTCCTGCTGCATCGTGCACCTGCCGCCATAGTTCCCCGATGTCCATGCCCTGACGGGGCTTGTCGGGTTTCACCTTCTTGTTTTTCCGACCCATGGAGCCCGGGGGGTTTTCTGGGTCTTCCTGTGGCAAGTTGGCGTAAGTTGAGATGTCGGTAAAGGTGTTTAATTAGTCCGCTGGTCCGGAGCTCCACGGCCATGCGACCGTCTGGTTCAAACGCTAAGCTCCGCCTCCTCCTTTTATTTCTACTTATGACATGAGTATGTTTATTTTAACAGAAGATGACCATTTTACAGGCATATTATGATCAAATACCCATATATCGTTATTAAAAAGATAGATTAATAGGAAATAATAAATAATAATAAGTAAATCAATGATCAAAAATTATTAAGTACAATACAACATTTAAAAACCTTATAAATGCATAATTTCAGTTATTATCTTAATAGTATATATAATAAAAAACAGTTAAAACATAGCCCAGTCAATGCTCACATATTAATAGAAGGTGAAGGGAGAGAGAAAAAAACCAAAAAAACCCAAAAAAAACAACCTGGTGGTCATGATTTTATTAAGGGAGGTATAAGTGCAACCATAAAACAATTTTATTTTAATTTTAAAAAATGGCACATCGGGGGCGGAGTCTGACTGCCAAAGCGGACGGTCGCACATGTCTGGAGCTCCGGGCCGCAAAGCTGAAAAAACCCTATTTTCTGATACCCAGACGGGACCAACAGGGCCCGACAGCTCCCCCGGGTGCCCTGAACCCAGATGGGGAAAAAAACAAAAAAAGCGAGACAAGAAGCGCCCCGAACGGGCATGAACATAGGAGAGATGTGGCGGCAGGCTCGTGGCGCACAAGGGCCTGGGATGGCGGCCATTGCTGGTGATTGCTCAGACCTCTCGGACGACTTCTCTTGTGGAACCGATGAGGGCTACACACCTGCTACGGCGCTTCCCCCGCCGCGGATCCCGACAGCACAGCCGGACACCGCTCCTGTGACGGCCGCACTCTTGAAAGAACTGCTGGCGGATTTACAAAAGAACCTCCAGGCAGACATGGCCACAATACGCCAAGACCTGAAAGGCCTGACTGGCAGGATAGGAGCCTTGGAAACCACCTCACTCTCAGCCAAACAGCAGATCACCACCCTCCAGCAGGAGGTCAGAGACCTGCGAACACTGAACGGCTCCTATGAAAGGCGCTTTGCAGCCCTTGAAGACTCCCGCCGTCGGAATAACATAAAGGTCAGGGGGGTCCCTGACAACGTACCCGAAGCGGAGCTCCCGCACGTGGTAAGGAGACTACTTGCGGCCCTGCTCACACCCAAACTGTCCAAAGCATTAGAGATAGAGGGCATATTCAGGGTGCCCAAACCTGCCAAGGCACCAACCTCTGCCACGAGGGACGTGATCGTACAATTCGTTAAAGGGAGAGACAAAGCAACCCTCCTAAATGCACTACGCGGCAACTCACCTTACTCCTTCGAAGGCATGGACCTAACCTTTTATGCGGATTTGAGCAGCAGCACCTTGGCATGGCGTCGGGAGCTGCGGCCGCTTACTACCCTCCTACAGAAGCATAACCTTAACTACAGATGGCGACCCTCACGTGCCCTGTCAGTCGCCCATGGGACTACAAATTCACATCATCCGAGACCTCCAAGAAGCCAAAACGCTCCTGCAGAAACTGGGCATTCCCCAACACCTCCTACCCACCGAAGCACCGGAGGCAGCACAGCGACCAACCCACGGATGGAATCCGGAAACTACGGCGGAATTTGTACCCAGACAGGCCGCCCAGGGCTTACAGGACACTACCAAGACCTGACTTTATGAGAGACAGCCTATCATAGGCCCAGTACTGGACCCACACACTCTGGCAGCCCGATCCACACAAGGCCCTTAAACCCAGATACCCACTCACAAGCTGAGCATACACCGCTTATTACCCTCCCTCAGATTAGTGGAAGGTACCCGCCACGGTCCCCCCCACCCTCAGGAATATAATTTATTTATTTTTCTCCTCCCCGTTCATACTATATACATATATAGAGTCTCCCCCGTAGGTATGCAACACCGCTCATACTACCGGCAACTCCGATCCAGCACAACACCTTGCACAACAGCATCCACAAAGGGGAATTGCTCGCAGTGCACTCTCACTTTTCTTTTCCCGCTCCATTCTATATGTGCAACGAGTGACAGGGACCTAGCAGGGTTACCGGGCCCGGTGGGTTTCTCAGCTTCGAGTCACCACTCTTTATCTTCAGGGGATTTATGGGCCCTATCCCTAACATGATCACATAACTTACACTATGTCAGCAATTTATTTGGGTAATTACAGTATAGCCTGATACAGTTAGCTATGAGATCGAAGCAGCTATTAGACCACATACTATTACTTACCTAACCAATGCCTACATAAAAATTGTACATAATCTTGCAGCCATAATACGTTTTGACATGGCATTCGCTTTTTGGTATTTGTCATATTGCCTGTGACCTTTCATATTTACTCTTGTGCCCCATATCAATGAAGGCATATTGTGGTTCATCTCTCTAACAATACCAGTCTACTTAGCTTGCCTAAGCTACCCTCTGCGGGACTTCCTAGTCCATGAACATAGTAACGTAAGCTTGAACAACTAACCTGCAATGTTCTTTAACACCATTATTGCCTATCCTACGCTAATACAGTTTCTACTGTTTAACAACAATCAACCTAGATATAACTCGTTAAGTGTTTCAAAAATTTTTTAAAAATGTGCAAAGTTTTTTCCACTGCCTAATTAATGTAAACCTTTGTTTAACTCTGCATACCCTGGCTATTGTGGCACGGTACGCGTTATGTGAAATTCCATGCACAAATAAAATAAAGAATTCAAAAAAAAAAATGGCACATCTCGAAATCTGCGTTTAGACCATTCGGGATTAAAGTATTTAATTTGAAGATCCACTCCATCTCAATTTTACTCATTTTACTGTCAATGTTGCCTCCCCTCCAATCCTTTTTTACTTTTATAATTCCTAGAAACGTAGTGTCTTTCATGTCACATTTATGTGCAATTTTGTAGTGTAAAGAGACGCTATGTTTTTCAAAACCTTTTAAAATATTACGGCTATGTTCTTCGATTCTAATATGCAAGGGTCTGGTGGTTTTCCCTATATAGCATAAACCGCAAGGGCAAATCATTAAGTAAATGAGGTTTTTTGAGTGGCAACTCAAAAAATCTTTAATTTGATATTCTTTACCATCTTTATCCCTAAAGTGCTTTATATGCCTTTTTTTGTTATTAGACCTTTTGCACGCTAGGCATTGGCCACACCCAAAAAATCCCTTATCTGAATTTAAAAAAGTGTTCAGTGTGCTTTTCTTTTCTTTTAAAAAGCTTGAAGTCAGGGAGTGGCGTAAATTATCAACCCCTTTGTGTATAAATTTAGGTCTTTCTGGGAGAAAAGGTTTTACACCTGGATCTTGTAATAAAATCGGCCAAAACTTAGAGATTATTTTTCTCACTTTTTTATTGTCTGTGCTAAAATTACATATGAAAGGGAGTTCCATAGATGTATTTTCCCTTTTATCCTTATATTTCAGAAGGTTCTTTCTTTCTATCGTCCTTACTTCTTCCCTGGCCATTTCTAATTTTAATTCCTCGTATGCTTTCTCCATAAAATCTTCTTTAATTTTAATAGATTGGGTCTCAAACGCAGTTAGATCTGTACAATTACGTCTAATACGTAAAAACTGTCCTCTGGGGGCATTCTCAAGCCACGGAGAGTAGTGGCAACTTTCCCTCTCTATGTAGCTATTAGCTTCTACCGTCTTGAAATGATTTCTAGTTTTAATCTTGTTTTCTTCAATGTATATCAATAAATCCAAAAAAATTATTTCCGTTTTGCTCCAATTGCTACTGAGCGTTATACCCCAGGTATTCTCATTTAGAAAATGAAAAAATTCAATAAGATCTTCTTCTTCTCCATTCCATACAAAAAAAATATCGTCAATGTAACGACCATAGGTAACCAAGCTTTCCCCCCAGCCATGAGTGCCATAAATAAACGTATTCTCCCAATGCGCCATAAATAAATTAGCATAGCTGGGGGCAAACTTGGTTCCCATGGCCATCCCATTGATCTGGAGGTAGAAGTCCTCTCCATACCAAAAATAATTGTTATTTAAAATTATCTCAATCCCTTCTAAGATGTATTTAGTTTTACTATCTGTAAAATCTGGACTTTCGCTTAAAAAATGTTTGACGGCATTACAACCATATTGGTGTGGGATGTTACTATAAAGAGCTGTAACGTCACTTGTGACTAAAAAACAATTGTTCCAAGTGCAATTTTCCAAAAGATTTAAAACCATAATGGTATCTTTAATGTATGAGGTAGTCTTTTTTACTAATGGTTGAAGATGAATATCTACATAATGGGACAATCTGCTAGATATTGAATCAATCCCTGCCACTATTGGTCGACCTGGGGGATTCTCAGTGTCTTTATGAACCTTAGGAAGGAAATAGAACACCCGGGTTTTAGTCTTTATGAACCTTAGGAAGGAAATAGAAAAACTGGAATTTGCGCTAAATGTCTGTTCAACCGTAATTCACCTCTTTCATATTAAATACATCCACACTTATTATATATAATTTTGTTCAAGAGAAACAGGGCTTTCATTTCATATCAAATATTTATATATGAAACATAATTTATTATGAATAAAATTAAAAAAACTGTGAGAAATTTAAATTTTTTAAAAAAAATTTGTAGTTCCACCTCACATTTTAGCTGTAAATGTCATAATACTTTAAGGTTTTACTGCAAAAAAATGCACATATTTGTAATCAGCGATGTCTCACGAGTACAACAGTACCCCCCATTAACGGGTTTTATGGTGTTTTGGAAAGTTACAGGGTCAAATATAGAAGGTTCCATTTTCAAATTGAAATTTGCCAGATTAGTAATGTTACCTTTGAGACGGTGTGTTAGCCCAGGAATGAGAATTACCCCCATAATGGCATACCAATTGAAAAAGTAGACAACCCAAGGTATTGAACGTGGGGTATGTTTAGTCTTTTTTAGTAGCCACTTAGTCACAAACACTGGCCAAAGTTAGCGTTCATATTTGTTTTTGTGTGAAAAAAGCAAAAAAACTAATATTTGGCCAGTGTTTGTGACTAAGTGGCTACTAAAAATGACTGGACATAACCCATTTGCAATACCTTGGGTTGTCTACCTTTGCAAATGGTATGCCATCATGGGGGTAATTCTTAGTCCTTGGCTTCCATACGGTCTCAAAGGCAACATAATCAATCTGGCAAATTTCAATGTCAAAAAAATGAAATGCAAGCCTTATATATGACTCTCTAACTTTCCAAAACACCATAAAGCCTGTACATGGGGGGTACTGTTATTCTCGGGAGACTTCACTAAACACAAATATTAGTCTTTTAAAACAGTAAAACATATTACAACAATAATATAGTCCATAAAAGTGCCGTTTGTTTGTAAAAAAATGCAAAAAAACTTCACTTTTACTTAAAATATCATCGTTGTAATACAATTTACCAATTTTAAACACTAATATTTGAGTTCAGCGAAGTCTCCCGAGTAAAACAGTACCCCCTATGTACAGGTTTTATGGTGTCTTGGAGAGTTACAGAGTCAAATATAGTGCTTGCAAATTAAATTCTCTGCACTTTCTCCCTGTGTTGTAAGGCATGTCAATCAAATTTTAATTAATCAAATCACATAATTATGTTAAAAGATTACTTAAATATACACGTAGAATTTTAATATATATGCATTTATAGGTATTTAAATTCTACGTGTATACTAATATAATCTTTTATGTAATTATATGTATTTATCTATATATATATATTTGCGGTTATTTGTATTTTATATATAGATAGATATATATAGAATGTCATTCTAAGTGTATTTTGTTACCAATATATATATTAATAACAAAATACAGTTATAATGAAATTACATATGAATATATAATTTATATTACATTTTGTTTCAATATTTTATTTATTTTATTATTTTATTTATTTATTATTGTAATTATACGTATATTTATATAATATATGTGTATATATCTATTATATATATAATATATATACATATATATATGTAACGTCATTCTAAGTATTTTAATACTAATATATGTACTTATATTAATATTAAAATACACTTTGTATGACGTTACATATATATAATATGTATATATATTATATATATAATATATATACATATATTATATATATATAAAAATACTTTTAATTTATTTTTAAACATGTTGAATTTTTTTTTTTTTTAACACTACCTACCAGCAGGGGGACTGTCCCCCTGACAGTCCCCCTGCTGGCAGATCCACAGCCAGCTATAGGGGGCCATGTGATCGCTCTTTGAGAGCGATCACATGGCCCCCGGGGGCTTCACCTGCCGGGGGAGGGCTGACTGGGCTGTCAGGAAGCCCTCCAGAAGAGTATCGCGAAGGAGGTGAGTACCGCCGAGGTCCTGGGGGCTTAAGCCGTTACGGCGTTCTATGCCGCCACAACGGCTTTAAAGCCGCAACGGCATAGAACGCCATAACGGCGTTAAGGGGTTAACTAGCTTATTGACTCTTTTCTGTTTACCTTTTCTTGCTATTCTCAGCCAACCTGAACCTTTCACTTTCAGGCACATCTTCTGCTTTTTATGACACCCCACTCCCCTCCCTCCCATCCTCCCACCCCACCCCCCATCTCTAACATCAGTTGTTTTAAGTGTTTAATTCTATCAGATTGATCAGTATTGCTTCAGACCTGAGGAAGAGAGGAAAACTCTTGAAAGCTTGTCTTTAAAATATTATGTTAGTCCAATAAAAAAGGTATCTTTGCATACTGCAATAATCTGGTATTTTGGCAATATATATATATATATATATATATATATATATATATATATATAAAATCACGAAGGAGAGCTTTCACTTTTCAACCAAATTCAAATATTTATTGTGAATACAGTCTCAGTATATCAATGTTTCAGTCTATAAAAGACAAACACTCTTAAATACCCAAGATGCAAAAATCACATGTTAACAGTTCCAAGTAATTAGTCCATAGTAATCACCCACGGAGAGCCCAAAACAGCCACCCATGAGCAGTGTGTGTGTGTGTGTGTGTGCGCGCGCGCTGTACATACGTATCCCTGTCTGCCCAAGAATATTGAGAGTTACACTCCCAAGCAGCATCTGCCGCATTTAATTTGTAAAAAATTTTTTTCCAAAACAATTTTTTTTTTTTTTTTTTTGTAAATATATTTTTATTGGCATATTTCATGCACACAAAGAGAAAGGCATAGCATTGAGACTCGCAGGTCTCCGTTGTTGTCTTACGGTGTGTTCACATAGCAAATGCCAGCACATTGAGACTCGCAGGTCTCCATTAGTTTAACCATGTATATATAACTGTGAAAGATGACAAACATAACAAGCATATCATCTACACTCTTTCTTATATATTTTGTACAGTTGCATGTCCTGTTGGGCTCGTATGCCCGCAATTACGTCAGTTTCATAAGTCCCTTATGGATGTTGCGTGTGTGTGTATGTCTCCGTTGCTCGTGCCTGTTTGTGAGAGTGTCGCGGGACAGCCCGGGCCCTATGATCCGCCCCCCCTCCCCTCTTTGGGGTGCCCTATTTAGTTGGGGTGGTCTCCTCGTCTATGTGACAGGGCCTCTCTTGTCTTTTTGTGTGTTTGTCGGGCCTTCCAGTGTCGGTGAGCACCCGTTGCCGGAGGTAGACCTGCCCCTGTATGGCTGTCTTCCCCTCTCCTCTTTGGGTTTGTAGCCTCCTGCAGCTAACTATGTGATGGTAGTTGTGTCATGTCACTAAATTCGGGGTCTGTTGTCTTCAGGATCCAATGTGTCCAAGTGTTAAGGTACACTTGGAATGTATCGTGGGCTTTGTGATGTAGTTCCTCTAGGGATCTCAGTTCTTCCATTTGCGTAAACCAAACTCTCACGGGGGGGGTGACCTGTGTTTTCCAATACTGTGGTATGATCATTTTGGCCGTGTTCAGTATGCGGATAGTGAGTGACCTCTTATAAGCTGTTCGAGGGGTTTTAGTGTGGTGTAAGAGCATGACTGCTGGGTCGAATGGGACTTGGTCGTCTGTAAACCTTGCCAATATTTTGTGGATCTCAGACCAGAATGGGGCTATCTGTTTGCATGCCCACCAGATGTGTAAGAGTGTGCCCCTGCCCTCCCCACATCTCCAGCACTGTGGGGGGTGGGATGGAATTCGGGCATGTAGTGACTCAGGAGTGTGGTACCAGTGTGTCAGTAGTTTATATGCCGTTTCCTGTGTCTTGCTGTAGCTAGAGCAGTGATGCGTTAGATAGCAGATTTTCTCCCATTCCACTTTGTCAAAGGTCTGGCCCAGTGCCTCCTCCCATTTCCCCATGAACCGTGGTTGGGCAATTGGTGTGAGTGTGATTAATAGGGTGTATAGTGCCGATACCCCATGTGCTAGTGGGTTGGGTTCCAAGCATAAATTCTCGAAGGGCGTGGTGGCCCTATGTAGTGCCGGTCCCTGCGGGAGGGATGTAATGTAACTCCGGATCTGTTTGTATTTGAGGCGTATTAGGAAAGTGTGTTCTTCGTTCCCCCTCAGATCCTTGAGTGTCTTTATGCCGTCAGTGGTTTGTATGTGTCTGAGTCTGGGTAGCGGGTCCTGTATTAAGTCTTTAAATGCGTTCGAGTCCATCCCCGGCATGAACTCAGAGTTGTGTGTCAGGGGAATTAATGGTGTCGGGTATGATGTTAGGCCATGTCTCCCTTTGGAGCAGTGCCATTCCCTTAAGGTTGCCCTCGTGTAGGGGGACTGAGACCCTTCCCCCGTCTGGGCCCCGGGTGGCAGCCACGGTAGGACTGCCACCGGGACGCCCGCCTCGTGTTCCTCCACTTGCTTCCACTGTTTTTGTGTTCCCGTTTTGGTCCATTCCATGATTCTCATGAGATGGCATGCTCTATAGTATAGGTTGAAGTCTGGCAGTGCCAGTCCCCCCCTGTCTTTTGGTTGTGTGAGTAGTGTGTGGCGCAGCCTGGGCCGTTTCCCGTTCCAGACATATTTGATGAGGGCTGAGCGTAATGTGGTGAAGAACGCTCTGGGGACCGTTATGGGTATAGTTTGGAACAGGTAGAGAAGGCGTGGTAGAAAGTTCATCTTCACTACTTGTATCCTGCCTAGCCAGGAAATATGTGGATATGCCCACTCCTGCATCTCCAAGTGCATCTTCTCATGCATTACTGTGAAGTTTTCCTTATATAGATCCCCTTCCCGTTTTGTTAGCCAGATGCCTAGATATTTAATTTTATGTGTTGCCCATTGGAAGGAGTAGTGTTGGCGCAGGGATTCCGCTCTGCGTTCTGGGATGTTAATGTTGAGTATAAATGATTTGGAGAGGTTTATTTTAAAATTGGAGAGTCTGCCGAATTCCTGGAATGCCTTCAAGATATTGGGGAGAGAGATTTCTGGGTTGGTTACGTAGAACAACAAGTCATCAGCATATGCTGCTGTTTTGTGGTGTGTCGTTCCCGTCTGCAGCCCCGTGATGTCCGTGTTGTTCCTGATGGCCACCAGCAGGGGCTCCAGAGCTAGGACGAAGAGGATCGGGGACAAGGGGCAGCCCTGGCGTGTGCCGTTCCGTATGTCGAACGGCTCCGTCAGGGCTCCATTAACTACCACTTGCGCGGAAGGTTGCTGGTATAGAGCCTCTATCCATCCCCTGACACCTGGGCCCAGCCCGAGGTGGGTCAGAGTCTGGAAGAGATATCTCCACCCCACCCTGTCGAAGGCCTTCTCCGCATCCGTGGATAGCAGGAGAAGGCCTTCCCTGGCCCTCCTTTTCCCGTGTATCAGTGTGAGGGTGCGTATTGTGTTGTCACGTGCTTCCCTCCCCATCACAAATCCCACCTGGTCAGGGTGCACCAGGTTGGGCACATGTATCTGCAGTCTGGTCGCCAGGATTTTGGCTAATAGTTTTAAGTCATTATTTATGAGAGAGATGGGGCGGTAACTTCCGCATTGTTCCCTATCCCTGCCCTCCTTAGGGAGTACTGTGATGTGTGCTGCCTGAGATTGCCTAGGGAAGTGGTGTCCCTCTTTGATAGCGTTGAATGTCAGTGTGAGTGGGGTGTAGAGGATGTCTGCATACGCCTTGTAGTAACAGAGCGGCAGGCCGTCTGGGCCCGGGCTTCTGCCGGGTTTTGTTTGTTTCACGGCTGCTGCTAGTTCCTCCTGTGTTATCTCCCCGTCTAGGGACTCAGCCGTGTCCCTGTCTAGGGTGGGCATCGAGTGTGCGGTCAGATATTCTGCGATGGAGTCTGTTAGGCGTGAGTCCGCCCGGTGGTCCTGTGGCCCTGGGAGAGCGTATAGATTTTCATAGTACGCCCGTATGACTTCCTGTATCTTCCGAGGTAGTCTGTGTAGTGTATTTGTGCTGTCTCTAATCCTGTCAATGTAGGTCTGTTGCCTACGTTTGGTCAGCATGCGCGCCAGCAGCCTGCCGCTCTTATTGCCGTGTAAGGCAAAAAACGCCTTGTGTCGTAGCGCCTCTCGGTGGTACCTTGACTGGAGTATTTTAGTGAGTTCCCTGCGCAATGTGAGCAGTTGTCCCTGCAGTTCAGGTGTCTGTTTATTTTTGTTAAGTGTGTCTAGCTCCCTTATTTTCGTCAGTGTGTTGTTCATGGCCGCTTCCCTCTGTTTTTTCATGGTGGCGCTCTTTTGGAGGAAATGACCTCTGATCACGCTCTTATGTGCCTCCCACATGATGGTTGGGGAGGTGTGGTCTGGTGTGTTTATGGCGAAGTATTCTCGGAGGATTGCTCCGATGTCATTTTTAACCTCCGGTACTGAGAGGAGGTATTCGTTTAAGCGCCACTTCGCCACTTTTGGTCTGTAGAGTGGGGACATTAGCTTGAGGGTTACGGGGGCGTGGTCTGACCATGTTGCAGTGCCATGTTCCACCTGTGTGACTAGTGGCAGGTGATGATGTGTGAGTAGAAAGTAGTCAATTCTGGTATATGTGTTGTGTGGATGTGAGAAGTACGTATAGTCCCTCTCATCCGGGTGGTGGGCTCTCCAGCTATCTACCAGTTTGTATTTGGATATGAGAGTTTTGAGTGCGGTCAAGTGTTGTGTTGGGATATGTGATCTGCCTGTGGATGAGTCCCATTTCGGGTCCAATGCTAAATTAAGGTCCCCTCCTACCACCAGGATTCCCTCCGCGAACTCCTGTACCTTGCGAAGGATTCCTGACATGAATCTATAGTGTCGTTGGTTGGGAGCATATATATTGGCAAATGTATACATTTGTCCCGCTATCGTGCCTTTGACAAGGACGTATCTGCCTTCCCGGTCAGTCTGTAGTCCCTGCTCCTGGAAGGGTGTTCCCCTATGAATTAGTATCGCCGTTCCCCGTGCCTTCCCCCCCTGGTAATCGCTATAGTATCCTATGGGATAGTGATGGTTTTGTAACTTCGGCCTTGCCCCTTCCCTAAAGTGTGTCTCTTGGATATATACAATGGAGGCCCCTGTAGTGTGAAATTCTTTGAGGGCTGCCGACCGCTTTTCAGGTTTGTTTAGACCCCTTGCGTTTATGGTGACTATAGTGAGGTTAGCTGGTATTAGTGACATATTTTGAGGGGTGTCTGCAGGTCCCGGACCCGAGCTGTCCCGCGATTGGGGTTTTTGGTCTGGTGTTAGTGTGTATACGGATGTGTCCGTGTGTATCCGCCGCGCGTGCAGCGTTAAGGTATCAGCGTCTGGGCAGCCGAGTAGGCCGCTCTTAACTTTGGCGCTCAACCCTTATGGGGGTGGAGGGAATACCCAGGCCCTTGGTCTGGTCTATTCGTGTGTGAATGACTTACGTCTGACGTCTCGCCCCGTGTGGCTCCGCTTGCGAATGTGCATTGAGTGTGCAACTTCGCCTAGAACATGTGTGACATCTTTACTGCTGTGGAAACTTGGTTGGTGCAACCGTGTTTTCAACTGTAAACCAACTTCCCAGTGGAAGAGAGAAACATCCCCCACCCCCCAAACCTATATACATGAGCAAGCGAACCCGGTTGGTTATCCCGTGCCTCATGGCCTGGTTGCCTTACTGCCATCCCCCCTGGTGCTGAGTGGGAAGCAGCCGACCGGCCATCCCCCTGGAGTGCTTGGAGCCCTATGTGGCTTCCCTCCCAGGACCTACTCACTTCGCCTCCCTACCCGGGGTGTCATCCCGGTGTTTGTGTTTGTGTGTGGTTGTCTTGTCCCCCTAATACCCGGTCCCTTCCTGCGCCTGTGTTCTCTGTCTCCTCCTCCTCTTGGACGTCTGGGCGAGACGAATCTCCGTGCCCCCACCTGCTCCAAGTGTGGTCATCACAGGTTCATCCAGGGGAGCACGGAGGTCCGTGTCGACCGTCCTCCATCCATCCACAAGTACCCCTCCCCCGCAGTTGCTCTGAACCTCCCAAGTTGCTTTGATTCCCCCCCCCCCCATCAGCATTTGAATGTCCTGGTAGGTGAGCTTTGGTATGGTTAGTCCCTTGGGCCGGGTAAACCCCGGGGTAATATACTTGCGTTTACTCCGTGTGCTTATGCTAATGTTAGTCCTCTCTTTCCTGGAACGGGCTCCCCGAAATGTTCTTTAATGGGGTTCTTGGGGGCTTGGTTGGGGGTGCCGCATTTCCTGCCCTCTGTTCAGAGTCCTCTCGGGCCCATCGCCTGTTTGCGGGTGGTCCGCGGGAGCTGGGTGTCCGCCGTGCCAGTCTCCGGTCCAGGTGCCGGTGTGTATAGAGCCAGAGGATCTGGCCACTGCAGTAAAGCTGGTGTGATGTGCAGCTCCCTCCCGAGGGCGGTCATGTCAGCTTCTGTCTTCACTAGAAAGGAGCCTTTGTGTGTGTGGACCAGCAGCCCTGTCGGGAAGCACCATCGGTATTTGACTCTATTCGTCTGTAGCTGTCTGGTGAACGGGCGCAGTGCCCTACGGTACGCCAGGGTGGCGGGGGAGAGGTCCGGGTACAATTGGATCTCTGCTGACCCCAGGTACACCCTACCTTCCTCTCTGGCCTTCCTCAGGATATCTTCCTTCTGCTGGAAATTTGCCAAGCAGCATATGGCATCTCTTGGTTGGCTTCCCGGGGGGCCTTTCGGTCTGAGGGCCCGGTGTGCTCTCACCATCTCCAGGGGTTCCCGTGGTGCGCGGCCCAGCAGCTGATTGAAGACTGTTTGTAAGGTAACTTGGATTGGGGTATCGTCGTCTGCTTCCTCTGGGATCCCCCGGACCCTGATGTTCTGCCTCCTCCCCCTGTTATCGAGGTCCTCTAGGTGTTGTGCCATTTGCTGCATCTGCTGGGTGGCCCGCCTCAGGATCCCGGTGTTCGCGGTCTGAGCCGCTTGCACGTGGTCGTGATTTGCCTCCAGTTGGGAGATCCTCTGGCTTAGGCCGCAGCATTCTTCCCGCATGGCTTGGAGTTCTTCCGTGATGGAGGCGCGGAGGCTGTTGTTTGCCTCCAGCAGGTCAGTTTTAGTGGGCAGATTTCGCAGTATGTGCATTAAATCCGGGTGGGAGTCGGTGGGGTATAGTATAGGCGTCTCGGCCAGGGACTCTTCCCCACACAGTGAAGGCGACGCTCTCCCTCCCGAGGCCATCGACTCTTCTGAGGCCTGTGTCTCCCTGTCCGCCGGCGTCGCTAGGAAGCGCCTCATGGATGGAGTTGCGCTCCCCCTCGGGGTGTTTGTTGGTTTTGGGGCTTGTGATGCCCGTTGTGATTTGCCCATTTTCGGGGCAATTAGGTGCACTAGGCGGTGGGGTGCTTGGAGCCTCACAGGGAGCTCAGACTTCACGCTGCCATCTTCCTCGGCTTCCAAGCCACGCCCCCCTTCCAAAACAATTTTAATTGTGAATGCATGATACAAAAATAGGGCACGAATGACATCAACAGTGTGAAAGCAGTCTGGACAGTTGGAAAATGGTGTTCAATCAGTTACATTCATTATTTTGTAGTTTTCTCAACATAAAGAAAACAGAACAAAACAAAATCAAATTTACAAAACCTAATAGGTCATTGTTATTAAGTAAGAGGTTGAGCTTTAACAGTTACCAGTAGGAGATCAGAGGAACATCATAACCATCTAGGGGTGGGTGGCCGACATGCTCAATCACCGCCATTTCTCCCAAGAGAACTTGCGTGGGTCAGGGATCTGCTGTTGCTCGGGACAATAAAACAAAAGTTGGGTATGCACTAGTTTGCATTTCAACAGATAAGCGCAGGAGAAGGTACACCAAAGGAGGTCCACTCTTCAAGTGCTCCGTTACACCATTATAAAAGCGTGAATTGAAAGATCAAACTAAATTAAACAGAACAAAGTAAACTAGTTGCCGGTTTGCCTTAGCCCCCCCGCCCTCCAACACAAATGTAGGCAAGTGGTCAAGAATATGGTGAAATAGGCCCATCAAGGAATTAATGCTACATGATCTCGACCCGCCACCACCTCAGCCGAGAACCATGCCATGTATGCCAAAGTGGTTTTCACCTTTGTCTTGAAAGATTCGTCTAGGGTGAGTATATATGATCTCGAGGTCAAGATAATTTTTTTGGCTAGGAGTTCTTTGTTAGTTAGTATGTCCAACCAATCCATTTTAAATATAAAAGCAAGCTTGGTTAGAAAAAACTCCAAGGTGGGTGCATGTGGCTGATTCCAGACCTGAAGGATGGTTTTCCGTCCCACTGCTGCTACGATAAGTAGGAATCATTTGTTAGGCAATGGGAGCCCTGGTAAGGGTCCCAAAAGCAAAAATTCAGGGGTAAGCAGTAAGGTGGGTATGCCCCCGCTATCTAAGTAACAGTTCAGTTCAGTTTAGTCCAGAAAGATTGGATTAGAGCACACTCCCACAGACCGTGATACAGGTCAGCTTTGGTGTGTGTAGACTTGAAACAAGTCACTGTCTCCCTTCTGGCCACGAGATTGAATCGATGAGGGGAATAATAAGCATAATGTAGAATTTTAAGGAACATGTCCCTATAAGACACCATTGGCAATGTCTGGCTATGAGTGAAGTGTGCAGTGAGCATGTCTCCCGGACTTATGTTCGGAAAATGTGTCTTCCACTTCCCTGTGCCTGTTTGTAAGCTGCTCCAGTCCGGAATATATCATAATATAATATAGAATTTGGAAATGGAATAGGAATTAGAATCAGAAGAGCACAACATGGCATCTAAAGGGTTCTCCCACTCAACAGGCGTGAAGTGTTGAGTAATGGTATTATAATAGTGTCGTATTTGAAAGTAAACAAACCATCCCACTCTCCACCCAAACCGTGAAAGGGTGGTGAGCACCTGGAACAAAGTCTGTGTTATAAGTTAAAGGCAGGTGAACGGTGCGTATTGAGTCAGCACCTAATTTGGAGCAAGATTGTTTCCAGGCCAAGATAGGGGTAGCCAGGAGGGGATTAGATAGGACAGAGTCAGGGAGCAGGTGGTGCGCCCTGTGAAGGAGAGCCACGAGTGGGTACGGTGATGCCAGGTAGAACTCAAAGGACAAGTTAGAAAACCTATAAGACCGTATTGTCCCCTCAAAACCGCCCACAGCAATTTAGGGTCATCCACATGTTCCAGATTTCATCTATAAATTTAGCCCAACTATTCTGTAAATGACCCTAGAAAGATGGATTTTTTGTGAGATATACTGGTAAACACCAATGTGCGTTAAATGGGTGTGAGGACTGTGTGGAGATAAATAGCGTGATAGGTACGTGGTCAGAGACGCTGATTGTCTCTATAGTAGAGCAGTTATAACAAGATGTATGGGGTTGAGGTTCTGTTTGTCCCAGCCCGAGCGAACGGATAAATCCCAGGGTAGGATTGTGTGGAGAGCACTGCTAAACAAGGGCTGTTGAGCCCAAACTATGTACAACAGGGGAATCCAAGAAAGGATAACAATGCCATTACTGCGCTTCGTGGGCAATCAAGGTGCTGGCTGAGGGGCCAGGAGAATCTCTGTCCCAACCTGGCAGGACATCCTTTAGAAACTCAGAGGCCTCAGTCACTGAAGTTGTGCTAAGTTTTCTATCAGCAATTTGGAGACGTAGTGTTGCAGGGTAGAGAAGAGCAAAGAGTATGCCCTTCCGGTGCAATGCTGAACAGATGGATGCCTTGCGTCGTTGAGTTTCCTGTGCGGAATAATCTTTAAAAATCCTAATTCTGCTACCTGAATGTGTAGGCAGGTCTAGGTTTTTGTAAACTGTGAGGATACGAATCGTATCATGGAAATTTAAAAATGTAGCTATGACAGGTCTTGATCGTGTTCTGTTGCTGAAATTTTCTGGGCTAATCCTGTGAGCTCGTTCAATGATTGGAGAAGAGTCAGAGGTGGTTGCAAGTTGCAAGGTGTCCAAGAGCCAAGACTGGAGAGTGGGAATGATATTTCCAGACTTTACGGATTCTGGGAAACCAACAAATCTGAGATTGTTCTGTCTGCTTTGGTTTTCTAGGTCATCCAGCTTGTCCTGAAGAGAGGTCAGAGTATTATGTTGTTGATGAATCGTGGTTTGTAGCTAGTGTACCTCATCCTCCTTGGTGCCCTGTCTTGTTTCCAGAAAGGCAAGTTGCGAAGAGTGAGCTTGGAGAAGATGGACTGTACCATCTACTGATTGTTTGGGGTCCTTAAATTGAGATTCAACTATTGAGAATGGAGTGTCCAGGCGTCCTCAGTCCGGTGAGTAGTGATGTGTTCGGGAGGCCCCTAATCTTGAGAGGCGTCTTGGCCTATCATACGGGCCTTGAATCCTGGCCACCGCCTCCTCGATGCAGGGAGGCAATTCGTTCCACGCCGGGCGGACAAACAGTGCAAGTGCAGCAAGATCGGCCCGATGTTCGGAGCAGCATTGCATGGCCCGGGGAGTGCAGATGGGTAAGGATTGTCTCGAGGTGGTGGGGAGCTGTTACAAAGCGCGGCCAGCTAAAATGGCGGCGTGACTGGAAGTCCTCCTGCCACAGTTTTAATGATGGCAGCTGAAATAGATACTTTAGTGGACTGTATCCCTCGCTGATATCATATATGCCACCTTTTAAAGTAACGACCTTTCCTTAATTTCTACACTACCTTCACTTTGCACATGGCCGGTTCAACCGTAAGATGGCACAGAAGTCCCTCTATGGTGCACCAGCCAGGGGGCCCAATCGTTAGGTGATGGGCAGAAGGAGATCACACAGCACAGCGCTTCCCCTCCTGTGAGTCACTTCATGTAGTGTGGCCGAGCAGATCGTGGTAGAGGATCTTATGTATCCTCTACCTGGTCTGACAGGAAGTGCATACTGAAGGCAACAAATAGTTTCCTATCAGATTGGACAGAATATACTCTACTGCAGTCTGCCTAGCCACGCCGCAAGGAGGAAAGAAGGATGGAAATGGAAGAGACCACAAAGGGGGAGGGCCGAGGGGAAAGTGACTCACAGAGGGGCTGATAGAGGAAGGAGACACACAGAGGGGCTGTGGAGGGAAAAGAGATATAGAGGGACTGCTGGGACAAATAAGTGGGGCTAAGGGAAAGGCATGCACACACAGGAGGGGCTTGGGGAGAAATAGGAACACAGAGTGAGGAAGGAGACACAGAAAGGGGCTGGGGGAAACAATCACAAAGAGGGGCTGGGGAGAAAGAGACACATCAGAGGGGCTGGGGAAGGGGAGAAATAAACACATAGAGGTACTGGAGTGGAAGAAAGAGACATAAAGGGGCTTGGGGCAGAGAAAGTGACACAGATGAGCTGGGGAATGGGAGACAGAGACACACAAAGGGCTCGGAGAGTGGAATGAGATACACAGTGGGGCTTGGGGGAGAGATATCAGCTACTGAGCAGAAAGGGGCCATGAGGGGACTCTTACATGGGCTGCAACACGTTGATAATGGACACACAAATGATGTAGCTGGTTTAAGATATTGAAAAAATGCACCATTCTGGAAGTGAGCCCCATGTTTATGTGTTATACTCTACATAATAGAAAAATAAAAATACAAGCAAAAAAAAACCAACAACCTAGAACGATAACAACCTTTAAAAAGGTCTGTAAGTGGGGGGCGGGGCCTGACACTCATGATGGCCGTACGTGTTTTATCATAGCTCTGGCCTTTTAAACCTTGTATTAAGGCAAAATTGCTTAAAAGTGAAACCGTCCAGTTCAAGCTGCAGATCGATACCAACTCTACCTGCACTGTTTACTGTCTGAATTGTGGTGGTCTGACAGGCTCTTACTTTGTTCTGGCTCTGCGGCCTGGTGTGACCGGCGACTGGAGAAGCGGCCGATCTTCCAATCCTGTGAGCACACTTTGTCAACACCTCTGCACAACCCCGTTACACCCGCCTCTTGACCGGTGGGGGATATTCCGGTCCCCACTGGAGCACTGCCTGATAACAGCCAGCAGACCCTGCAGGGCCCGCAGAGTTGACCTCCCACCACCTGTGATATAAGATGCCTGCTGGAGGGAGTCCTGCAGCTCCGGGGTCCTCCACAGCATGGACCTTAAGTGAGAGACGGATTGCCTTTGACCACCTATGGGCACAACTATGGAACACAATTAGCTGATGGGCATAGAGGCCTACAGCAACGCTTGGAGCTCGGTTTGACCCTTTAGGAAGCTGTGCAAACTCACACCTGGTCACGAAAAAGCTTGGTGTTGCGCCTACAGAGCTGAAACGGAGGATGCGGCTCGTAAGGGCATATACACGCCAATAGTCCGATCCCGCAGCTGGTCGCTGCCGTTCTGGACGTCAGTTCGAACTGGGACGTACCCCTGGGCCCCGCTCTCCACATAGGAGACGACGTTCAAGTAAACAGCCTTCAAAATCTGAAAATGATAGGCGGGTCTGTGGCACTGGGTACCCTAGAGATCAAGAAACTAAGATATCAGCTACTGAGCAGAAAGGGGCCATGAGGGGACTCTTACATGGGCTGCAACACGTTGATATTGGACTACCTTTACTAATGTGGAAGATCTCAGTTACTGTTTGTTACCCGTCAGCGCAGTCATGGGCTAAAATCTAGGACTCAATTATTTCAACTTCAAATTAATAACTTCAAGTGCCAATAACTGTGGCAGTGTCTCACTGGTAGTATTTCATCATTTGCAGACCGTGCAAAGCTTGGCATGACTGTTTCCTCCTCTGAGATCATGTTTATTACAACTATTGTTTGGTTCCAAAACTATATTTATTTTGGCAATGTTTTTCGTTTTGCATTCCTTAAGCGCCAAAGGCAAGGTCTGCAGGAAGTTATGACATATTTCTTCAATTTCATACTTTTTATTATTATTATTTAGATTCGATTGCCTTTATTATAAAAGGTGCAATTAAGTCTGTAAGAAAGGTATGGGCTAGAATGAGTCTCCCTCTTACAGCATTGGCTTACTGCCACTTTATTCAAAGCCCCTGATGCTTCAGGCTCCTGTATGATTTTGTATGATTTATTTTCCTTACAATTTTAGTAGGAAGAACACTCCCTAATGTCTTACTACATCAAAAAAGACTAATGTGTGTCTTGCCATTGTGCTGTTGAAAAGCACAGTGTAGTTCTTTGGAACACTAGCCCTATCCTGTGGCAGAATCCCAAGGAAGAGGTAATTAAAATAAATGATTAAATCACTTTTTCCAAATGGAGTCCTTTGTGATTTCAGACATCTCTACTAACCAGCAATGCGAAGATCTAATATTATTCTACCTCTGTTCTCTGAGGGATTTTGCACATTTGTTTCTCCCTAATTGCATTTAAAAATAGCAGTTTGTAACATGTTTTTACCCCTTATGTAAGTAAAGCTTAGTGTATCGGTTTAAGGCCAGAGTAGCCGAACTGAAAGTGTAACTGTTTATGTTAGTGTGTGTGTTTGTGTGTGTGTGTGTATATATATATATATATATATATATATATATATATAAAATGAGGGAGGGCTACGCCCATCAAAAGTGAGCATCTTTTTATTCATTGTACGTACTATCATTGTTAAAGAGTTGCTGTCACATATGAGGGTTTTTTTTTGGGGGGTGGCAGGGTTTTCTTTTTTTTTTTTTTTTTTTAAACTGTGAGCCTTTTTGCTGTGACGCCGTGTGCCAGGCTATCACACTTGAAGCATTCTGCAAAGCATATTAATAGCATTGCGTGTGCAGGCAACATTGTGACTAAAGCACACATTCTGCGTTTTGGAGGAATATTATTGTTATTATTTATATAGCACCAACAAATTCTGCAGCGCTTTACCGTGTGTTGCTGCATTTCTCAGCAGATACAGGAGCATGCAGGGAATATCATGGGGTGATGAGATTGCATGGGCCTAAAAGTAGGTGTGTTTTATAATTACCTTGACTGTCTTTTTCACCCTCGAATTCAGGAGTGGTTACAGTAGTTACAGCTTAAGGAACTGGAATTTGAATTCCAAATGAAAAAATATATGGGGGAAAATAAATTGCGATAAGTTTACCAAGCATTTTATTAGTACTTTTATTTGTCTTCAGCTCCTGCCAGATGAAACCAAAAGGAGCTGTACCATCGTTGTACTCAAAGTGAGGGGAAAAGTATTTGATCCCCTGCTGATTTTAAACGTTTGCCCACTGACAAAGAAATGAGCAGTCTATCATTTTACTTGTAGGTGTATTTTAACAGTGAGAGACAGAATAACAAAAAAAAAATATCCAGAAAAAAATGCATGTCAAAAAAGTTATAAATTGATTTGCATGTCAATGAGAGAAATAAGTATTTGACCCCTTCGACTTAGTACTTGGTGGCAAAACCCTTGTTGGCAATTACAGAGGACAGACGTTTCTTGTAGTTTGCACACATCTCAGGAGGGACTTTGTCCCACTTCTCTTTGCAGATCCTCTCCAAGTCATTAAGGTTTCGAGGCTGATGTTTGGCAACTCGAACCTTCAGCTCCCTCCACAGATTTTCTATGGGATTTAGGTCTGGAGATTGGCTAGGCCACTCCAGGATCTTAATGTGCTCCTTGAACCACTCCTTTGTTGCATTGGCTGTGTGTTTTGGGTCATTGTCATGCTGGAATACCCATCCACGACCCATTTTCAATGCCCTGGCTGAGGGAAGGAGGTTCTCACCCAAGATTTGACGGTACATGGTTCATTGTCCCCAAAGCATAATGTTTCCCCCTACATGTTTGACAGTGGGGATGGTGTTCTTAGGGTCATAGGCAGCATTCCTCCTCCTCCAAACACGGTGAGTTGAGTTGATGCCAAAGAGCTCGATTTTGGTCTCATCTGACCACAACACTTTCACCCAGTTCTCCTCTGAATCATTCAGATGTTAAATGGCAAACTTCAGATGGGCCTGTCCATGTTCCTTTTTGAGCAGGGGGACCTTGCGGGCGCTGTAGGATTCCAGTCCTTCACGGCGTAGTGTGTTACCAATTGTTTTCTTGGTGACTATGGTCCCAGCTGCCTTGAGATCATTAACAAGATCCTCCCGTGTAGTTCTGGGCCGATTCCTCACCGTTCTCATGATCATTGAAACTCTACGAGGTGAGATATTGCATGGAGCACCAGATCGAGGGAGACTGACAGGTATTTTGTCTTTCTTCCATTTGCAAATAATCACACCAACTATTGTCACCTTCTCACCAAGCTGCTTGGCGATGGTCTTGTAGCCCATTTCAGCCTTGTGTAGGTCTACAATCTTGTCCCTGACATCCTTGGACAGCTCTTTGATCTTGGCCATGGTGGAGAGTTTGGAATCTGAATTGATTGCTTCTGTGGACAGGTGTCTTTTATACAGGTAACGAGCTGAGATTAGGAGCACTCCCTTTAAGAGAGTGCTCCTAATTTCAGCTCGTTACCTGTATAAAAGACACCTGGGAGCCAGAAATCCTGCTGATTGATAGGGGATCAAATACTTATTTCACTCATTGACATGCAAATAAATTTATAACTTTTTTGACATGCATTTTTCTGGATTTTTTTTTTGTTATTCTGTCTCTCACTGTTAAAATACACCTACCATTAGACTGATCATTTCTTTGTCAGTGGGCAAATGTTTAAAATCAGCAGGGGATCAAATACTTTTTTCCCTCACTGTATGTAAACTTGTACATGCTCATTGAGTTCTTACAAGAACCGATAGATTCATACAGGAAGATGCCAGTTCTCATCAGCCGTCACGAGTAACCGTTGATGTTAAATGTCAAGTAATAACAAGCAGTGGCGTACACATGACCCATGGGGCCCCGGTGCGAAAATGGATCCGTGGGCCCCCCCCCGCGCGCGGGCCGGGCCGCAACACATGGCGGTGGGCACCTGGTCGCAGGGGTTACAGGGCTGCGACCCCTGCGACCGCGGTATGTACGCCAGTGCATGCAGATGCACACACACTTAAAGGACCACTACAGACACCCAGATCACTTTAGCTCAATGAAGTTGTCTGGGTGTCAGGTCCCTCTAGTTTTAACCCTGCGGCTGAAAACATAGCAGTTTCAGAGAAACTGCTGTTTCATTGAGGGTTAATCCAGCCTCTAGTGGCTGTCTCACTGACAGCCGCTATTGGAGCACACTGAACGTCCATAGGAAAGCATTGAGTAATGCTTTCCTATGGGCGGTTTGAATGCGTGCGCGGTCGCATTCGGAGCTGAGAGGCTGAGGGATCCCCAGCGCCAGGGGAGTCCGGCGCTGGAGAAAGGTAAGTGCTGAAGACACACATTCTCACTTACAGACGCTTACACACTAGCTAACAGACACACACATTTGCTGACAGAGACACAGTCAGCGACAGACATACATACACACTCACTTACAAAACATACACTCTCATTGACAAACACGCACTCACTAACAGACATCAAACAGACTCACTAACACACACACACACTCAGTAAGACACACACACTAACACTCACTAGCAGACACACTCACTCTAACACTCACACACACTAACACTCTAACACACACTCTAACACACACTCTAACACTCACTAACACTCACACTCTAACACTCACACTCACAAACGCTCACTAACATTCACTAACACTAACACTCACTAACACTAACACTCACATTCACACTAACACGTTTTTTTTAAAATTTAATCCCCCCCAGCCTTACCTTTTGGAGTGCTGGGGGGGATTATTTCCTGGGGTCCAGTGGTGCTGCTGGGCTCCTGGGCGGGTGGCCAGGCGGGCGCGCGAGGGAGCACTCAGTGCTTCCTCTTCAGCTCCCTCGCGCGCCGCGTAGGGATGTCGGCGCCGGAAGATGACGTCATCTTCCGGCTCCGGTATCAGTGCGGTGCGCGAGGGAGCTGAAAAGAAAGCACTGAGTGCTCCCTCGCGCGCCCGCCTGCCGGGTGTCAGCAGGGCCAGCCTCGGGGGGCCCTGGGGTGGCCTGCTCCTGGGCCCCCCAGGGGAAGAGGCTGGCCCTGTGGCGTACATACCGGGTCGCAGGGGCGGCCGGGCCCCCAGGTATGTACGCCACTGATAACAAGTAAAAACTGTACGAAGGTCTGCTTTTTTCTCATAAACATTTGTACATAAGACAAGGTAGTCCCTACTTGGTCCTCTGTCTTTTGATTGTGTTTGGAAATTTCAGTAAAAATGCAGTGCTGTCTGGATGTGTTTTTTCCATAAATATTCTCTCTTATAAAAATATTTTTAAACCTTAAAGTGGCAGTACATATTGTTGAACAGGTCCAGCAACATTTCACGCATCCTAGCTGCTGCTATGTAGGTTGATAGATGTATATTGTATCATGTTATTTTCAGCAAATGCATAATATTATTTGAGGTACAATATATATATATTAAAATTTTTAGCTCTGCCAAGTAGCAATTCACCCCCGGCTTCCAGTGGCAAGTAACTCTTAAGGCCTGGATACTATTATAGGACTTAAAAGTTTAAGCCCTGCTATATATTACATCATTTTATGTTTCTCTTTCAGATTCTGAGTTACATCCGTACAGAACGAGATCTGCTTGATGCTTCCTTTAGCATTCATCAACCTTATCATGTGCATACGTTGGAGCACGCTATTAATTCAGACAAAGAGCCTATGGCTGACAGCTGCATCTATGAATGTACTCGGCATAAGATTCAGTGTCTCTCAGTAACCAGAATTCCTCTAAGGTCGAAGGTGATAAGCTGCTCTAGAAACATTTCTGAAGACCAACTGGTGCTTGGTTGTGAGGATTCATCATTAATTCTATATGATGCCCATCGAAGAGTGACTCTTCTAGCCCAGGCGGAAATACTACCTGTGCTTATAAGGTGGCACCCTAGTGGATCTATATTTGTGGTTAGCAGCAATCAAGGAGAACTCCAGATCTTTGACATGGCACTTTCACCACTTAAAATTCAGCTTGTTTCAGAGGACACTGCTCCAAAATCCACTTTACAGTGCTATAAACAGTTTAATGTGTCCACCAGTCTTGTGGAGATGCAGTGGACAGTTCCTTTCAGTTCTCTACAGTGCGTGGACACTGTAGATATCCATAAACTTTTATATTTGCGATTTTATGGTGGACCTTTAGGAGTACTTCAGTTTAAACTAGGTAAGTATTCAGATGGTGGTCAACAAATTTATTCAGTTTTGCTCAGGCGTCAAGGAAACTTGTGTGTTTTTTTTCTTTTTGTTTTTTTTTCTTAGATCTTTGATTACTTATTGATTTTGAGTATAAAAAAAATGAATGCCTATTCCTATATATTATAGAAAATTACTTTTAGCAGCTTTCTTATATTTTAATCTGCGAAATCTTAAATAAAAAAAATTTAGAGCATAAAACATCTTTTTTTTTATAATCATAATTGGAAAACCCTTTTAGTAATTAATCATGTCATCCTTATCCTTAAACTGTGTGTGTCAGATGGTGCCCTATCCCCCAGTTGTAAAATCTTTAGTTGCTCATATATATTTCAAGTACCCTTGTTCATCTTGTTTATTTATTGAGTGTGATATATATTTAATTAGCATCACAGTACACTATATCCAACCTGGCTGGCTTAGTTATGTGAGGAAGGCAAATCAGCCGTTATAGATAGCTGACTTACTACAATTGTATATACTTGTAGAGCCATGTTTTTAATAGTACTCTATTTGTTGTTTTACTAACTGGTTGTTGATCTTCGATTTTTGCAGTCAAATCACGAATTGTGATCAACTGACTTACTGATTTGTTTTATTTTTTATTATTATTATAATTTTTTTTTTTTTCATATTACATAGTGTGATCAGACATTTTTAGATAGACCGCTGTCTAGACAATTACCGTAGTAGTTGTACTTTCCACTAGTCCTCTTGGTTGTAATGAGTGAGAAAATCTAGTATAGTAGTCAAATATTATGCATTTTTATATACACATGGTCGTGTGATAGAGTGATATAGTAATGTTTCCTGTCAATGTGTATTTTGTTTCTGGATGGCAAAGTTAAATGATACATTTCTTGGTCTAATAATAGTTACACAAACATATTTTCATACATAATATAAGCACAGTGTTTCTGAATATACAATTTTTCAACTCACCCGTACATTTATTCATGAAAACATGTTAATAAAACTACTTTAAAATTTGCAGTACTTTTTTTTTTTTAATAGAGAGCGCATGTAGATGTTTTTGCAGCTATAAGTAACATGGAGACGGGGACATTGGGACATAAACATGAAGACAGGGCGACCCTAGGCAAGGGACATAGGTGATATGGTGCTTAGAGTGTCTTCATTTGCAGCATTTGTTGTGCTATACACTCAGAATGTCCAAGACAATTTTAAAAACTGTCTTTATATTCTATAAAATGCATGATTACATACTGACTTGATCATCCCATTAGCCTTTGTGTATAATCTAACTCGTAGCTTGAAAGTTTAATTTGATTTGTCGTAGTTGTTTCTAGCAGTACCTTGAAAGAGTAGAATTCTTGGTTTGATGGTTCCAGAGAAGCATTTATACCATGTATGACTGCATTTAAGATAAAATCTAATCTTAAACGATTTCCGTATTTACAAAATATAATCTAGCTTTAGTACTAACCAGATTTTATATTTAACAACCCAAATCACAGGTTTCACCTAGTTTAGTCATGCTGCTTCTGAAATCGGATTGTAGTGGGTCTGCATTACTATTTGATACCATTTACACTGCACATTTATGTAGACATTAGACAGCCAAGCATACTCTGTCTGTTTTACAGAGATCACAGTAAATGTTAAGTAGATGAGCTGTGGGATATCCTGTATTTCCCAGGGCAATTTTGAGTCTGGGAATATCTCCATTTGTGACGGAACAAGACAAATGTTTCTTGTTTTGTATTATCACCACAAATCCCATATAATTTATTTTCCTCCCTTTATGTCTCTGAAATGCTTTAAATTAAGGGGGTTCTGAAATCCAGATATCCAGCTCTAGAACGTCCGCTTACATGATGCTTTAAGGCTGCTAAAGCTTCATGGGAGTTGCAATGCTACAAAGCTGGGGATTGTCTTTTTTGACCACTCCATCTCTACATGACGCCTGCCTGTTAATGAAATACTTTGGTAAAATAGGCCTCAGTTTTTCATCTCTCCCTCTCCCTTGTGACAATATTCACAACAGCTTTCCTGGTTAAGAAAAAAAATTCTTTGCTATCTTCAGCACATTTGTGGTGTCTCTCAGGCCAGTGTACGCACAGTGCAGGGAATTAGAGGCCTTGCAGCTAATTGCCATCTTGTAATTTTAATTGGACTGCCTCCCTAGGCACTTTGCTTAAATCAATTAAGCTACGAGTTGGCTGTCACCTTTTTTATTTCCAAGCGGGTCGCTTGAAAGTACACCATCCAAGAGAGGTCAAGCATCTAAAGGGAAAGATGCGTCACCTCAACCTTTGAGATTTGTCACATTTTAAAATTCATTGTTTGTATTAAGATAACGTATTTCTCCCAGTGAAACACCACACTTATTTCCCCTTCAATTCATTATGACAGTCAGAATATACTTTATGGCATAGTATACTTTATGGCATAGCCGTACATCTGTTATGACTTCCCTGCTTACGGTCTTTTATTTAATTTGTTTTTACTAATTTTTTTTCATTTAATTTTTTTGGTAAACGTCTCCTCTGTGTCACGCTAACAAGGTTAAGCAGTGCTGTGACCGGACTCTTCTTGTTAATGAGATCAATTGACTTCTGGGGACGCATCAACTGATAAATAATAAATCCTTTCCTTATTATTTTGCAGGGTTTGTGGTTCTGGTCTTTGCCAATGAGGTCAAGTACCATGAACAACTAGACTAAAATAAAACAGGCTCTGCTTTGTGGATATTACACAAATGTTATTTCATTTTTAAAACCACTTAATATGGAACAAATTGTTTTCTTGGTGGTCGTGTGGTAGCAAGTATCATTGTAATATTTAAATGCACTTAAAGACCTTCTGAATAGAATTCATTATTTATATTTTATTTTCCTTGTTTTTTTGGTTTTTTTTGTTGCATTGAGTAGAAAGGACAGCATTGGCTAAAACCCATATATCTTATTAGAATGGGGTATGATTGGATGCATTTTACTATTTAATTTTATGAATGGTGAAATTACATTTACATGCCGAATGCTATGTCTCTATATGATATGATGAAGTCTGATCTTGTATAGATGTGTAGATCTTTACTATTCTCACTAACCTTTCTACGTTTCCATCATTTTTTCTTTTCTTCCCTCCATAAACATAGAAACATAGAATGTGACGGCAGATAAGAACCATTCGGCCCATCTAGTCTGCCCAATTTTCTAAATACTTTCGTTAGTCCCTGGCCTTATCTTATTGTTAGGATAGCCTTATGCCTATCCTACGCATGCTTAAACTCCTTTACTGTGTTAACCTCTACCACTTCAGCTGGAAGACTATTCCATGCATCCACTACCCTCTCAGTAAAGTAATACTTCCTGATATTATTTTTAAACCTTTGTCCCTCTAATTTAAGACTATGTCCTCTTGTTGTGGTAGTTTTTCTTCTTTTAAATATAGTCTCCTCCTTTACTGTGTTGATTCCCTTTATATATTTAAATGTTTCTATCATATCCCCCCTGTCTCGTCTTTCCTCCAAACTATACATGTTAAGATCCTTTAACCTTTCCTGGTAAGTTTTATCCTGCAATCCATGAACCAGTTTAGTAGCCCTCCTCTGAACTCTCTCTAAGGTATCAATATCCTTCTGAAGATACGGTCTCCAGTACTGTGTACAATACTCCAATTGAGGTCTCACCAGTGGTCTGTACAATGGCATGAGCACTTCCCTCTTTCTACTGCTAATACCTCTCCCTATACAACTTAGCATTTTGCTAGCATTTCCTGCTGCTCTGTTACATTGTCTTCCAAACTTTAAGTCAGCAGAAATAATCACCCCTAAATCCCTTCCCTCAGATGTTGAGGTTAGGACTAGGCAACTTCATTGTAAGTTGTACCTATCTATTGTACAGCTTTGTAGGAATACAATATGATGGATCTTTCATATTTTTGTATATAGCATACTAAAATCCAAGTGTACTATGTCATTTTGTGTGTTTTCTTTTTGTATAAACGTAGGGATCATCTTAAGTTTACTCTTTTTTTAAATATCTGATTAATAACAGAATGTCTATTGAATTGGTTTTCCAAGGTCCGAAAAGAAAAATAAACAATGAAGATTTAGGTCACTTTAGGTTGCACAGACCCTGGCTTTGCCCGCAGTCAACAATAGTATAGAAAGAATAAGAATATCCAGCTCAAACCTTTAAGTCCACAGATCTTTTGTTAAGGTGCCAAAGAAAAAAGGTGATGTTCGGCCTTTCTTAAACCCTTAACACTAAGGTCAAGCAGAGGTAGCCAACACTCATAATTTAAGTTGCATATAGTGAGTACTGCTAAAATGAAGGGGCAAACAGAAGGTACTAAAAGGGTTACAGTAACTCTTTTTTTCCCTTCCCTACCCTTTTAAAAAAATATATATTTATTTATTTTTAATAATGCCCTATTATGTACATCCAACACCCATTTTTGGTAAATACTCTATTAAATACATAAAAAAATTACCTGCAATTTAGCATCAAGTGAAGAAGTCCCCTCCCTGGATCCCACATCTTCATCCGACGACAACCCGGTGGGTTGTTTTGCATTATTAAAGCTAGGCCCAATAAAAAATAAATAAATAAAACCAGATTCTGATGAAGAATTTTGTCATAAAGAATAAAAGTCTAGGAACAGATTAATCAAATTTACATTAACTCTTATGGGAATTTTTGATTTGTTCTTGAATAAATCAGATCTCGAACAACCTCCAGGAATGGATTAAGTTTGAGTTCCAAGGTTCCACTGTACTTGTGATGTAACTATGCACATACCTGCAAGTGTCATTAGATAAAGGAAAACAATCTGTCTGTCCAGACCCTGAGATACCCAAGCATGCAAAAAATAAATAAATGAAAAGTCAGATACATATCTTTGCTGTTTGATCAACTACTGGAAGACATATTATTGATTTTCTAACCTCCTTTTTTCAGTTGACATGCAACATGCAATCTCTGGTAGACTTAGTGATTTTCATTGATTTCACACCTGGCCTAGTGGTCCCTGCCCTTACCAGTACCTGGACATGTTAGGTTAAAGAAGTGCCAAAATGGGTCAAACTTTGTGTGTTCTGACTTTAGTATGTCCTTTAAATCTGTGTTCCTCTCATTGCTCATGTTCCTCAAAGCACACCACTTATCCTGCTGACTACTGGTTTCAATGTATGATAGTGTGTGATGACTTGTGCCAGGCACTTACTTGGGTAGCCGTACATCTGTTATGATTTCCCTGCTTACAGTCTTTTATTTAATTTTTTACTTAAAAAAAAACCAAAACATTTTTGCTAAAAGAAATTGCATGTAGGCATTATTACAAAAACAAGCTGGCAAGTTAGCATTTTTTCACCTTCAGTGGATCAAGAAAAAAAGTCTGGCTTTGTTTTCTTAATGTGTAATAGCTATGTTAACACATTTTTAAATGTCTGTCTATAACAGGTGCCATTTCAAGAGGACAACTGGGCCCACTTGAGATCATCTCGCAGTACCTCCGCTTTGATGAGCTTGACGAGGCTATCGGAGTACTCAGCTGTATGAACTGGGATACGAAGGCTCATCAGTGCTACACGTGCATGAGTGCCATTGCAAACCATCTCCTAAGGCAGAAGCTTACTCCTGAGAGAGAAGGTTAGACTTTTGTATTATTAATAGTTTTCTGTTCAATCTTCTTTGCTGCCCGGCAGTCTCACAGGTCCTTATTTGTGCAGATTTAAACTCTCCCAAGTTGCATTCAGAAATACTGTTTGATGTCATAGTAAGTGAAGGATGCAGCTGACTCTTCATTTCCAAGTTTGGCCAATGCAGAGCATTACGTTGTTTAAAAAAAACACTTAGTTCATTGGCTGAGAGTGATCAGCTGACATCTTCATCCAGTGAGCTAGCCCTGCACTGCAGAACTTAATTCGGGAGGGGTGCCTGGCGACCCAGGTAAAAAGTCAAACTATTCTAAAACTATTTGACTACTTACAATGGGGGCGTTGGGGCACTACTGACTACATATGCATTTTAAGTGCGCTGTAGTGGTTGTGATACTTGGAGTGTTCCCTTTAATTCTAACAAAATTGCTAGAATGTTGGCTTGAGTGGTGTAACGTACACCACCAATAGACTCTGAAGCAGTGAAAACATTCTCTGGAATGGTAACTTTAGACTTTACTATCTGGCAGACTAATGGAAGAATTTGAGTTTGGTGAATGCTAGAAAAACGCTACCTACTGGAATGCTTAGTGAGTGTCTACTTTAAAGTTTGGTAGAACAGGGATAATTATCCAGGCTACTTTTTCAGTTTTTGGACTTAGGCCCCTTGGTACCTGTGAAGTGTTGTCGTAATGCTTCAGGCTAGAAAGACATTGTAAAAAATGTAATGCTTCCAACTGTGGCCTGATATTCTTTTGGATGATCTTTTCAGGTGATCACAATCTGTACGAAAAGTCATTCACATGTTTATCTACAAACATTCCCAAGACTTTAATGCAAAGTTTTTCTAATGATAGTGAACATCCAAAAAACTTATCCAATAGAAATTAATCAAAGCCTTTGTGGCAAACGTTTTGGAAAGGTCTGATGTATAGGAACTCGAGTGTCATGACCTCAACCCCACTGAACACCCTTAGGATAAAACGGACACAGTCTGTGAGCCAGACCTTTTCTTCCATCATCATCGTACAGTCAATTAACCGAACACTATAACTTATTGTAGTGTTTAATGTACTAGTTAGCTGTCCAATAAATTCTCCTGGTGAATCCTTACAGTTTTCATGCTTGTAATATCTGTCTTCTTTCCCTGGGCTGCCCCCCCTGCCCTCTGACATCTGCCAGGCAAGTCTAGCGTTCCACTGGGTAGTCCGGTATTTGTACAGCGTGACCACCACACCTCGCTCATCCCATTCTAGTTAGTCTCCTTGAATTGAATGAGCTCTGCTCTGACACACAACATAGTTCCCTGTCCTGCTCAGTTCACAGCACTATGTGTGTATGTTTGCATCCACAGCACAGCTCCTGTATGTGAAAGGAGACTAGGAGACTAGCTTCTACAATGTGAGTGTGTTCATAACATCCAATTAAATGATCTACTCATTGATGAACCTAAATTTCCCATATTACATTTGTGAGTAAGGGAGTGGGACCTGAGTGTCAGGTGATATATAGGTATATTTTTAGAGATAGCTTCCTAGAACCATAACAGCTACAAGAGGCTGTATTAATTTTATTGCTCAATGTCCCTTTAACCATCTGGAATTCAGAAAATAACCATCACCACGTTTAAGGATTGCATCAATGAGGCACTATTGAAAATAGAAATAAATTGTTATTTGTTGTTACAAATTGATGTAAAAGCTCCAAATAAAAAAAAAAAACTGCATTTCACCTCAACCACCTTATCTCATGTTCATGTTTGTTGTATACACTTACCAGCCAACAGTACCACAGAATAATGTTCATAATGTATAGTTCTGCATGCTGTCTATAATACTCTGACTCATACACTCACCAAGACAGAGAAATATAAATTACTATGCTCATGACGCTTTTGTTATTTTTTCTTTCTCTAAATATTCGATTTGAACATAAATACCCTTTTGAAGTTGATTGCATTTTGCATGGTAAAAAGAATGGCATTAAAACATATTTTAACAGAACGTTAGCCTGTCGATGCTAATACCCACTGTGTTCTTTAAAACACTCTTCTTGCAGAGTGATTATTATAAAGATGATAGCTTTTTTCCCCCTTAACACAATGCCGATGGGAGCTTGAAATCCAAACACATTTGTTTTGCTCTTGGACTTATTATGTCTGAATCTAACAATTTTGAAATGCATGGTAATTTGTTTTCTTTATATTAGCAGAACCTAGTGAGTCCTTTTTATTTAGAGGGATGTGACTGCTATCTTTGAGATCTTTTTTCCCCTCCGACAGCTTCAAGCTGCGCTTTCTAATGAATGTGTAACTATGGAAGTACTGACTCTTATTCCATGTAGGTCGGAACATTTCAGCTACACAAAACATGCTGTCATGAAAACAGCAATGGCAAGGGAGCAAGCCTTGTTTTGTGAAAGACAAAAAGCCGCACACTATTCAATTTTAATCTAAATTGACTGCTGCTCCGACAAAAAAAAAAAGAAAATACGCTGGCGTTCAGCTTATCTTGCCATCTACATGTAAGATTGTGAAAAGGCTAATTTGTCAATGCTTTGACTTCTCAACTTGATTAATGAAGGTGTCAATTATGTGTATAAAACTGCTATCTAGAGTGTATTTGCCAAATATTGTGTGTAGCGGATTATCACTTATTATATTGATAGTATTCATAATTTCTTCTAGTCCCTGCGTTTCAATGAAGCAAACTTAATAAAAGAAGCATACAGTCTTCAAAACGTTCTTAAAAATTAGTCCTCTTCTACTTCATTCCTTAACCTCTAATTTCATTTTAGTAATGCCTGCTTCAATTACAGTATGAGACCCAACTACTGGAGCCGCCATTTCTCTCCATATATACAAAAAACTGAGGTTATGAGATATATATATATATATATATATATATATATCTCCACTAGAGGCAAATGTGTTGCTATCTTCATATCAACTGTTCTATGTATTGATATTGCGTCAAAACAATTCCCAGTGCTTGGTGTGGGTTCTCTTCTCTAAACTCGCGTTTACCTGCTCTCCATAGTTATGGGTGTTATTTTCCAAAAATTCTCTACATTGCAAAAATGTGCTTGTTTTCTTAAAGGACCACTATAGTGCCAGGAAAACATACTCGTTTTCCTGGCACTATAGTGCCCTGAGGGTGCCCCCACCCTCAGGGTCCCCCTCCCGCCCGGCTCTGGAAGGGGAAAGGGGTAAAAACTTACCTTTTTCCAGCGCTGGGCGGAGAGCTCTCCTCCTCCTCTCCGCCTCCGTTACGCCCCGCCGGCTGAATGCGCACGCGCGGCAAGAGCTGCGCGCGCATTCAGCCGGTCTCATAGGAAAGCATTTGCAATGCTTTCCTATGGACGCTTGCGTGCTCTCACTGTGAAAATCACAGTGAGAAGCACGCAAGCGCCTCTAGTGGCTGTCAATGAGACAGCCACTAGAGGATTAGGGGAAGGCTTAACCCATTCATAAACATAGCAGTTTCTCTGAAACTGCTATGTTTATTAAAAAAAGGGTTAACCCTAGCTGGACCTGGCACCCAGACCACTTCATTAAGCTGAAGTGGTCTGGGTGCCTAGAGTGGTCCTTTAATTTGATTGTCTTGATATGTGTATGTATGTGTAACCATGCTTAAAGGAGAACGTCACTTCCCATAATGTTTGTGATTCTATTTCTTATGCCCTGTTACATCTGTCAGCGTAGAGGGAAGAGGAGAAAGAATGTGTCAGTCTCATCTCCTCCAATGTAGTCTCTGCCCTGACCGAACTTAATTCATTGTGATGTCATTTAAGTTCAAGGAACAGACTCACATGGACAAAAAGATTAAACACAAGTTATTTTTGCTTTTTCGTGTTTTATTCAAAGATTTTGTTTCTGATAAGTGATGGTTTCTCTTACATTTACTGAGGCTCATCAGATGGATACTGAATGCTTCCGTGTCTGTGATATTCTGAACTTGATTATTAAGCACACTTCCGATATGTGGGATTATGTGATGCTCCCAAATGCTTACTCATAGTTCTACATCTAGGATACTTGAGAGCAATGTGAAGACCACCGTGTAAGATTTAGTGACTCCTGAGCCATTTCAACAACCCATATATCTCTTACCATGATCACTTCTTTTAACTTTGTCCGTCTTATATGTGGCCAACATTGCTTGAATGTAATTATTTGTAGCTGTACTGCATGTTTAGGATTGACTCCCATGCCTTAAACTGCCGAAGCCCCAGACATGGAGATACATCATGTTCTATGTATTATACGCAATGTTGTATTCCTGTCTCATTGTGTTTCCATGTCTAAATCCACAGCCCAGCTAGAGGCATGCCTTGGAACGTTCTATTCCCCAGAAAAACCTCTCTTGGACACCACTATTGTGGAATATAGGGACCCAATAAGTCGTTATGCACGGAGATTTTTCCACCATCTTCTCAGGTAAATTACATTATTATTTTCTGTTCTAACTACTGTTCTGTTTCACAAACTGCCTTTATTCTTTAGTTTACATATTATCGTTTTGTAGTAAACATAGTTTCACTAACCTAATGGTTCCTGAGGATCTTTTTGCTCAGAGACTGTTTCACAAAAATCACATACTGTGTCCTTTAGAAATTGTTTGAAGGAAAATTAGCATAATGTACGGCTAATATTTAACTATGTGTAGTTTATTCGCATTTCCTAATCTAATGGATGCCCCCTGACATGTCCATGCTTATCGTGCTCCGTCTTTTAGCTAAGTGACTGCTCAGCTGAGAAGCAGCTTGTTTTGTTATACCATAACTGCTGGAAGTTCTAGTCGAGTTGATTGTTATTGTCAACACATTGTGTTTTAGAATTGTACCCTCCTCACTCAGGTGGTGTCTAAAATCTTATTGTTGATAGTTATGTAACCACACTCCAGCTGTGGTCATGAAACTATGGTCATCACAAATAAGTAGCTCCATCATTTCCTCCTATTGTTTCCATCTTTTCCATAATTCTACAGTCTAATTTATTTATTTTCCTTTGTACTTGATCATTTCAAGGCAGTCAAACTTTAAACCCAGTAATTTATTCGGTCAAACTTTATTTCTTCTTTTTGTGGATTTGTTTACTACTGGTATTATTTTTGATGTACCGAGTGAACTTACTCCTTAAAGGGATCGTATAGTGCCAGGAAAACAAACCTGTTATTAGGTGTGTGTCCCCTCCCTTCGGGCCCTCATCCCGCAAGGCTGAAGTGGTAAAAACACCTTCAGCCAGTTACTTGAATCCAGCGCCGATGTCCCTCTGCGCTGGTTGAGTCTAGACCAACGCTCCTCCCAGCCGACATCAGCCTGGCAGGGGAGACCTACTGTGCATGCGTGGCAATGGCCCCATGCGCATTACACCTCCCCATAGGAAAACATTATTCAATGCTTTCCTATGTGGAAAATCTGACGCTGGAGATCCGTGAGGACGTCCAGCGTCCGATAACCGACCTAAGGTCAGTTTGGATTCCGGAACCCCTTTAGTGGCTGTCTGGCAGACAGCCACTGGGGGCAGACTTAGAGCTGCAATGTAAAAAGGGTCACTGCACCCAGACTACTTCAATTAGCTGAAGTGGTCTGGCTGCCTACAGTGTCCCTTTAAAAGGATACTTCAACCATCGTAACCACCACAGCCTGCTGTAGAGGTTACTATGGTACAAGTACCCTTGATTTGCCCCCATGTCCTGTAGGGAGCTGGGTTTCCACTAAAGGAGGATTTACAACACCTATCTTCTGCAGAAGCCAGATGCCGATCTTGCCACTCATTGTCTGAGAACATCAGCTAATTAATCTCAGCTAATTAATTTTTTTCTGTGCATCAAAATTTCCACAAAATTAACATTGACCAGTCCGGAATTTTAGTTCCATGCAGGCTGATAACACACCCTGATGACGCTACCAGACGTAAAGCTACACTTTCATGCCTAAACGCTGTTCATACAAATTTTAGGCACTGTAATCACTTCCTATAACTGAAGTGGCCGTGGTGCCTGGACTAACCCTTTATAGTGGTATTTACTTAAAGAAGATGTTTTTTATTTGTTTGCGGGTGTATTCGCAAGAGTGTTTTTGCACCTCGTTTTACCTCCCATGTCCCTCCTTGACTCTTACTAGCCCAATATCTTCCTATGTCACCTGTCCATACTCTCTCCCTTTGACTCTAGTCCACTATCTTCCAATCTCCCTCACTATTTTCTCGTTCATTTTTATAAACTTTATTATCAGACCTCTCTCAATTGCCTACCTACATTTGCCTGCGGGAAAGGTCTGTCTTTGGTGCCTATTGGATGTAAGGCAGCACTTTTAGCTGAACAATAGGAAGGTGCCAGGGGACCCAAGGCACCATAACACTTAAATGAAATGGAGTTTTTATGGTGATATAAGTGTCCCTTACAGGAGTTTTTATCTCTTAGTCTTGCAGTGATGTTTTACTTCCACCTTGCACCATATTTAAAAAAAAAAAAAAAAAAAAATACAAAATAAAAAAAAAGAATGTTCTACTTTGAAAATGCCTAAATTTGTATTTATTTATTTATTTACTATTGTTATCATGGGACCAACTTTCTCCTTATCCCCCAACCTTTAACACTAACTTTGTTTCTTGTGAGCTACTAATTATGTATTTCATTATAAAATTTGCAACCTGGTTCCCAGCCAACATTTTTGGTCAAGCTTCAGTCACTCTATTTGATAAAAGGAATTATTCTGAGAAGCATGTTAAGTCATGTGATGATTTCCAGACTGAGCACATATTTTTTATTTTTAACTATCGAGTGTAGCAAATGGGTTGCTCTCTTTTGAAGATGCTCATACTTGGTAATAAAACCTGTAGAAAGCTTAATATTTCACTGAGCAAGTTTAGCTTTTTCACAGCTAGACATAAATTCATGTATATCAGGCGTTACACGTATTAAGTAAAGTAAAATCACCCGCGCAAAGACAGCCGTCTATACATATATTAACATGTATATTTCCACATAATTTATTTATCGGTCTTTCCATTTCTTCTTTGTTTATATTACATAAAATATCCATGTATATTTATTTAATATGACTGAGACTGTTTGTTTTTCCTTAAATGCTGTACTATTGTAAATATTAATATATTAATAAAATGTTAATAAATTAATAATAATAAATATTAAGAAAATGATTTGTGAATTCCAAATTGGAGGCCACTGTATTGGAGAATTTTCCAACATCTCCATACATTATGAAGTTCCTTTGTCTAAACAACACAATTTACTATATGACGACAGAACCACACTTTTTAAAATAAGTTTTAAAAAATTGTGCATCACAAATGTCACCTGTGTTCACAATCTGATGCTCTCAGTGATGTAAGCAGGCAAACCCTTTTTGTTTGTTTTGCTTTGTTTTGTTTTATGTTTGTTTTATGTTAGTAAATGCTTGTCATGGGAGAGGCTTTTCTGTGCATAGTATACACTAATCTCTTAAAGACCACTTACTGTAACACACCTACTTTAGTGGTGTTTAACGAATCAAAACTATGTATTCATAGAAGTTGAAAAATGCTTCACTCATATCATATAGCTCTTGTTAATATTACACTTACTAGTGAATTTTACAACACATTTACTGAATATATTATGGTGAGAGATATCATAAAATATATATAATAGGGGTGATTCACCTATTATATATGTTTGATTAAAGGTGGATTATCATGTCTCTGGAATTTAAACCATTGAGTAAAATATTGAAAGTTACCTATTGGTTGTACTAACCCGTTTTTTATGAGATGCTTTGTTTTCTTTTAAATGTACATTAAAAATATGGCAAACGATATCATAATCCACTTAAAAACAGGCAAAACCAGGGCAATTATTGTAAATGAAGAGGAGAAATTTGAAGCATTGTTTGACTTCTCTTCTTTGCTACCTGCTTTCTACATGCCGACTGTCAGATGCAAAGGGCCAACTTATAAAAATGATTGACAGGGAGCTAAGATGGAGACGGCTAGTTTCAGGATAGAGGTGTGGATTTACATTTCATTTTAGTTTTTCACATGTCAATAATACATATTTGGTAACTGGATGGTTAAGCAAACATAATGTAAAAAATCCTGGAAATCGACGTTTCCCCTTTATAAGAGACAAATAAAAATATCTCAGTCTTAAAAGTCAATATAAAACCAACCATACCATAAAAATAAAAACAAACAGACCCACATGATAAATGTGCTAAGAGAGCATTAGTGGCCACTTCTGGCTCCTGGTCTAAAATGGGAACTGGCAGTCTCCTTCACAGGATAGGTTCTAGATTCTACATATAAGGCAGATGAAAGTTATTTTTGGTATTTGCTTAACAAGGATCTCTGAAGGCTACTTACATAACCCACTTGTTCTCCTCCTCCTGCTCTTTGAATCCCACAGGAACTTCAGGGAAGACAGTGTATATCTTCTCTTAAATACACCTGTTGATTGTAAGGCATGAATACACTGCATCTTTAGAGGCACTGAATATCATGAAATCACCTAATTATCCACCAAAAACATGGTGGAGATCTCTTCTCATGGCTACATATAAGATTGGGTGCATGTGTTTATCACGTAGATTCTGCATATTACACATCATTTTTCGGATTCACCTCCCAAAGCTGACAAAAATTCTCAGTTGATAGCATATTTCCAAACATAGCAAACACCATTAGATAAATTATTAGACATCCGCCATCAATTTTATGCAGTATTAAATTAAAATGGCTGAACACCTAAACATGAATGCTTTAAAATGTTTTTTTTTTTTTAAAAGAGATTATTACTGATCTTAACAGTCAGAGCTTTGGAAGATTTCAAGAAATTGTTTTGACAATTTTCCCAGAATTCACAGCTTGGGATGCAAATGAGCACAGACAGGCATTCATATTACAGACTGCATCATGTATTTCTGCCGGCATATTTAGCAATGGGGCACCGTCTTTCTGTGAGAATTGTGGAATATAATTTTTTGGCTTTGCTGTGCCCAAGGTGGACTTATCTCAAGGTCCTAGGATAATTTTTGAATTTGCATAAATCTTTGGGCAGTTTTATTGTGTGCATAGGTAATGTGGCATAAATGCAAAATTCCCACTTAAAAGGACACTGTAGGCACCCAGACCACTTCAGCTTATTGAAGTGATCTGGGTGCCAACTCCCATCAACCTTAACCCTGCAAGTGTAATTATTGCAGTTTTTATAAACTGCAATATTTACCTTGCAGGGTTAAGTCCTTCTCTAGTGGCTCACTAGAGGGACTTCCGGCTTCTTAGATGACTTTTGGTTGTCCAAACGACGCTGGACATCCTCACGCTATGCATGAGGACATCCAGCATCGCCGGAATCCTCATAGGATTAAAGAATGCTTTCCTATTTGGAGGTCTAATGCGTGTACGGCCATTACCGCGCATGGGCATTAGGTCTCCCCAGTCGGCAGGGGAGGAGTGGAGGCGAAGCCTGACCCAGCGACGAGGAGGGCACTCCAGGATTCTCTAGTGCCAGGAAAACGGATTTGTTTTCCTGCCAATAGAGAATCCCTTTAACCACTGTGGTGAGTGGATAGTTATCCCTGACAAATAGAAATTCACCCCTGGTGATTGTGCCATGGAGGCTCCAGGCTTGCAGTGACAAATAACTATTAGGCCTGGCTAGTAGCTAGCGTTGCCACTTCTCTCAGAAAATGCTAATTTGCATAATCACCTATATATGCATGACATTAAAAGGCATGCTCTAACACTATGTTACATAACATGACAAGTTGTGAGTTTGTCTAAGTGTTTGTATAAAAGTGTGTGTATACTGTGAGTGTGTAAAGCAGTCTGTCAATTTATGTTTTAGGTTCTAACCCCATGATGCATGATGAATATTATGATATTAATATGCCATTCTATGTAAGGCCGTGTGGATATCAGGATACCAGGAAGTACAATCCTATATGAAAAGGCAGCATCCTGTTCCTATGCACAATATATATATATATCATCAGCACTGTGCAGTGTGGTAAAACAAACATACAAGTAATTGTGGTAGAACAAGTTAGGCAAACAGGATCCTAATCAAACTAGGTTTCAGCCTATCGGCATTGTGTTATTTTTTCATACAGAATACCTGTCCTGTTAAACCAGAAGTATTACCAGATATTCTCTTCAAACAGGGGTTACGTATGTAAAGTGCATTACTCAAGGCAACAATACATTAAAAGCATATGATGAAGCCACATGTTTAAAGCGGACAGCTGTTCTGTGTGTATACTGTATGTAGTTTATTATGTTACTATTTATATTTTAACTTCCTTAATGCAAGCTGCTAGAAAATATAAAGTCCATGTCTCCCCCTCTCCCCCAGTTTATCTTATCTTTGTCTTCATTCTGGAAAGCATAGGAACAATGCAGTTCTGCAGTTTATATTTTCCATAGGCAATCCAAGTTAGAAATACCGACATTTGCATTGTCAGTGTTTTTCCAATACTGGCACCGGTCACACAGTCTCAAAGAACAGTTGCGCCGGTAAAATATCAGCCAGGTGAAAAGCTTTCTTGCACTTGGAGAAATGCCCAGCAATCCTCTCGTTCGACCATAATCAAAAATAATGATTATCTAAAACTGCATACTAATGAATATTGTGTCTGGAATGTACATAGTTAATGTTGGTTTCTGATTGAGGCTATTTTCTTACTATCAGTATTGTACAGTTTTCCCCAAAGCAGGGAGATTCAATGGTGTAGAAGGGTCTAAAATCGCAACAGTATGGAGGAAAAATCTGTGGATTCCATGGTTATTTACCAGAATTGCTCTTTGTAACTAACCTCCTAAATTTCTATTTCTTCTTTTTAGCCAAACGTTTTTTTTTTTTTTTTTATAAAACCATGTTTAAAACATGCTCACAAATGGATATTAATGATTACTTTAAAAAAAGGAAAGAGATGAAAAAGTCCTATTAGCCAGCAGCATGTCGGAATGTAATAAATTTTGACATGTTGAAATCGCTTTGAGGAATCACCTTTAAACAGATTTTGATTAATAGATTTAATCATAAGACTGAACTCCACTGGAATTCACTTCTTTATTAACAATTTCTGTTGCTAATATAATCATTTTTTTGTTTTTTTTTCTTTCGTACTAAAATGCAGATCCATGTGATGTGATTATTTGATATGAATCCAAGTGACACTGTCATTTGATGATAATTCATGGTGTCTTTTGAAAGGTCCTCAAGTTAACCCCTTAGTGACCAGACCGTTTTTCAATTTTCTTACCGTTAAGGACCAGGGCTGTTTTTACATTTCTGCGGTGTTTGTGTTTAGCTGTAATTTTCCTCTTACTCATTTACTGTACCCGCAAATATTATATACCGTTTTTTTACCATTATTTATATCATATCATTTACTATAAAAAAAAGGATAAAATATGATGAAATTCTTTTTAAAAACACACTTTTTCTAACTTTGATCCCCCAAATCTGTTATGCATCTACAACTGCCAAAAAACACAGTTTATAAATACCTAATGTTAACATCTTCTTAGCTTTTTTTTGCAAGTTATAGGGCATTAAGTTCAAGTAGCACTTTGCTATTTCCAAGTCATTTTTATTTTTTTGAAAATTAACGAAAGTTAAATTGTAACACTGATATCTATCAGGAATCCCTGAATAACCCTTCACATGTATATATTTTTTCCAATCTATGCCAAATTAAAAAAAAAAACGTTGATTTCTTTTGACACACATAGCAACTTAAGAATACATGTACTGAGAACTTTAAGGGTTACTGCCAAAGAACACCCCAATATGTGTTCAGCAACATCACCTGAGTACAGTGATACCACCCATGAATAGGTGTGTCAGGTTCTATGGGGCTAAAAGACCTTATTTGGAGGGTGCGCATTCCAGTTTTTCAACATGGAATTTTCACATCTGGTCATCATGCACCCATATCCTATTTGAGAAAAAATTTTAAGCCGGCCAATGTAATTTACCCCCATCAAACCATATATTTTTGAAAAGTAGACACCCTAGGGTATTTCAAATGGTGGTATTTTAACACTTTCCATGCACTAATTGTACCACCAGTCTTTGTCAAACTTTTGGGTTGTCATTTTTTTGTGCTATTTTCCTCTCACATTGTACTTTAGGCATGGATTCTCAGTTCCTGTTATGTGTTACTGACAATATGTGTTCAACAACATCTCCTGAGTACAGTGATACCACCTATGCATGGGTTTGTTGGGTTGTTTGGGGGATGCAATACCAAACTTCTATCTTTTTACAAATCCCAATTTATTTTCTTGCCATGAACGTGCATATATTTGAAAAGTTGACACCCCAAGGTATTGTATATGGAGAGCAACCGTTCTAGTAAAAAAAAATTGGAGAAAATGTGTTGTGGTAATTTTTCAATTTTCATTTTTACACACACATTTATGTGTGATTTAGGGGAGCCAATAAACCAAAAAAAACACAACTAAACTGCAAATGTAAAAAATGTTTTTAAAATGTCCCAGTGTGTGCTATCGCTTGAACCAGTCCCCAATGCAGAGTCCAGGCTGTCCAGCTTGGACTCTGCATTGGTTCTTTCTCTGCCCCCTCTTGAAACAGACTCTGTATCTTTTATTTTATTGATTTTATTTTATCTTTTATTTTTTTCTGTATTTATTTTTTGAAAATCTTTCTTTTTATTAAGGCATATGATTCTGGGTTACAGAATGAAGAAAGGGAACTGCACGATTTGTATAGTAATGCCCTCTTTTTGTTTTTTAAAAGATACACAAGCTAAAACTGAACTGAGTAGACATGGATAACGTTATGGACATTAAGCTAAACAATTCTGATAGTTATGTTGCTCGACAGAGTAACTGCTATGTGAAGTAGTGAAAATCATAGTATGCGCTGGTATCAGTATCGCAAGTGACAACAAAACAGAAGCTATGAGTTAAACTGGACTAGTTAGGCATGAATATTGTCATGATTAATTATTCTTCATGACACGCTAGATCCTTGAGTATATCACTGGAACGTGGCAATCTATTGAGACTCTGCACCCTATCGCAAGCATATCTTCTAAGCCTTTGTAATCACAGAGTGTCCCTGGTGCGGCGGCTCTAGGGGCTAACAATGGCAGAGTCATGTATAACCTGCTCGTTGGGATCAGAGAGAGTTCGCACACCAGCTTTCCCGTTTTCAGCTAATGCCCATTCTCAGCTGAGGAGTCACAGGGGCCGCTGGACTGCATAGTGACGTGGTGTGAAGCGGGCGGGTTGAGGGTGGCATCTGTACCAAACAGACTCGCCGGCTCCAGGAGGCAGAGTCTTTCCCTTGACGAGCGCATCGGGAGACCCAGGTTTCTGCCGCCACCAGCGGCGGGTGTGGTCTATGCCGCTTAGGCATTCTCCTCAGGACCCTTGGCCCAGGTAGGCTTTAGTGTGGAAAATTGATGCTGGCATGTGAGCTTCGCCCGAGAGAGGCCGTTCCTGTGTCTCGTCCCCTCCACTCCTCTTTCGTCTCGTCCCCTCCAGCTTTGCCCCAAACCATTGGAAGGTATTGTCGAGCCGTTGGAGTGTTTTCTCCATCATGGCATGCTGATTTCCTTGAGGCTGCGTGGATGTGTGCTTCGATGAGGAAAGCTTGTCACCGCTTGCCAGGCTCAGTCTGCATGCTGTTGCAGGGATCGTCAGAGGTATGTGCATTAAGCCAGTGTGAATCGGGATGACCCCCACCGTTCCAGAGGGGGGAGAAACGGGACAGAGGAGATGATGCCTCATGGAGCTGTCGTGTGGCGTTCTGCAGATAGGTAAGGCAGCGGCCCTCCACCTCACCCGTCACTTAAAGGACCACTATAGGCACCCAGACCACTTCAGCTCAATGAAGTGGTCTAGGTGCCAGGTCCATCTAGGATTAACCCTGCCTGCTGTAAACATAGCAGTTTCAGAGAAACTGCTATGTTTACTTTAGGGTTAATTCAGCCTCTAGTGGCTGTCTCATTGACAGCCGCTAGAGGCGCTTCCACGCTTCTCACTGTGATTTTCACAGTGAGAAGATGCCAGCGTTGATAGGAAAGCATTGAGAATGCTTTCCTATGGAATGGCTGAATGTGTGCGCGGCTCTTGCCGCGCATGCGCATTTAGCCGTTGACATCAGAAGAGGGAGGAGAGTCCCCAGCGCCGAGGGAGCCCGGCGCTGGAGAAAGGTGAGTGTTTATCCCCCTTCAGCCCGGCAGGAGTGGGACCCTGAGGGTGAGAGCACCCTCAGGGCGCTATTGTCCTAGGAAAATGAGTTTGTTTTCCTGGCACTATAGTGGTCCTTTAAGTAGGCCGCAAGCTCTGGATGCACCAAGTCCCCGCAAGGCTTCTCAACATCCAGTCTAAAGCTCCGCCGGCGGTATCAGTAGCCGCTCTGGTCTCTGCTGACTGCTTGTAGGCACAGGGTGAGTCGATTATTGTTTTTTTAGCAGCTTATTTACAAGTTTCTGGCAGGAGCTCGTCCAGTGTGCGACCAGCCAGCATGGCGGTCCGGCCCCGCCCATATTTATTTATTTTTGATTTCCTATTTTATTGATTTTATTTGTCTTCACCGAGTGCACACAGGCAGAGCACCGGAAGCCTGCCCGATGGCTTCCGGTGCTCTACTACACTGTCGGGCGCCATGTGGGGCAACCCAGAAGTGATCGCTCCTGGGGAGCGATCACTTTGCGGCCTGGCAGTCAGGAGAGTTATTGCAAGATACCTCGACAACGAGGCATCACTGCAATACCCTTAGAGCATCTGGAGCTTCCAGCGCTCATATTTGCCGCGGATGTACCTAGTACCTAGGAGTACCTTAAGGACCGTTTTTTGTCGGGTGTACCTAGTATGTCTCCGGTCCTTAAGGGGTTAATGAAAGTTAGGATTCCCTGAGAGCCTATAAGTAGTTACCCATGGATCTTGGTATACACATATTGGATGGAGGCTCAAGACCAGTGTGGGGGACTGGATGTTTAAGCTAAGCTATGATACTTGAACTATTGGACTTTTGCCACATTTGAGATCTTTAGATTGGATGCTTTAATACATTTCAGATTCATGATTTGATTAGAAATGATACCAGACAACAATGCCAAATCTAGCTAAATTCACCAAACTCCTTTGGACCTATATATTTTAAGTAAACTGGTGATTTTTAACCAGCAGTAAGTAGATTTTATCCAAAATGACAGAAGGATCTAAAATGCAAAAAAATCAATACATACTGCAGCATAATTGCCAACAGCTTAAGTCTTCACTGAGTGCCTCGACCCCTCGAGGCACTTAGCACACAGGCAGAGCATTGGAAGCCTGCCTGATGGTTTCCGATGCTCTGCTATACTACCGTGCGCCATGTGGGGCAACCCGGAAGTGATCGCACCTGGGGAGCGATCACTCAGCGGCCTGACAGTTAGGAGAAGTATTGCAGAATCCTTCGACATCGTGGCAACCCTGCAATACCCTTAGAGCGTCTGGAAGCGATCACGATCGCTTCCAGAGCTCATATTTGCCGTGGATGTTCTAGGTACGTCGGCGATCCTTAAGGACCGTTTTTTTGTCGGATGTACCTAGTACATCCGCAGTCCTTAAGGGGTTAAATATTGAAATATGTTGTATACATACACTCTGTCCATCATGTTGGTACGTTACATGGCCAAATTATGTGTTGTTTGAGCCTCACAAATTCCTAATAGGTGCCTGAAATGCAGCACATGACATCACTAAAGACAAATATTGGCAGTACAAAGACAAAGACAGTTCCACTTTTAAAGTGGTAGGATGTAAGAGCAACACCAGCCTCACTACACATGCCTATCATATGTTGTTACTCAGGAAGCAACATCAGCACACGGACTGTCCATGGCTGAGCATCTCTATGCAAGCCTCAAATCCGCTGAAACTGTGGATAAAGCACAACATAACTGCAATCTAGAGCAGTGTAAACGTGATCTCTGCTGTGGTGACACACACACTTCACTATCTGGAAGTCTGCAGGAGGAACCTGGGTGTGGCAGATGCCTCAAGAACTCTTCCTGTCGGAATGCGTAGTGCCTACTATATAGTTTGGTTGAAGAGGGATAATGGTCTGGGGCTGTTTTCCAGTGTTTGGGCTAGGGCCATTAGTTCCATTGAAGGGCCATGTTTCAGTATATAAACAAAATCATTCACTAAAGTGGGAATTCAAGAAGAATCCAAAGTGAATTTCAAATTTAAGATCACAACAGCTGAACTGAAATAATGTCTAAGCCTGCTATGCTTTCCATTCAGCTACTATGGCCTTACATTTGGAATTCACTTTGATTTCTCACTTTGGTAAATAACCCTGAAATACATTTTAGACATCTTGGTGCTTTCATGTGTGTGGCAACCATTTTGGATGGTCCTTTCCTGTTCCAGTATGATGCTGCTATACACAAAGCAAGGTTCGTAAAGATATGGCTTGGTGAGTTTGTTCTGGGGGAATTTGATTGGCCTTTGAGATTAATTGGAACTCCAATTGTAAGCAAGTCCTTCATGACCAACATCAGTGCCTTACCTTACATATGCTCTTGTGACTGAATGGGCACAAATTCCCACAGATCTTGTTAATTCAAAGCCTTCCCAAAAGAGTGGTGGCTGTTATAGCAGGAAAGAAATGGGGCTTAACTCCATATTAATACCCATGGTTTCGGAATGGAACGTCACTGCTGGACAACAGTCTTCTCCATAGACAGTCAGTTCTCTACAGCCATCAATGGTGATGGCTGTCGGGATTGACAGTGTAGCTTCACCCAGAAGAAAGTCAGGCGGAGGAAATATACAAAGACAAAGTAGTCCTTACTTTTTCTCAATATATCTCTTGACTGTGTTGGAATTACAGTGACATTCCAACACAGTCAAAATAAGTATATAATTCAGTTTTGATGAAATACTCATCTTTCAGGGTGGTGACATTGTCACATTAAGAAGCTAGGTGTTATGGTCACTTGTCCACACATATTTGATCGTTTTGTTTATATTGCAGTGTTACCTGTCTATTTATTGTAGAGGTTCTGGTGCCAAGGAATTCCCTTGCAAAGAGTTCCACAGGTACATTAGAGATTTTGCAAAGGAATCTGATCCCTTTCTGCATTAGAAGCAGACATCCCAAGTCTCCCGGTAGTTCCGGGAGACTCCCTCATTTTGCATGCAGCTCCCTGACATCCTCATATCATGTATAATATCCCGGAAATCACATACACAATCCAACATGCAATGTATATCAGTTTGTGTGTGTTGATTACCAGGATATCATATATGATTTATGCCCCCTCCCTCATACTCAGTGGCGTACATACCAGGGTCGCAGGGGTCGTGGCTGCGACCGGGCCCGGCCGCCCCTGCGACCCGGTATGTAGCCACAGGGCCAGCCTCTTCTCCTGGGGGGCCTAGGAGGCGGCCACCTCAGGGCCCCCCCGAGGCTGGCCCTGCTGACCCGGGCGGGCTGGCTGGGTGGCCGGCGCGCGAGGGAGCACTCTCCCCTGTGTGCTTCCTCTTCAGCTCCCTCGCGCACCGCACTGATACCGGAGCCGGCAGATGACGTCATCTTCCGGCGCCGGCATCCCTATGCGGCGCGCGAGGGAGCTGAAGAGGAAGCAGTGAGTGCTCCCTCGCGCGCCGGCCACCGAGACAGCCCGCCCGCCCGCCCAGGAGCCCCAGGAGCCCCAGGAGCGGAGCCCAGCAGCACCACCACTGGACCCCAGGGAATCCCCCCAGCACTCCAAAAGGTAAGGAGGCTGGGGGGATTAAATTTTAAAAAAAATGTGTGTATGTATGTATGTATGTATGTATGTATGTATGTGTGTGTTAGTGTATGTGTGTATGTTAGTGTGTGTTAGTGAATGTATGTGTGTGTGTGTGTGTTAGTGTATGTGTGTGTGTGTCAGTGAGTGTGTCTGTTATTTGGGTGTGTGTCTGCTAGTGAGTGTGTTACTGTGTGTGTCTGTTACTGAGTGTGTTTGATGTCTGTTAGTGAGTGTGTGTTTGTCAGTGAAAGTGTATGTTTTGTAAGTGAGTGTGTATGTATGTCTGTCGCTGAGTGTATCTCTGTCAGTAAATGTGTGTGTCTGTTAGCTAGTGTTTATGTGTCTGTTCGTGAGAGTGTGTGTGTGTCTTCAGCATTTACCTTTCTCCAGCGTCGGACTCCCTTGGCACTGGGGATCCCTCCGCCTCTCAGCTCCGAATGCACATGCGCGGCAAGAGGCGCACGCGCATTTAAACCACCCATAGGAAAGCATTACTCAATGCTTTCCTATGGACGTACAGTGTCTTCTCACTGTGATTTTCACAGTGAGAATCGTGGAAGCTCCTCTAGCAGCTGTCAGTGAGACAGCCACCAGAGGCTGGATTAACCCTCAGTGAAACATAGCCGTTTCTCTGAAACGGCTATGTTTTCAGCTGCAGGGTTAAAACTAGAGGGACCTGGCACCCAGACCACTTCATTGAGCTGATGTAATCAGGGTGTCTGTAGTGGTCCTTTAAGTGTGTGTGTATACCGCGGTCGCGGGGTCGCAGCCCTGCAACCCCTGCGACCAGGCGCCCGCCGCCATGTGTTGCGGCCCCGACCCGTGCCGAGTAAGCGCACGCGCGCGGGGGGGCCTACGGATCAATTTTTGCACCAGGGCCCCATGGATCATGTGTACGCCACTGCTCATACTACTCACTAAGCAGAGGCCCGTGAGGTGCCGGCCCTTTAAGAGTAGACTATCAGCCTGCAGGGAGGAAGTTATGTCAGCCTGTCACTTCCTCCCTGCTTCACAGAGAGCCGTACAGGGGGAGTGGAGGGAGGAGGCAGCAGAAGAGAGGCTGGAGTGAGCTGCTACTGCATGCTGTCTCCCATCAGCTTTAGCCAGGACACAAAGGTAAGCTAATCTGAATGTATCTGAGTGTTTGTGTCAGTGTGTGTGTATCTGTATGTCAGTGTGTGTATCTGAGTGTTTGTGTCAGTGTATGTATCTATGTGTCAGTGTGTGTATCTCTGTGTGTGTACGTGTGTGTATCTGTGTGTCAGTGTATCTGTGTGTATCTAAGTGTGTGTGTCAGTGTATGTATCTGAGTGTATGTGTCAGTGTATGTGTGTGTATCTGTGTCAGTGTGTATCTAAGTGTATGTGTTCATGTTTGTGGACTGTGTGTGTCTGTGTGAGGGGAGGTGGTGCGCGGCAAGGGAGGAGGGTAGGGAGGTGCCATAGCTAGTGAAGCCACCTCCTTGAAATGCATTTTTGCAAGTTGGGATGTCTGTAGAAGTATCAATTCTGTCTGTGTTTAGATAGAACTGATAGACGGGGACCCCTCAGCAATAACAAAGTGGTCTGCATGAATTATTTCCCTAATACTCTCCTTACTGAGAAATTTTCCTTACTTCGACTCTTTCTCAAAGGTTTTACACTTAACGCCTCTTTGGAAGGTAGTTCTAATCTGGCTTCTCCTTCTGTATCGCTATTGCCTTTCTCTAATGCCTTGCTGGTGATAGATGGTTGGGCTTGCATTTATCTTTTGTTTCACAATTAGCCAGTTTTGCCTCCAGTGTTCAGTAGCTAATTATATTTATATGTGTTGTGCAACTACTGCTTTAATTGCATGTATATTATGACTCTTTGCTATCATTGTGTTGGATATGTATATAAGGTAATTTCACGTATTATTCTCAATAACAGGTTATAAAGGAAAAATTAAAATGTGTAATATAATGTATTAGTTCTGCAAAAATGAGATAGGATTACTGTAGACAACACGAGAATTTTGCTTTCTTAATTGGTGATTTGACTAGATTTGTTTGATTTCATATGTATTTTTGTTTTGACAGTGTGTATCTATCATGAATAAGGAGAGCTATTTTAATATATCATTTGATCGATATATTTGCGGGCGCTTTTACTCAGTCCATGTTCAAATTAAATATATATCCTTATCTAAAGCTGACTTGATCCACATAAATGCCATTGATGTTATTTATAAAAAGCACTTGTGGATAAAAATTATAAACATGACAATGTCCCCAGTCACCATGGAAACTAATGAAAAGCTTGTTTTGGATGCTACATTCCCCCCTCCTGGAAAATTGCTTTTGAAACCTAACCTCAGTGTATCACCTGTTTTACAAAGAAATCATGGAAGTAAGCTAGTGTTTCCATATAAATTTGTATTGATCTCTAACAGTCCAAAAGTAGATAACCCTATAATAACTATAGTACTGTAGCGGTAAACCATGGTCTTGTTGTGTAGGTTTGCTTTTAATACTGATCTGTGAATTAAGGGTTACTTAATTAGTGTTTTCATTAGTGTATCCCTTTGTAAGGTATTATATATAAGAAACTCTTTAACTTATCTCTGTTCCAAAGCTGAGTCAAAGTTCTCCTCTCTGATCCTCCTTCGCTTGTGTCACTCCCCTTTGCCGTAGGGGAAAGGAGGTCAAAGACAATGAACAGGGGAGGATAGGGACAGAGTGGAGGGGGCAGTACTGCCATTGGCTGTCTGGCATCAATTCTGTAGAGAACTGCCGTTTGAAGGCCCATCATTTTATTATGGACTGGATAATGATACTGCCGGAAGTGGAGTCTGGCTGCTAGGGTTTGATCTCTGGATATGTAGCATTTCATAGCATAACATACATAACACTGTACATACAGACTCCAGGCACCATGACCACCTCAAATCACTAAAGTTGTCAAGGTGCTTGGAGTACGGTAACTCTTTAAATATTTTTCATGTCACATTAAGAACATTAAGCGTGTATATTTAAAGAAGATTTCTATTCCCCCTTTAGTGTTGTTCCTATTAAGCTTCCATGTGGAGATTCTGAAACAATGCAGTGTTTGTCTGGCTAGCTGTGTGTGTGCATAGTAGTCATAGATACAAAATGTTTACAGAATAATCATGGACTCCACAGAGTAGCTCCCTGCCCACTCAGTCACTCACATTGAAGTATAGTCATCCATGCCTACTGTATATATGGGTAAAATACCTTCTTTGTTTAGAATTAATTGCATACTTTTAATTACATTTGTAATTACTATTTTTTTAAGTAGGAAATGTATTTTATTATTTGTATAATATTCCAAAACACTATGGCCCAATAACTGACAACACAGTTGTCCCTTTTGATGTCAAAAAGAGAAGGAGCATCTTACAAAATGACAGTGTGAGCACCGTAACCACTACTATAAGTCCAAAGGTGCTACCTACATTTTATTTTTGTCAATCCGTTTCGCTCTCAAAGCACTCAGAGACCAACTGTTCTTTGCTGATAATGTGGAAACTACATTTATACATCATTAAATGACCACCATAGTGCCAAGAAAACATAGTGCCCTGAGAATGCCCCAACCCTCAGGGTCCCCCTCCCGCCGGGCTCTGGGGAGAGGAAAGGGGTTAAAACTTACCTTTCTCCAGCGCCGGGCGGGGAGCTCTCCGCCTCCGATCCTCCTCCTCTCCTCCCTTTCCGCTGAATGCGTACGCGCGGCAAGAGCTGCGCATGCATTCAGCCGGTCTCATAGGAAAGCATTTTCAATGCTTTCCTATGGACGCTTGCGTGTTCTCACTATGATTTTCACAGTGAGAATCACGCAAGCGCCTCTAGCGGCTTTCAATGAGACAGCCACTAGAGGATTTGAGGGCTGGATTAATTTATTTATAAACATAGCAGTTTCTATGAAACTGCTATGTTTATAAAAAAAATGGGTTAACCCTAGCTGGACCTGGCACCCAGACCACTTCATTAAGCTGAAGTGGTCTGGGTGTCTAGTGTGGTCCTTTAACTTCAATACTGTCCAGGAATGAATGCAATGATTGACTGAGAATGCTTGAAGCAAGTTAGCCCTGCACATTTACCCTGACATTGCCATCCAGGTTTGACAGATTCATACTCGATAGTAGTTTATACCTCATCAGTACAACCATAAGTGGGCACCTTTATATTCCTAGGGAGAGCTTCAGTTGTTGTCTAACTACAGCTGATGGGATCCTCAAACTTGTAGCACAATAACCACAACAATAATCTGTAGCAGAAATTGTGTTTGGAGTGCCTTATCTCTATTTAAAACATTACACAGTTTAAATTTCCAAGTCATACCCAAGCATGCAAGGTTTTTTCTATCCTGTACCCCCCAACATCAGCATCCCATGAACCGAGATGCCGGTTAGCAGGATAAAAAAGGTATTTTGTCACTTGTACCTATCAGAGCTGCCCTGAATGGGTGCGGGTCCGCCTGAAGAACTGGCAGGTTAACCTGGCCAGTCAATTATCTAGACCAGCCCACTGAGGGCAAACAACGTTTCAGTACTCTCTGCAGGGTCCTAGTGCCCTTAGCGTAGGTCGAACATTTCTAATAACTGTCCCGCTGAAATCAGGGTGGTGGGGAAGCCTGATATCCAGTGGTAACAATAGTCATCTTGCTTACTTTTCTTGTCACAAAGCAGATTGATCTGTTTTTAAATTATCATTATAAACCGTTTGTGCTTTGAATTGTAGATTATGCTAGCTTTAGTGTACCAATAATCTTAATTTAATTAATGACAGGAGGCGAGTATTTGCTTAAGTCTCTCTTTACTAGAACTCCACAGCAGCACAGAAAAACAACTGTAACAGAGCTCCTCGTACTCCGACCGAGTACCCTCCATTGATGGACGCTTCCTAGCTTGCGCCGAGGACCACAAGCACTGCACCGGACACCACAACCACCACAGACTCCGCAACTGCTGTAGCTTAACTGGAGTCTCGCCGTCTTCCTTCCACCCAGGATCAGCTTCTGTCCTCCAGGACCGTGTGGGAAAGACCTCTTCCTTCCACCCTGTATGAACCTCCAGCATCCAGGACTGTGTGCGAAAGACCTCTCCTCCGTCAGGAACAAGCTCTTAAAAGAGCTAAGTGATTCAAGCTCAGAGGAGTATGCAGAGCATAGCAATCTCCAGTGTGATTATAACAGCTCCCTCCAATAACGAGACAAGGCTAAGTTTAGAGAGATCAAGAAGAACTGTCTAAACCATTTATTTTACTTGGGACTAGCACATATGGTCATCACATTAACATTGCTGTGAAAACTCAATAAAATCACAAACAGTCAAACCATATCAGGCAACACACAGTGACTTATCACAACACAATGGCACATTTCAAAATAGGCGGGGGAGACAATAACTAACAGAAAATATCTCACGTGTCTGCAGAATTAGCAATATGCAAATCTACCCGAATATGCAAATGAACCAGTCTTGCTATTCAGGTCGTGCATATTGCTGTTGCTACCAACAGATGGCACTAGACAAGCTCCATAGCCAAATCCACCTAGTTGGTAGCAAACCTCAGCAGTACAGGAGAGCAGGCAATACATTACACAGTACACACACACTATAAACAATTACATTACACACACCCTGCACCTATAATGGGTACAGGGTGACTAAAACATAAGAGAAATAAAGCAACCTACATAAATAGTCTGTCTGAAGGTAGAATAGGGGTTTTAAAGCCAAATATATCAAAGAGTCAAAGTCACAGGGGAGGAGGCTGGCAAGCAGGCCTCTCCAGGACCAAGTGACGAAGGGCACTTCGTCACAACAGAAAATCAGAAAAAAGTTAGGTACTATAAAACTCCCCTTCCCATGCATCATTTCCTCTTTCAAGCTGCGACAAGACAGAACAAAATACAGAAAACATAATGGGGAAGAAACAAAGTCCTAGATATAATGAAAACGACAATGTCCACCATCCGAGAAGAGCTGTCGAACCAGATAGTGTTGATGGACTGTAAACTGAAACAAAAGAAAACAGAGTCGAACAGGTTGGTTAGCCAATGAAATGTACTTTGAACAAGCAAGTAGGTACCCAAGCAACAACCCAAATCTTTACCGTAACCTGCATAGATCCCAACCCTACTTATGAAAAACAGACATAAGAACAAGTGACAGGTAGCAGAGACAACAAGCAGAGTTGCATACACACCTGAAGGACTCAAACTATAAAATTAAACAAGGGAGGGATAAGAATGGGCGGGAAATACTCACCTCCTGTCATTAATAAAATTAAGATTATAGGTACACTAAAGCTAGCATAATCTACAATTTTATAAGATAACAGGAGGCTGCCGTCACATTCTATGTTTCTATGTTTGTATTTGCGGTTTTAACGCTCAGCCAACATATCCAACGCTGTTTGTTTCACTGGTACCTATTCCATGAGATATAAGAGCAATCCAAATGGATCCTCCAACTGCGAGAAGTGACAGTAGACTGATCGATGAAGATGCCAGCTGACAAAGCATCCCAAATATGGAAAAAAACACCATCCTCTGATAGATCCATTGTACGTGGGGTTGCGACCTGTTTCCTAGCAGCCGGTCCATGAGCTGCCAAGTTGCCCTGTCAGCCCTTTTTCCTGTAGGTGTAAAGTGCCGAAGGTCATTTGTGGACTTAGGGCCGCGAGAAGAAACTGCCACCATGCCTCGACTCTCGATGTGGAAGGTGGTTCCTCCGATCGTGCCAGGGTCACCAGGCGTTGTGGCCTTGCAGGCAAATCTCCAACCTCAAAGAATGCACCACCAACTCCGTAATAGAACCAAGTAGGGTCTTTCGTTCTCTCATGACCTACCCGCTGAGATGTCTCATCCGAGAATAAATTATGCAGGCAAGAGTGTGATCAAACTAGCCGTATCCTAAGTGATTCCAGTATTCCCAATGGACTGTGTAATCCGCGGCTGCGGTAGAGAAAAGACTCCTAAAGGACGTCCAAACAAGGTCCCAAGTTGAACCTGTGTGGTGGAACGGTGATCGACTATTCTGGGGAATGTGAATCCTGGAAATATTCAAAGGGATGAGATGGTAAACCAGGGTTGAGATTTCCATCCAGATATATATCGTCTAAGGGTGATAACAAAGAAGAGTCCACATGTGCTGTAGTGAGAGAGTGAATTAATCCGATTACCCGTTTGTACGATCCTGTTCCATGCCTGTCCTGTCAAACTCGTGTAAGGGTTCCTGGTCCACACGCCACCTACAAGATCGGGTATAATATAGTGAGACCTCTAGGTCACTGTACCCCTGACTGTCCGGGTACCTATCTCCCAGAGTAGGCCCTAGGTCAAGGAACCCAGGAATGTGAATACGAGAACCAAAGTCAAGGCCTCCCTATAGAGGGATACCTCCCTTCTTAGTTTGGAGTCCCGCAAACACATAGCATTCTCTGATATGCAGGCAAGGCATAAAGTCCCATCACTCACGACAGGTGACTCCAGGGAGCAGGTATAACGAAAGGACAAGGGTCTAGCTTCAACCGCCCGAAGCAGGTGTTGTCCCGTTTGAAAATGTCGGCTGTCCTATCTGAGTCTGCTACACCTCCTGAGCAGTACTCCAGCAGTAGGTTGCGTCCCGACTTTTGACATCCGCGTAGGAGTCGGCACACACGGTTCCTCCATAGAGTCCACCGTAGACCTCATTAAAGGTAGTTAAAAAGGTGGGTTAGCGAGAAACCAAACCAAGACGGTTCCCGTGAGGGATAAAGTGTATAGAAGGAGAGCCCTCCATATCCAAACCATGTTCTCCAGATATGTGCTCAGAAGAGTAGGGGCAGTCCCGTCATCTTACCCCAAGATTGTAATGACCAGGGAACCCAAATCAACCGGGGATTCTGGTCTTTCCATGCGATCCATGCGCCCGGGGTACCTGCAGACCGGGTAGTGGGCCTTCCCTAGTCTTGTTACCCGAGCAAGGCAGAGCCCGTTTGCTCTATGAAGGCCTCAGGATCTCATGTCACCTTGACATGGGAAAACTGTTCGCGCAGTTTTTTCGCGATGGTCTGAATATCTTAAACAGAGTGCAATTGCCTGGTTGATATAGCGTAGATTATACCAAAACCTGCACTCCTGTAATACCTGAGGCTCATCCGTTAGCAGTACCCTCTCCAGGAGTGTGTGTAAATAAGTGGGGAATCTCCCCCTGTAATACCACTGGGAGTGGTCCGGTCCAGTAGATCCATTATAGCGGTGAAATAGAGGGGTCTAGTCGAAATATGATACCCTGTAAGATCAGGCAGCCCTCTATAACGAAATTGGTAGCACAGTCGTTAGATCTAATCGAATGCAGGAGGGGCGACCCTCTAAGCAGTCATCGTTGTCCTGGTACAAGCCTGTGTGATGACTAAATAGACGGCACCGTAGTGCGTTGAGTGTATGGGAGAGCCGCATTCTCTAATAATGTGATCGAATACCGTGTCAGCACCTGCCTGACAGCATGAGCGGGCCACACCCGTTAATAAACAAATCTTAGAGTTTACATCCGTGTCCGGTTCCCTTTATGAGAATGTGTCACTCAAAACATGTCCTCTGTATCCAGCTTGGTATCGGGCTGAGGTAGAAGGAGGGTCGTGCCCGCTAATGTTAAGTCAGGGGAACTTTCGGAAACAATGATGGAAACTACCCACGGACCGCCCGGATCCCGTGCGTGCGTGCAGGATCCAGGATGACCGTCAGCAGTCTGAGGAAAGCTGGAGACGTTCTCCGCAATCCACAAGAGCCCGGGAGGTCGGCGGAGGTCAAGTCAGGCCTCTCGACTTCCCGAGCGATATGGTAATTGGAAGGCTCAAAAACCAAGAAACGACAAATAAAGTAGAAAAAGGTAAATACGTACCTCGGAGAGAAGGTGAATAACCGATCGGAAGAAGCAAGACCAGGAAACCCAACTGAGAGGGTCAGGAGGTAAACATGACGTAGGATTAACTACCAGTAATGGGGACCCTGAGTTTGGGCAGAGTCCCCTAAATATTTGTAGGTCCTCAGGGTCTCCTATGACATAGGACCCCTAGACACCAACCCTTTCCGACAGTGTAATACTGTGTGAATAACCTGAACCGGGACTGGCAGTCCCTAAATACCCAGCAGGCAAAATAGTGGTATTCCAGATGTATTGGGTATAAGCTGAAGTTGTTCCAATGATTATAGTGTCCATAAAAGCAAGATATACTGAGCGATACCGTCTTTAAATTGTGAATTGGTAAGCACAAGCACCTACCGATCCGTGTGAGATTTCTTATCTATATATAATAGATCATCATCGTCATACCACCTGAAGGGTATTGTACCAATGGCCTCTTTCAGGGGTAGGGTTAAACCATAGTCAACTCAATGAATCTCCCCATAGATGCTAGTAAAATGGAATAGTATCAGCATAGACTGGTCTCCCATACCAATTGGAAGCAGAGTTAGGTCTGTTATGCTTTTAATACATGCCATGGACAGCGACTTATACCAGAGTAGTCTCATCTGAGACACATAGCTGGACCAGAATGTATATACTGTAAAGCACCTCAATCTTAGAGCTAACTAGCAAATTAGCTCTGTATACACCCTGTGCAGAGCCTGTATAACCAAGTCACATATATACATGTAACTCACAGTGTTCTGAGATGTATACTGCCATTTAAAATTCTCAGTAAACTGTGGTATAAACTGTCATAAACTCACATCAAGCTGTGATGTATACACTGTATTGAAACTCAGCAATCTGTGCTCTAAACTGTGATATATTCATAGACAGAAAAACAGTGATCAGATGAACTGTATACATTCATAGACATAGAGAATACAGTGATTTGATGAACTGTATAAATTCACTGACATAGACAATACACTGATTTGATGAACTGTATAAATTCATTGACAGAGAATAGTGATTTGATGAACTGTATAAATTCATTGACATAGAGAATACAGTGATTTGATGAACTGTATAAATTAATTGACAGAGAATACAGTGATTTGATGAACTGTATAAATTCATTGACAGAGAATACAGTAATTTGATGAACTGTATAAATTCATTGACATAGAGAATACAGTGATTTGATGAATTGTATAAATTCAATAACATAGAGAATACAGAGAGTTGATAAAAACGGCATTAGATTATGGAAGACATGTAGAAATCAGCCGGTGAATCCTAGCAGGGTAACAATAGGCGAGAGACGGTCACCGTGGGTGGAGGAGGGGCCGCGAGCAGGCGCACCCTTCTCTAGCCGGTCTGACGCCCGCGGCTCCTAGAAAGAGCCGATCGCGGTGAGGCGGCCATGTGCGCGGATGCCGCCGGGTACTCGTGTCAAGCCGCGAGTACCCCGGAAGGCTCACAAGGGAGCTCGGGGAATCAGATGAGGCAACCAGGAGGCTAGTCTCCAGAAATCCCGAGAGAAACACTTGTCGCCCGCGGTTAGCAAGGGCAGAACAAGTAACAGAAGGGTGTTAGCGAGTAGGGTAGCGGGGGTGGGAGGGATAAAACCAAAGGGAGCAAACCAAATAGGAATCCCTAGGAACCCCCAAAAAAACACCACAAAGTAAGCAAAAATCTCCCCAAAGAAAACCAGGGGAAGCAAAGAAGAGCCAAAAGGGCACAATCCCCCAAAAACTAAGCATAATAATAAAATCATAAATAAAACATGATGAAAATAAATCATCAATAAATCCCAAATAAGCTAAATAAAGGTAAAATAAATCATAGTAAACCATGATTAATATAAATAATCAATAAATCATAATAAAACCCCAAACCACCCACTAGAAGCAGGAGGCAGTGGTATTCTGATCTGTACTGATGCGGAGCAGCAAAGAAAGAGGAAATTATGCATGGGAAGGGGAGTTTTATAGTACCTAACTTTTTTCTGATTGTTTTTTTGTTCTGTGCTGCTGTGGAGTTCTAGTAAAGAGAGACTTAAGCAAATACGAAGCCTCCTGTCATGTTATAAAATTAAAATTCGGCTTGCATTTCTAAACTTCTCATATTTTTCCCGTATTTTTCTTAGTTGCATTTCTTTTATTAGATTTTTTTTGTTTCCTGGCTGTTGACATTCTGTTTTGTGTATTTTCAAGTAATATTGTTTACAGCTTTTATTATTAATTAATTTTCTATCCACTTTTGTATAAATTTACTAAAAATAGAAGATATGGAAAATTTAAATGCATAGTTATGTGTAAAATAATTTTCTTGTACTTTATATCAACTTGTTTTGTTATTTGTTCAACCTATGGAAGTGCCTCTTCAATGGAGATTTTGGCTAACTAGCTTTCATTTAGCAAATGATACTGTAACAAACAATTGTTAGCAGAAGAATACATTAATAACTTCATTAAGATGCTGATGCAGTGGAGAAAACTAGAAAGTGGAGACAGATATAGCTAATAGATGTATGATATGTAGACCAACATAAACAAATAGGAAAAACAAATGAAAAGGACTTGCAGATTTCAGGATCGGGATGATGGCATCATTACAGCCAATCGGGTTCTACTTGAGATGGGAGAAAGCTGTTGGGGAGATGCTTACAGACTATGAATGGAACAAAATTTTCACCCTGACACACAAATTGTCCACTAGCTTAAAATACCAGGAACTAAGCTACAAGCTTTTAACAATCTGGTATTGGACGCCAGAGGTCTTACACCACATGAATACAGAGAGTCTGGCAGTCTGTTGGTGCTGCGGAGGGGAAGAGGGCATGAACCTCCACATATGGTGGTCCTACCCAGTGATCACCCCACTCTGGACTATGGTGAATTCTAAAATCCGTGAGATTACGTGCACAGACCTGCCACTACAACCTCTTCCGATGCTTCTACACCACACGAATAGTCCTATATTCTCTTATTAAAGGTCCGTAACTATCCACCTACTTACGGTGGCAAAGTCCCTAATCCCAACACTATGGAAATAGATGGATGCGCCTACATTTCAGCAGTGGGCCACTAGGTTTGAAAAGATAAAAAACATAACATGGAGACCCTGACTGCGGACATGAGAGGCCACTCTGACGAATGCGCCTTGACTTGGTACCCATAGTTGGACTATATTACCAAAACTAGACCTTGAACTGTCAACTTTCACACAACTGGGGGCATACCTGTCCTCTCAACGCGGATGACAGTCCACGACAGACCCGACTACACGCCCAGACCCACGATGCCCAGGAAAAGCCAGACCGCCTACATACTGATTATACCCTTTCTCTTTTTTTTTTTCTCTCATACCCTATTTTGCAAAAACATTGAACAGAGGTAGAAACATCCAAAGGGCACCATTCGGCATGTGTGCAGACACAAACCAAGACACTGAGAATCGGAGAACAGAACAGACACATGAAAATACCAAGATTTCGAGGGAAATAGTTATGTAGGCGAGACAGATATTGTATAAACCAATAAAGTTGTAAAGGGAGTCCCCATAAGTAAAATTTATACCTGTTCTTAAATAATAGACGGTAATTTTCCAAAACCACTACCCATTGGATTTTACAGGGTTCATGTAACTAAGGATATTCCTCAGGGACTGATTCTACATGGGGTCACATATTGGGGGTTTCCAAGAGAGAGGCTGAGCTCCAAGAGGCTGATCTATCTTGGGACATGCTAAATGAAAACTAGCCAACATAAAAATTGCTTTAGGTAAAGTAATTTACCTGGTTTCATGTCCACAGCCAGGAGGACAGCTGGATTAAATTTTTTAAATGAATTGCGAAGACTTTAGTATAAGAAAAAAAATCAAACTAACTCTGTTCAGGAAATAGAACAATGATCAACTTTGACTTGAAAGATTTGATGATTTATGGTTTTCTCTACCCCACTTGTCATTAAGATTTCCTAAATATTAATATTTTCTTTGGCATGGAATGATTAATATGAAATAATAATGGTTTACAAGTAAATGTTAATGCTTGATAAGCCCTGAGATAGCTCCTTATTATTTCCATGAGCTCAGCATAGACCTAAGCATGAAATGACCATCAATGACATCACAATCTGTCAAAAGTCCCCAGTGATGTCATTGCACATTGTCACTGGGGAAACCACATAAACAGACACATACATAGTCTGATACAAAGCCTAGGGATGGTGTGACACAAAAGGTACAGTGCTCTTCATTGAATTTTTTTATTGCTTATAAAAATGTACCATAATGTATTTTAATGAAATCCAAGTATTTTATCATAGAGCTAAGAATTCTTTTGGTGATATAATGTAAAACGTATATGTATTGTCAGGACACCCAAATTTGGCTCTTTTCTGTGTGAAAGATAACGGCCAAACAGGCCTTTTGTTAATTCCTTTCATTTCTTCATACAGATATCAAAGATTTGAAAAGGCGTTCTTGCTTGCTATAGATATTGGTGCACGTGACCTATTCATGGTAAGTCAATATTTGTATTAAAAGCAGCTTTGTCTTATTTTTTATATTTTTATGTCCCTTTGATAATTTACAAAATGGTAAATCGTCTTAATTAGCGCTTTGATTTGTTCTTCACTATACAGTTGTTCTTAACCATTAATTTGTGTTTATCTTTGCATTGTAATTACTAAAACATGGTAGCTTTCACTTTAATCAGCCTGAGTGCAACTAATCCATGCCTTTAAAAGATCTCTGATGCATCGAGGCTATAAAAGCAGTCTTTGCACCATTACTCTTAAACCCTCCTACTGTGCCTCTTTAGTCCCCATGAACAGTGACAAATTATGAACGCTCCTGAAAGTACTTTCTAAAACAACAAAGCTGTGACATAGGCTCAAGGAGTTTAACATTTCATTCTTTCTTTTGCCCTCCCCTTTAATTAGCTACAAAAGTAATATTAACCAGTTCTTTAAACTTCCTCTGCGGACAGCTCCCCATGAGTCTGTTGTTTTAGAAGACCTTGCAACACATGTCCCAGTAAGGTCAGGTGACCAAAGTAACCTACTTTCCTTCTCTCCCAGCATGTAATCATTACACAGCAGATTTTTTTGTTTTCTGCAGAACAATGGAAATAAAAGTGTTATAATGCCTTTTTCATTGATTCGTTTGCTAGCCTCTTTTGCATAATGAAGACATTCTGGTGTCTTAAAACAAAGTCTTAGACAGTAAATGCTAAAAATGTTTATCCTTAAAAGTCACTTAACCTGCAGGTTTTATCTCCCAGTTTAAATTATAAGTGGAATTGCATCATGAAACACCCTCACTCTCCTGAGTTTGCAAATTGCTACCTAATTATATAAAACAAACGTTTTGTGAACCTTTTTAATGGCTCTTTTTATACAGCTTTAATTACTGTTAAATGTACATTCTGTCACTTAATTAGCAGAACATCGAGAACACCGGTAAAATTAATCTGTCTCAGAAGATATAATTATCTAGGTCTATTTAAGAATGAACTTTATTAATTTTGGTGTGATTTCATACAAATTAGATTCTTTTTTTTCCTTTTCATTATGTCGAATAAATGAATGTCTTAAATCTGTCATGGTTAACCTTAGGATCCCAAATGTCTGTGTTAGTCACTTCCCATGATGCTCAGTTAGACTTTAGGTTTCATGGTTGGCCATCAATATGACAGTACAACTGAATAGACCACTTATGTTACAAATGTGTTATTAGCGTTCATTTGTATATTGTATTAAATTAAATATTGATAAGCAGAAATGCATACCTCCGACATCTCAAAGGATGTTGCATACTCTAGAGATCCTGGGTTCTGGATATGAACATGTGGCACATATATTTTGGCCTAAATGTTCCAGGTTGGTTGCCAATTCACCACAATACTCTGTTTATGAAAGGCATCAATGTGTTTTGACTCCATTGCAATATGGCATGTAACAATGGAAAATTTCATTTTGCAATTCCAATTAAATTCACAGTAGCTTGGTTAGATATATTTTTGGGGAATAATTAAAAAATGTTATCACATGCCAACATTTACTTGATAATTTTAAATATAATTTTTCAGAGACGTTACACTTAATACACAATCATGAATTGTATTTTTCAACTTTGGATAAGCAAGAATCAACAAAACATGCCATAGTGACATCAGTGAGTAAAATGCGACACAGTCACTGCACTGCTGATCCGCTGCAGTTTCTCTAAACTAATTGAACTTCTGGAGTGTCAATTGTATGAATGTCAAGCTAATCAGCCACTAGTATTTGTCTCCAGTTAGTCTTCAGTGATAATTAGAATGAGTCAGCTGCAGGCCCATGCTGATGTCATTACAATTATGGAGTTTTACAGCATCTTCTTTTCTTTATATCCTAGCTAGGATACTTGGGATACATAAATACCTAAGGCTTTAGTCATTCCTCTCAAAAAAGAATTTTACTGCATTAATGAAGCTTTGATGTTTTTGCTATGCAGCATGTACACTCAGGGCTGCCATCCAAATCCTTGCGACTCCTTACAGGCCCACTGGCCAGGCCCACACACACATTCACACACTACGAGACACAGAGATAAACATTCACAAATCTGCATTCCAGACAAACACACAGATATGCACTCACAGACTTATACTTAGATTCATAGAGCCAGATAAACACACACAGAAACATACTGCCAGACAGGTACACCCAACGATACTCCCTGTCAGTCACAAATATTGATATATACTGTCAGACACACAGGTTCTCACTGTTACACATACATAAACACACTGCCAGGTACACACAAAGATTTTTCCAGACACAATCACAATCACAAACCCAAACACACACAAACTCCTACACTGGGACACGCACGCACTCACTCACTTCACTGGCAGACACACACACAAATATTTCAACTTCGAGCTTATTCTCCACTAAAATCTATTCAACCTACACCAAATTGGAAAAAAATTATTTACTTTTAACAGCAAACAACGCCTGCAAGCTTTAGGGAGCTATCTTATTGACCTTGTTTTGGGAATCTTCTTTTTCCAAGATGTATTTATTTGATCTTCTCTTTTTATCCTTGAGCTCATTCTGTAATAAGATTTTTTAGAAACACTTTTTTTGCTAACCACCCAAATGCTCTGTCCTATAGTACACAACCCAGGCTGTTGGATGTAGAGCCCACAACTGACTTTATGTTTTCTTTTCTCATTACAATTCCCTTCACCTCCTCTGAAAGATACCTAATCCCCACATCAGCTTTAACCACAAGCTCACTATCTTGTTTTATCAATTCAACATGATTGTTTTCTAAGATCTGCTTGATATGTTTGTATACCCATTGTAAAGTACTGCAGAATAAGTACCAAATGATTCTGGGATGTATTTCAATTGTCCTTTGAAATGTATTCTTTCCTCTGCCACCTTTTTGTTTCATTGCACATTATCCCTTTAGATTGTAAGCTCACAGGCCAACTTGCATAGCACTGTATAAAAGTACTACAAATGTCAGATTAAAAACCCTTTGTAGGGGTCTCCCTTTGTACTAGTGTGCCCTATTATATATCCATCTGTCTAAAACCCTACTTATGATTACTCACACTAAATGTATAAAGCTCTCTGACTAAGAAAGCTTTATGAGAACTTAATAAATAAATAATAAATATATCAAGATCGCAAAGCCATAAAAGTTAGGATAGACAACCAGGGTACGTGTTACTATAATAGTCCATTTGGTATCTGAGTCAGAACTGATAAATATGCTGTGTCTCTACCTATTTTTGTCCTAATGTGTAATTCTACAGTTTATTGTTTTAAGGGCACTAGAATAAAACTGCTGCTTATTACATAATTAATTGATGATAAAGCAACAAGTCACGATCAATGTATCGGTATTTATTATATATGTCCAGGAGCAGAGGTTCACCAGTGATCATTCAACTGTGAGTTGTTTGTCCTAAAAATGTGGCAGCCGCAATGTTACAGGTTACAGGGAAATTTCTTTCATCTGTGTTAACTGGGAGTGAAAGAGAGAGAGATTTTTAAATTTATTCCCCCCCGCCTCCAAACATATTAAGATTGCTTTAAATATACCGATCAAGAACGTTGGTGGTCAGTTAAGTCCTTTTATTGTAACATTGGAGATACTTTATTCCTGGCTTTCATCTCCTGATTCTGGATGTCCTACGATAGTGGTTTATCACTGTAACATTCTAGGTATGTGTTACTCGGCCCTACCCTGATTACTACTATTCCTGTTTATCTACTCTTTGGCGTCTGTCCTTTTGTCCTGTCATCTACATCAGAAACTGCATTATTTGTCTTGGCTCTCCTTCTGATTTTTTCAACTTCATTTTCCTTTGTTTCATACTTATTGTATCAAGTATATATCGAATGTTTAAGCAAATCGTAAAAAAAAATGCAACAGCTTTTCCAAAGTGATGTTTAACATTAAATATATCTCTAAATATCATGCATGTCAGGATTATATTGATCCAGCACGCATAATAGTATCACACACTAGTCTTACCGGGCCTTAGAATGGCCGGACTTAACGTACCCAAGAATAGTCAGAAAACTAGCAGAAGTCAGGGATACAGAACGAGACACAGCGTTAAGGAAAAGCCAAAAGTCAAGGGTACCAGAAATCATGGAAGTCAAAACGAAGCCAAAGTAAAAAAACAGAAAAACACAATCAGGAACACACTCTTGGATAACCATCTAAGGGAAACCACGACAGGGCAATGAGCTAAGGAATAAGTGATTTTAAATAAATAAATAATCCGATTGGCTGTACCCAGCCCTTGGCCCCAAAACGTGCTGGGCGTCTTTTGTGTGACGTCGTCTTTACCATGCATGAACGACGGGCTATATAATTGCGTGGGTCCACAGCAGTCGGCATGCACCGACATGCCGCACAAGCCAGGCATCATGGCAGAAGACCGCCGAGCGGCACTCCCCTCAATCTTCGGAAGGTAATTATCTCTGTTTTTGCAACATGGATACGAAGAATATGTGACATTACCCCCCACTTGAAGACCGCCCACCGGGCGGGCAGGACAAGGTTTGAGAGGAAATTTGGCGTAGAAAGAAAGGATTTCACCACTTGCATGTATATCAGAAGTAGGGACCGAAGAACGATCGGCAGGCCCATAACCCTTCCAATCAACCAGGTACTGCAAAGAACCACTGGAATCAATTATGGAGGAGACTTCGCACTCCTCCCGTCCAGCAATAACCAAACGAGGAGGAGGGACAAAAGGGACAGTATACCTATTGCAGATAAGAGGCTTAAGCAAAGATACATGAAATGAATTAGGTATACGCAAGGAGGCAGGAAGTGCAAGAGAGTATGTAACAGGATTGATTCTCCGAACAATTCGAAAGGGACCAATAAACCTGGGTGAAAACTTTATGCTAGGAACCTTGAGTCTGATATTTCGCAAGGAGAGCCATACCCGATCACCCACCTGGTAAACAGGGTTGGAACCACGCCACCTATCAGCAATAAATTTGAAACGAGCGGCAGCAGTTTCAAGAACTGTGTGCACCTTAGTCCTTGTCTTACATATACATGCAAGATGTTGATCCAAAGCAGCAATTGCAGTGTCGGAAAAAATGTCCAGACGCGTGCCATTATTCCTGGCAAATTCGGCCCAATGTAGCAAGTCCGACCAGTTTTCCTGCCATTAATATAACATTGCAAATATAGTTCCGACGACAGGTTGGCCCTCTCTGCCGCACCATTAGTTTGAGGAACGTACGAAGATGAAAATGACAATTCTATACCCAACTGTTTGTTAAATGCTCTCCAAAATCGTGACACAACAATAAGGATGGTGGTATAGCCTTTAGAAATCGGGAGTTCCACAATTAAGTCCATAGACAAATGAGACCATGGAACACTGGATATAGGAAGTAGTTGTAATAACCCACATGGTAGTTTATGGGGAACCTTAGAAACTGCACAAACAGTACAAGCCTCCACATACTCTCTGCTGTCTTTTCTAAGAGAAGGCCACCAAAATGATCTGGAGACAGCGGATACAGTTTTATTAATACCCGGATGTCCAGCTGTCACATTATCGTGGAACACTCTTAGTACCTCCTCTCTTTCTAGCAACGGAATAAACAATCTATCTTGAGGTTTATCACTAGGTGCCTGAGACTGAGCCGCCATGATAGCACAAAGAAAAGGAGAAGACAAGGAAAGGACAGTAGAGGTAATGATACACTCAGGTGGAATGATAGGGGAGGTCTCTTGTTCTGACTCTATGTCAAATTGCCTTGATAGGGCGTCAGCCTTAACGTTCTTAGGATCTGGTCTGTACGTGATGATAAAGTTAAAGCATGACAAGAACAATGACCATCTAGCTTGTCTAGAAGACAGACTTTTAGCATCTCCAATGTATGCCAAATTTTTGTGATCAGTTATGATCAGGAGGGGATCCTTGAAACCTTCCAAAAGATGTTGCCATTCTTTCAGAGCTAGTATAATGACCAACAATTCTCTGTTACCAATATCATAGTTATGCTCTGCTGGTGACAACTTTGTAGAAAAGAACCCACAATGATGCAAAGGGGTATCCTGACTCTTTCTCTGAGAAAGAACAGCCCCTACCCCTGTCTCAGAGGCTTCTACCTCTAGGGCTTGTTAGTGTCAGGATGTACCAATTTGTCAGCAGAGGTGAATAATTTCTTAAGAAGCTCAAAAGCTTTTCTAGCTTCTTTAGACTATATAGCACAGTTAACCCCCTTACGTGTCATATTGGTGATGGGGGCTATCACAGTAGAGAAACCTTTAATGAATCTCCTATAGTAATTTGCAAACCTAAACGAACTAGACACAGCGATAAGGAAAAGCCAAAAGTCAAAAGTACCAGAAATCAGGCAAGTCAAAACTAAGCCAAAGTCAAAAACCAGAAAAACACGATTAGGAACACACTCTCTGATAACCCTCTAAGGCAGGGGTAGTCAACCCTTTTCTGCCTACCGCCCACTAATGCATCTTTCTTGATGGAAAAATTTCCTTACCGCCCACCAGTTTTCACGCAAGTGCAGAATATTTTATAGAAAGGAGGGTGTTTTAAAAAATAAAATAAATGTACATACATTTATCTTTTTATTTCTACTTTATGCATGTTTATAAAGTTTAATGAGAAAATAAAGTAAATTGAAATTACCTTTACTAGTGATTAATGAGATCCTTGAGGTTGATGCTGTGAGACTAAATATTTGATATCTGGTTCGATTTTCATAAGGAACAAACGAAGGTCTCCTCTTTCGGTGATATTCGGTGAAATGATTTGAGACTGTACAGGACTCCTTGCGGCCGCTGGCAGCCACACCAGCCCCCAGCTCCTCCCTCCTTCCTCCCCTCGGACTGACAGGCTGACAGGCTGACACAGTCCGAGGGGAGGATTTATCAGAATGATCATTAGGGCTGTCAGCCCAGCCCCAGCTGGGCCAGTCCGGCCCTGCCACCCACTCTCTCAAACTGAGGATTTAGCCACCGAAATCCCTACTGCCCACCTGGAATCCTGAAACGCCCACTAGTGGGCGTTAGGGACCAGGTTGACGACACATGCTCTAAGGAAAACCACGACAGGGCAATGAGCTAAGGAATAAGTGAGTTTAAATAACCCTCTTGTAGATCTGATTGGCTGTACCTAGCCCTTGACCCCAAAATGTGCGTCTGCGTCTTTTGCGTGACGTCGCTCGCACTTTGACCTCGTCTTTACCGTGGACACATGTGGGGCTATATTATTGCGTGGGTCTGCACAGGCCGACGTGCACCGACATGCCGCACGAGCCAGGCATCATGGCAGAAGACCGCCGAGCGGCACTCCCCCCGATCTTCGGAAGGTAATTATCTCAGTTTTTGCCACATGGATACGAAGGATACGTGACAATGCAGTAGAGACTCCTAAATTTAGCTACTACTATTCACGCCTGCAGGCTATTTAACATCATATAACATATGCTATGAAGTCTAAATGCCATTATTACGTCACAGACGTTGCTGTATCTGACTACCGTTCACAGCAGTTGATCACTAAAGATCATGTGGCAGGGGGTCCTGTGTCCAGCGGCCATTTTATTACCAGCAACTGAAAACTGAACATTTTATTACATAAGGTGCAACTATCACTAAACATCACATCACAGAGTATGGGGTATCCAACTTCCACTCCCAACAAATTTTCTCTAAATATCTTTTGAAATAGACCATGTTTTCCAACTGCACTTGCTTGCCTAAAATAATCTAGCCTGATTTCTTGTTGTTCTTATATATTCGTAATAGAATGAGAAGTAGAATGCGTCCGGTAGCAAGAATTACATAAAGGCATCTCCATTAAGGTTAAAGGAAAAAGCTGATGTCATCAGCCAGTATCATATAAGTGCCTTGAGAAGATGCAAGAGTGTTGACACAATTCTAACACAATGGGATGCACAGAACAAAATGTTGTAGGCCTTGAATTTGTTATAAAACGAAGCTCGGGGCAGTGTCCAGTGTCAGAATTGCTGAAAAGTGTCAATCCAGCACACAGTTGTCTGTGGAACATATAAGTAATATTTCAAAGTCCGAGATCACTGTGAAATAAGGTTTGTGAACAAAAACGTGAATATGAGCAATAAATTGCATGCTCAAATCTTAGCGTTAAGTGCTCTAATTTTACTCAAGGTCACATAACCTTTGTTACTGCAGATGTTGTGAACTGGCTTTTTGGTGATGATGGTGTTGAAATAATGGAAGGTCACAATAACTTTTTTATTTATTCAGAGTATTTTGCATAAACACATGATCCCATAAGCAAAAGGAATAAGCTTTGGAGTGAAGCAAAGTTTTCTTGACTCATATTCCTTCTTCCTCATTGCGTTGCTATATACTAACTTTAATGAGAAATCTGTGTACTAACTGTTTTATTCTTCCTTGTAAATAAACCAACCTTCTATTCTACCATGGTCTATTTTGCCATCCTCTCCTCAAGAAAGATGGAATAAATATTTCCTAATTGATTCGAAACACATTAATTGATTGTGACGTGTCTGTGTTCACAGCGATTTTGTTACATTCAATCATTCACATATCAATTTTAAGATAATAGTCATAAGCATAAGTGATTTGTCTATTTCTCAATTTATGTGAGCATCACTTCAGGGTTCCTAAAATGTTTATTACGTTTTCAAATGAGTGGTAATCCAAAGCTATATATCTTAAGATGCATTATATTATTATTGCCAGTGAGAGAAATACTTAAAGGGACACTATAGTGTCAGGAAAACAAATCGGTTTTCCTGACACTATAATATCCTGAGGGTGCCCCCACCCTCAGGGTCCCCCTCCCATGGTGCTCACCTAATTCCAGCGCCGGGCTCCCTTACCTCTCCTCCCCCGCCGACGTCAGCATCCTCGCCCGACGTCACTGGAGCCGATTGCGCATGTGCGGCACTGCTGCTCGCGCATTCAAAGTGTCCGTAGGAAAGTATTTTTCAATGCTTTCCTACGGATGCTCTGCGTGATTGAGGCATAACATGCCTCAATCATTGCATATGCGCCTCTAGTGGCTGTCCGGAAGACAGCCACTAGAGGCTGGCTTAACCCCAAATGAAAACATAGAAGTTTCTCTGTAACTGCTATGTTTACATCAGGAAGGGTTAACCCTAGAGGGACCTGGCACCCAGACCATTTCATTGAGCTGAAGTGGTCTGGGTGACTATAGTGTCCCTTTAATGCACTACCAGTGGAGCCTTTTCAAACCTTGGGATTGCAAATTCAATTTCTGCCAAATCTTTCATCCTCCTAGGGTACATCAAGATTGAACAATTAAGCAGGGATGTACAATTGATGTTGTTTGTATTAACTGAAATGTGTTAAAATGTGTAAAAATTTGCTTTGTAAAACGGTTGATTAGTTTTTACAAACAACCTATATGTCACAGCTCTTTTTAGTTGCTTGGCACAATATACAATTAATAGCAAGTTTAGATGTACTTTATAAAAAGTTAGATGGGACCATTTAGTTACCAGTCCAAAGGAAATGGGGATATGAAAGACTTGAGACTAAGAACTGAATCAAATATTATTTTGTGTTTCTTGGTAAATTGATGTGTGAAAGGTTTTCTATGTGATAGCATAAGGTGGTCCATTTACATTTGTCCTCCAATTGAGGAAAAATGCACGAAATAAGGTAGGTACCATTCTCATTAAAGGGACACTCCAGACCCTTAAAGCATTTATCCAGCGACCAGTCTGAGGCTTCTTCATTGACGCTGGGCACTGAAACTGGGAAATTTGTACAAATTTGAGGTTAAGGTCCATCATATGTTAAGGGTTTGAACGGTTTAATCCCCTAACATAGAATGGCGCCAGAACAACTTCATTGAGATAAGGTTGTTATGGTGTCTGAAATGTTCTTTTAAAATAAAATGGAGCATCTCATGAAATAGTCAATACAAGTTACATTTGATTTTCAAAGTTTTATTTGTTGTTAATTCCAGACAAGAGGCAGTTCTCTTTGAAGCCTGCTCTTATAGGAAGTGCTTTGGAATTATTGTCAGCATAGTGAGTCAGTTTTCCTCTGATTGATAGGGCTCACAGAGCCAATAATATCAGAAGAAGCTACGGATTAAGTGCTCGGGATTATTTTCTATGAGGACCACTTCTCAGATCTTAGAATGCTAGTGATCATGATTTGCTTCACTGATCAAAATAGTCTTTTCTGTCCCTTTAAGCTTTTTATAATACAAAATGCTGCTGAAAAATTCCATTTAAATTTGTTTAAAAAGTATTCTCTTCTGATCACATTGTTTCCAATTCACTGTCACTTATGTATAGTCCAGACTTAGGTTCTATGTGCAACACGTCAAAGTCAAATCCCGCTTAGTCATTTTTAGTAGATTTTCCAGCACAAAACTTGCCATTCTGCAGTGAACAATATAACCAAAATGTTATATTGCTTTACACAAATATTTGTTGTGTGAGTGTGTAACATAACATCGTAGCAATACAATGCACAGAAATGTGTCTTTTTTTTTTTTTTTTTAAAACATTCTTTATTTGTTGTTTTTCAGTGTGGTAAAATTCATTAGGGTACAGAATCGAAATAGGGTGGGGGTGGTACAGCCAAAATAGTACAGGTGCGCAGTAATTTCCATATATGTGTCTTTGTGTCTCAAGGTTTTGTGAGGGAGCTGCTGTGACGTGGTGTGGTCTGTTGGCTTGGTGTTTGCCGTGCGGTAGTGTGGGGTTCAGGGACCTCTATTTTGGTCTCTTTCCCTTTGTGCGGTTCGTTTGTTCAAACCTGTGTTGGTGGCTGTTTGAGGTTTGCGGTGTTTCTCGGTAACGGTTGTTGTGGTAGGGTGGGTTGCCCTCTGTCTGGCTGTTTTGTTGTCGTCGTTGCTTAATGATGGGTTCCCATGGGTCCGGGTGGTCGGTTGGGGGGGGGGTTGAGAACCTATGTACAGGGGTAGGGTACCATGGCGGGTTTCGGGTGTCTGGTAGTTATCCAGTAGTTCGGGTTGGGGTAGTGCTGCGTGCGTTGAGTATCAGTGCTTTGGTGTTTTGGTTGCTTTGTTGGTAGGGTGGGCCTAATTGGTGAGGTGGAGGCTGTCCGTGTGCCCTTATTGTAGGTGGGGTTCAGATAGCCAGGGGTCCCATATTTTGTGGAAGTGCTTGGAGGTCTCGTGAATTATGGCTGAGATCCTGTCCATGTGTATTGCTTCTCTGGTTTTGCGTATGATTGTTTGTAGTGTGGGGGTGTTTGGTGTTCCCCATACTTCGGCTATTGCCCGTCTAGTCGCTAGGGCTATCCTGTTTGTCATTTTGTTTTGGGCTCTGGTCAGGTCCTGCACGCCCGCTGAAGACGATGCTACGAGGGGTCTGATTTTCAATTTATATGCTTATGTATCATAGACTTTGAATGCCATAGCTAAGGGAGTACTCATATGACCAAGAAGCATACTTAATTGTAAATAGTTGCACAGAGTTTATTGTTAATGCGAGCCTCTGCCTTGCTAGAGTTGTGTAAATGTCTCAGTTTAACGAGCAAAAATATGTAAATGCTGCATGTTGCAGGTATCCAACTTCCACTCCCAACAAATTTTCTCTAAATATCTTTTGAAATAGACCATGTTTTCCAACTGCACTTGCTTGCCTAAAATAATCTAGCCTGATTTCTTGTTGTTCTTATATATTCGTAATAGAATGAGAAGTAGAATGCGTCCGGTAGCAAGAATTACATAAAGGCATCTCCATTAAGGTTAAAGGAAAAAGCTGATGTCATCAGCCAGTATCATATAAGTGCAGGGCCGGACTGGGAAAAAAATTAGGCCCGGGCATTTTTCAATTAGAGCGGCCCCCCAAGTAGGGGGCGCGGCCAGAGAGGGTGTTTTTTTGACAAGTACGCCCCTTCTGAAAGTGAGCATGTTGGTTCAATGCGCAGAGCCCCACTGAAGAGCTCTGGCATTAGAAAAAGGCCCTGAATTTGTTCTGCGCAGTGCAAGCAAATGTAATAACATGCTTGCGCTGTGTTTGCTTTTAAATTGTCTTTGGTGTCTCCACAAGTGGGATACCAGAGGACAAAAGGGCCAGGAAAGTGTATGGTGCATGTGTTTGGCGGATGCTTGTGGGATTGCGTGTGTGTAGAGTGTGGTGTGGTATTGTGTAAATAGGTCAATTTTGTGGTGTAATATGTGTGGCTAGGGGCTGTAGAGAATGCGTGTATAGGGGCATAGTGTTATAGGGGATGTAGCAAGTTTGTGCATACGGGCAGTAGTGTGTGTGTATAGGTGACGTAGTGTGTGTAGGGGTTGTAGAGAGGGTGTGTTTAGAGAATGTTGTATGTGTTTGCTTACAAGGATTGTAGTGTGTGTGTAGGTGGTGCAGTGTGTGTGTGTAAGAGATCTAGTGTGTAAAGGACCCAGAGTGTGTGTAGAAGTGTGTGTGTGTGTGTGTAGAAGATTAACAGTGCATATAGGGTAAGGGATCTAGCGTGTATCTGGAGCGTAATGTGTGTAGTGGTGCAGTGTGAGGGGTGCTGTAGTGTGTGTGTGTGTGTATATATATATATATATACATATATATTTATATATATATATATATATATATATATATATATTTGGACGTATTGTATGTGTGAGGTTTGCAGTGTGTTTGTGTAAGAGGGGTGCTGTGTGTGAGGGTGTTTTTATCTGCCGTCACATTCTAGGTTTCTAATTTTCTTTGTCTGTTAACTCACTGAGGTTTATTATATATATATATATATATATATATGTTCTGTATATGTGTGGGAGTGAGGGTGCTGTCTGTCTGAGGGTGTTGTGTGTGTCTGGGGGTGCTGCGTGTGTCTGGGGGTGCTGTGTGTGTCTGAGGGTGCTGTGTTTGGGTGCTGTGTGTGTCTGGGGGTGCTGTGTGTGTCTGGGGGTGCTGTGTGTGTCTGAGGGTGCTGTGTGTGTCTGAGGGTGCTGTCTGTGTCTGAGGGTGCTGTCTGTGTCTGAGGGTGCTGTCTGTGTCTGAGGGTGCTGTCTGTGTCTGAGGGTGCTGTGTGTCTGGGGTGCTGTGTGTCTGGGGGTGCTGTGTGCTGGGGGTGCTGTGTGTGTCTGGGGTGCTGTGTGTGTGTTTGGGGTGCTGCGCAGGTCTGGGGGTGCTGTGTGTGTCTGAAGGTGCTGTGTGTGTCTGGGGGTGTTGTGTGTGTCTGAGGGTGCTGTGTTTGGGTGCTGTGTGTGTTTGGGGGGTGCTGTGTGTGTCTGAGGGTGCGGTGTGTGTTTGGGTGCGGTGTGTGTTTGGGTGCGGTGTGTGTTTGGGTGCTGTGCGTGTATGAGGGTGCTGTGCGTGTATGAGGGTGCTGTGTGTGTTTGGGTGCTCTGTGTGTATGGGAGGGTGCTGTGTGTGTATGAGGGTGCTGTGTGTGTCTGAGGGTGCTGTGTGTGTTTGGGTGCTGTGTGTGTCTGAGGCGCTGTGTGTTTGGGGTGCCAGTGCGGTGTCTGGGGGTGCTGTGTGTGTCTGAGGCGCTGTGTGTGTCTGGGGGTGCTTCGTGTGTGTCTGGGGGTGCTGTGTGTCTGGGGTGCTGTGAGTCTGGGGGTGCTGTGTGTGTCTGTGCGTCTGGGGTGCTGTGTGTGTATGGGTGCTGTGTGTGTCTGGGTGCTGTGCGTGTCTGAGGGTGCTGTGCATGTCTGAGGGTGCTGTGCGTGTTTGGGTGCTGTGTGTGTCTGAGGGTGCTGTGTTTGGGTGCTGTGTTTGGGTGCTGTGTGTGTCTGAGGGTGCTGTGTTTGGGTGCTGTGTTTGGGTGCTGTGTGTGTCTGAGGGTGCTGTGTTTGGGTGCTGTGTGTGTCTGAGGGTGCTGTGTTTGGGTGCTGTGTGTGTCTGAGGGTGCTGTGTTTGGGTGCTGTGTGTGTCTGAGGGTGCTCTGTGTGTGAGGGGGCTGTTAGGGAATTTATTTAAAAAAAAAAATTTTAATTAATAATTAAAAAAGAAAAGTTATGTGTGTCCCCCCCCCCTCCCTTCTTACCTTTATCCTGGGATGGGGGGGGGGAGGAGATCCGTTCTGCCATGCTTCCCTGGTGGTCCAGTGGTGAGAGTGAACTCTAACCTGCGGGTTAGAGTTCACTCTCGCGAGAGCTGAGCGTTGCCGCGGCAACGGTAACCGCGGCAACGCTCAGAATTTCGCGAGAGGACCCGGCGGAGCTGCTGGTTAGAGCTCCGCCGGTCCTCTCTCTTCCCTCCCCAGCCGGCGGCCGCATCTCCCTGTCTCTGGGCCGGTGAGGGAGATATTTGATCTCCCCACCGGCCCATGGAGGCACACAGCAGGGCCGGCGCTCGGATAGCGCTGGCCCTGCAGGGTCCGGCTGGGGAGATCCCCTGCCGGCCATCGCGGCCCACCGGGCATTTGCCCGGTATGCCCGATGGCCAGTCCGGGCCTGTATAAGTGCCTTGAGAAGATGCAAGAGTGTTGACACAATTCTAACACAATGGGATGCACAGAACAAAATGTTGTAGGCCTTGAATTTGTTATAAAACGAAGCTCGGGGCAGTGTCCAGTGTCAGAATTGCTGAAAAGTGTCAATCCAGCACACAGTTGTCTGTGGAACATATAAGTAATATTTCAAAGTCCGAGATCACTGTGAAATAAGGTTTGTGAACAAAAACGTGAATATGAGCAATAAATTGCATGCTCAAATCTTAGCGTTAAGTGCTCTAATTTTACTCAAGGTCACATAACCTTTGTTACTGCAGATGTTGTGAACTGGCTTTTTGGTGATGATGGTGTTGAAATAATGGAAGGTCACAATAACTTTTTTATTTATTCAGAGTATTTTGCATAAACACATGATCCCATAAGCAAAAGGAATAAGCTTTGGAGTGAAGCAAAGTTTTCTTGACTCATATTCCTTCTTCCTCATTGCGTTGCTATATACTAACTTTAATGAGAAATCTGTGTACTAACTGTTTTATTCTTCCTTGTAAATAAACCAACCTTCTATTCTACCATGGTCTATTTTGCCATCCTCTCCTCAAGAAAGATGGAATAAATATTTCCTAATTGATTCGAAACACATTAATTGATTGTGACGTGTCTGTGTTCACAGCGATTTTGTTACATTCAATCATTCACATATCAATTTTAAGATAATAGTCATAAGCATAAGTGATTTGTCTATTTCTCAATTTATGTGAGCATCACTTCAGGGTTCCTAAAATGTTTATTACGTTTTCAAATGAGTGGTAATCCAAAGCTATATATCTTAAGATGCATTATATTATTATTGCCAGTGAGAGAAATACTTAAAGGGACACTATAGTGTCAGGAAAACAAATCGGTTTTCCTGACACTATAATATCCTGAGGGTGCCCCCACCCTCAGGGTCCCCCTCCCATGGTGCTCACCTAATTCCAGCGCCGGGCTCCCTTACCTTCCTCCCCCGCCGACGTCAGCATCCTCGCCCGACGTCACTGGAGCCGATTGCGCATGTGCGGCACTGCTGCTCGCGCATTCAAAGTGTCCGTAGGAAAGTATTTTTCAATGCTTTCCTACGGATGCTCTGCGTGATTGAGGCATAACATGCCTCAATCATTGCATATGCGCCTCTAGTGGCTGTCCGGAAGACAGCCACTAGAGGCTGGCTTAACCCCAAATGAAAACATAGAAGTTTCTCTGTAACTGCTATGTTTACATCAGGAAGGGTTAACCCTAGAGGGACCTGGCACCCAGACCATTTCATTGAGCTGAAGTGGTCTGGGTGACTATAGTGTCCCTTTAACACTACCAGTGGAGCCTTTTCAAACCTTGGGATTGCAAATTCAATTTCTGCCAAATCTTTCATCCTCCTAGGGTACAAGATTGAACAATTAAGCAGGGATGTACAATTGATGTTGTTTGTATTAACTGAAATAGTTAAAATTGTAAAAATTTGCTTTGTAAAACGGTTGATTAGTTTTTACAAACAACCTAATGTCACAGCTCAGTGCTTGGCACAATATACAATTAATAGCAAGTACTCATAAAAAGTTACGATGGGACCATAGTTAGTCCAAAGGAAATTTTATATGCTGACTTGGACTAAGAACTTCACTTGGTAAATTGCTATGCATAAGGTGGTCCATTTACAACAAGGAAAAATGCACGAGGTAGGTACCAACACTCCAGACCCTTAAAGCATTTATCCAGCGACCAACTGACATTGACACTGATCAAACTGACAATTAACCCCTCATTTCCCCTCTTCTTTCTGTACCCCGAATTCTGTGAAAATAAAAATTGTCAAATTGAAAAAAAAAATAAAAAAAAAATAAAAATAAAAATAAAATGGAGCATCTCATGAAATAGTCAATACAAGTTACATTTGATTTTCAAAGTTTTATTTGTTGTTAATTCCAGACAAGAGGCAGTTCTCTTTGAAGCCTGCTCTTATAGGAAGTGCTTTGGAATTATTGTCAGCATAGTGAGTCAGTTTTCCTCTCAGACTCAGTCACAGAGCCAATAATATCAGAAGAAGCTACGGATTAAGTGCTCGGGATTATTTTCTATGAGGACCACTTCTCAGATCTTAGAATGCTAGTGATCATGATTTGCTTCACTGATCAAAATAGTCTTTTCTGTCCCTTTAAGCCTTTTATAATACAAAATGCTACTGAAAAATTCCATTTAAATTTGTTTAAAAAGTATTCTCTTCTGATCACATTGTTTCCAATTCACTGTCACTTATGTATAGTCCAGACTTAGGTTCTATGTGCAACACGTCAAAGTCAAATCCCGCTTAGTCATTTTTAGTAGATTTTCCAGCACAAAACTTGCCATTCTGCAGTGAACAATATAACCAAAATGTTATATTGCTTTACACAAATATTTGTTGTGTGAGTGTGTAACATAACATCGTAGCAATACAATGCACAGAAATGTGTCTTTTTTTTTTTTTTTTTAAAACATTCTTTATTTGTTGTTTTTCAGTGTGGTAAAATTCATTAGGGTACAGAATCGAAATAGGGTGGGGGTGGTACAGCCAAAATAGTACAGGTGCGCAGTAATTTCCATATATGTGTCTTTGTGTCTCAAGGTTTTGTGAGGGAGCTGCTGTGACGTGGTGTGGTCTGTTGGCTTGGTGTTTGCCGTGCGGTAGTGTGGGGTTCAGGGACCTCTATTTTGGTCTCTTTCCCTTTGTGCGGTTCGTTTGTTCAAACCTGTGTTGGTGGCTGTTTGAGGTTTGCGGTGTTTCTCGGTAACGGTTGTTGTGGTAGGGTGGGTTGCCCTCTGTCTGGCTGTTTTGTTGTCGTCGTTGCTTAATGATGGGTTCCCATGGGTCCGGGTGGTCGGTTGGGGGGGGGGTTGAGAACCTATGTACAGGGGTAGGGTACCATGGCGGGTTTCGGGTGTCTGGTAGTTATCCAGTAGTTCGGGTTGGGGTAGTGCTGCGTGCGTTGAGTATCAGTGCTTTGGTGTTTTGGTTGCTTTGTTGGTAGGGTGGGCCTAATTGGTGAGGTGGAGGCTGTCCGTGTGCCCTTATTGTAGGTGGGGTTCAGATAGCCAGGGGTCCCATATTTTGTGGAAGTGCTTGGAGGTCTCGTGAATTATGGCTGAGATCCTGTCCATGTGTATTGCTTCTCTGGTTTTGCGTATGATTGTTTGTAGTGTGGGGGTGTTTGGTGTTCCCCATACTTCGGCTATTGCCCGTCTAGTCGCTAGGGCTATCCTGTTTGTCATTTTGTTTTGGGCTCTGGTCAGGTCCTCTCGTGGTCTGGAAAGGAGCCATGTCCAGGGGTCTAGTGGTATGGTGGTCTGGAGGAGTGTTGAGACTAGGGAGGCCACTTCTGCCCACAGTGGGGCCAATTTAGGGCAATGCCACCATGCGTGTATGTATGTGCCCCTCTGTCCGCAGTTTTTCCAGCATAGGTCTGCCTTGCCCATGTGGTACAGCCGTACCGGGGTTAGGTACCATCGGAGCAGTGTTTTGTATGCTTGCTCCTTATGGTTGACTCATATGGATATGGAGGCTGTTGCCTCCCAGATGTCTTGCCAGTCGGTGGGGTCGCCCGGGGGCCCCAGGTCCCTCTCCCAAGCCGCCACATATGCCAATGCCCCCGTGGGTTGGTTTGTGAAGTGGGTTGCGTATGCGTATGCATGTACTCTCAAACCGTGTGAGTGTGGTGGTGGCTGCTTTGGCGTTGTCGGGTTGTTCTAGGAAGCTTCGCAATTGTAGGTAGCGAAAGAAGTCGTGGGTGTTATATGTTGCCTGCGTGTTAGGAAGATCATTGTATGGGGTTATTCGAGTTCCCGTGTAGAAGTGGTGCAGTCTGAACAGGTCGTTTTGTTCATAGTGCGCAAAGTCTTTGGGTGTTAACCCTGGGGGGAATGCTCTGTTGCGTAGTATAGGCGTCAGTGGTGTCGGGTTGTTTATGATGGGGAATTTCCTGGTGGTTTTGTCCCACGTGTCTATTGAGTTGGTGATTGATGGGGACAGTGGTGGTGGTAGGGGGCGTGATTTCTTTGGTACCCATATGTAGAGGGATGGGAGGTCATGTCCAAATAGGTCATGTTCTAGGTCCGCCCATCGTTTGATCCCCTGTGGGGTGTGTCAGTTTTGGATTTGTGTGAGTTGTGCGGCGTAGTAGTAGTTTTGGAAGTGGGATAGTCCCAGTCCTCCCGTCCTGTTAGGGATGTACATGGTGCTCCTTTTGATTCTGGGTCTTTTTTTGGCCCAGATAAAGTTGTCAATTAGTTTTTGGACATATTTCGTGTCTGCTGTGGGGAGTGGGATGGGGAGGGTTTGGAATAGGTAGAGGAAGCGGGGTAGGAGGTTCATTTTTACTGATGCTATGCGTCCTAGCCATGATAGTGATAGGTCTTGCCATCTTTTGAGGTCGTCTGTTGCTTTCTGTATCATTGGGGTATAGTTTAGGGCGTATGTGCGGTGTGGTGCGGCTGGTAGCTGTATACCTAGGTATGGGATGTGGGATGTGTTATAGCGAAACGTGTATGTTTCTTGCAGTGTCTCCTTCGTGTCTTGGTCGATGTTTATGATAAGTGCCTCTGTCTTATCCAGGTTTAGTTTGTATCCATAAATGTGTCTTAAAGCTATAGTAAGCACATTTAGAAATGTGCTTGGTACATGCTGCAACTGTAAATATCAATTTTTAATTATGTAAATACTGTTGCAATTCCACTAACAATGCAAAGGATTGCATCCCTCCTATTATGGTAAATTTTTGCTCTACACATGGATTTTTCTAAGTAACCTCTGTTTTCATGGCTAGGCTCACAAGAAACAATGAAAACAACTAAGGGGCGGGTTTTCTTTGCAGATTTCTTTTCTGAATAGCAATTTTCTGATATATTTTAATTAAGGAATTGCTCTTCATTAAGTAGAGTAAGCCCTGATAAAAGAATCCAGCTCTTAGTTTTAAAGTGAGCTATGCATGTTCTCTATGACTAGTGATGTCGCAAACGGTTCGCCGCGGACTCATCTTTGAGTAAACTTTGACCCTGTACCTCGCAGTCAGCAGACACATTCCAGCCAATCAGCAGCAGACCCTCCCTCCCAGACCCTCCCACCTCCTGGACAGCATCCATTTTACATTCATTGTGAAGCTGCATACTTAGTGAGCTGTCCAGGAGGTGGGAGGGTCTGCTGCTGATTGGCTGGAATGTGTCTGCTGACTGTGAGGTACAGGGTCAAAGTTTACTCAAAGATGAGTCCGTGGCGAACCGTTCGGCGAACCGTTCGGGACATCACTATCTATGACATTTACTCTAGAAGGCAACTTACACAGTTACACAAAATAAACGGAATGTATGTGTATATTTAGTGTGTGTATGCATAGAGAGGAACTGTCCTCCAAAGCAGTGATCGTTCCTTGTTCCTTCACCCCAGTAAATGCTATTGGAGAGTTTACTGAATAAGTGTGAATAAGCCACTGAACATAAGTAAAAAAACAATAATTACCTCCACTGCACTATCATGTTTTATGGGCTATTTGGTTGTGGTAAAAGTGAAGAAATGACAATTGCTTTCTAAATGGCATTGGCACTTCCACCTCAGAGATATCTTGGCAAGAGAATGTGCTCATCCACCAAACGATACACCGTACACAGACTATTACCCATCTGTGTTTTTAGTTTATATTATTTTAATGAGAAAAAACATATTTCACTGCTTGTTTCCACTTTTTTATTTCTATATTTTTAAGATGTTAATCTATTTTACTATTGGGAAACAAAATGGACTGATTTATACTCTATATTTTAGAAACATGGGTGGGTAAACACTGTGCATCATATCTTAAAGGACTTACTTACTTATCTTTATACCTGACAATCCCAAGTGTCTGTTCTCCGATGCTGCCATTTAAATACAGAGTCACAGAAGTCTGAAACACGGCCTTTTGGATTATATATGTATTTAGAATCATCCTGTTATGTTTCTTTTTCAAAAATTCAAGTTTCCAGTAGCTGATTTTTCAAAGGCATAAGTTAGGATGAAATTGCAGAATCAGCTGGCAAGTAAAATAGATGCTTTTTACTTTAGGAAATGTGTTTGATTGCTTTGCTTGAGATAAGGTACACGTAAGATGATACATTTGCATGGGGAAAGAATGAAAATTCAGAAAATTAAAACGTAACAGTGGGTTCATCAGTCCTGTCTATGTTCTGTGATCTGGGCAATAAAAGATTCCCTTTCTTTGAAAAATGTCTTTGTTGTACCTCGAAGATTCATTTTAGATTAATCTTTTATTTTACTTTATTTCCAAAGGACATCCATTACCTTGCACTAGATAAGGGTGAATTGGCACTAGCTAAAGTGGCAAAGAAAAAGGCAGAGGAAATAGATGCAGAATCAATAAGCGCTGGAGTTGGTAAGAATTAATGCTGTTTTAAAACCTTTTTTTTCCCTTTCTTTTTCTTAAATCAATATTTTTCTGTGCTGCTGCAATGTTGTAAATGTGGGGGGTTATTTGTTAGTTTAAATCAGTGTCTAGAAAAAAAGAATTGACAGAGATAAGCTTCAAACACCACCAAGGGATCTTTGACTTAATTTGTAGCAATTTCACTTTCAATAAAATAAGTTTTAAAAAAGAGCTGTTATACTTATTCTCTCATTTTGCAGCATTGTATGTGGAATGTTACTCTTTTAGAATTGTAAACGTACTTCTTTTGTCCCATTATGTTAAAGTGGAACTGTCACTTCCCAGAATTTTTAATGTTCGGTTTACTTATTCCATATATATTTATTCCATATACTCAAGAAATATCGGTTTGTGGGGAATGAAAAATAAGGTTAGAGTAGAAATGAACACCACTCTATCCTGGAACTGGCCACCTCCATTAAATCCACCTGCCTAATATTATGTAGGCCCCCCTTGTGCTTCCAAAACAGCTCTGATGCATATATCAGATTTTTTGTTCCAGCACATCCCACAAATGCTCAATAGGTTTGAGATCTGGGGAATTTGGAGGCCAAGGCAACACCTTGAACTCTTTGTCATTTTCCTCAAACTATTCCTGAACAATTTTTGCAGTATGGCAGGGTGTATTATCCTGCTGAAAGAGGCCACTGCCATCAGGGACTACCATTGCCACAAAGTGGTGCAACAATCTCTAGGCAGGTGGTATATGTTAAAGTAACATCCACATGAATGCCAGAGGAACATTGCCTTGAGCAGAACATTGCCTCCACCGGTCTGTCTTCCTCCCTCCATAGTGCACTCTGCTGCAATATCTTCCCCAGGTAAACAATGCAAATGCACCTGGCCATGAACCTAATCTAAAAGAAAAAGTGATTTATCACACCAGGCAATGATCTAGTTCTGAGGCTCACGTCCCCATTGAAGGCTCTTTCGGTGGTGGACAAGGGTCATCATGGGCATTCTAACCGGTCTGTGGCAATGCAGCCCTATATGCAGCAAACTACAAATTACTTTGTTTTCTGACACCTTTCTATCATGGTCGTCATTAGGTTTTTTTCAGCATTTTGAACTACAGTAGCTCTTCAGTGTGATCTGACTAGACGGGCTAAACTTCGCTGCCTACAGGCAACAATGAACCTGTGGCACCATAACCCTGATGCTGGTTCACTGGTGCCACTTTTATTAGGACCTAACCATCTAGCAATCACTATTTGGCCCTTGTCAGGTCACTCAGATCTTTTTGCTTGACCATTTTTTCCTGCTTCCAACACATGAAATTCAAGAATTAATTGTTCACTTACTGCCTAATATATTCCACCACTTGATAGATGCCATTGTAACAATATAATCAATGATGGGGCTAAGCAGTATGAAGGAGTAGAAACAATATTCTTGTTTCACCTGAGAGCAGAGAGTAGTTGTGAATGGAAAATGTGCATGTTGGATAAAGGTGGTAAATGGAGTCCCTCAAGGGTCTGTTCTGTGTCCACTTCTTCAACCTGTTTATTAATGATCTTGCAATAGGTATTGAAAGTCAGTGTTTGCAGATGGCACAAAATAAGTGTAATACTGAAAAGTAGAATATTACTTTGGACATATTAGGGAACTGGGCAATAAAGTAGCAAATGAGTTTTAATTTAGTTATATGTCATACTTAAAACAGGGTATTAATTTACCAAACAAAAATATAATCTTGTCTCCTTTTAAATCAATCGTAAAACCACACGTTGAATACACTGTGCAATATGGGAACCTGATTTAAAGAAGGGTGTTATGGAGATAGCACAGATAGGCTATAAAATTAATTAGAAAACAGAGAAGAGGCTGCGCCAAAATGCTAAACAAATAAAATAAAAATGTAATAAAAAAGAGTCCCAGTATAAAATAATAGGAAAAATAATAGTTCCAATATTAAAAGTTGTTCAAACTGGTATGGTGTCTTCTATGTTAGCAGTCGTCCGTCTCACGATATGAAAGACACAATGGGAAAAGAACCAGTCGTGCAGATTGTATAAATATATGATGGTGAAATTAAAATATAAATTGTGCACTCACATTTCCATGAGCTAGGACTAGCTCTAGTGTGATGGGCATACAGCGGATAACCCTCCGCTTACGGGGGTGCTTGTCCTCCTGGGGAGTGCTGATGTCCAGTTCTCAAAGGAAGAGAAAAACAGCAAATAGTGCTCTCTGATGAGGTAGTTGATAAGAGGTTATAAAATAAATAAAATATACTCACAAATAGAGTGCAGTCCTTTCTGCACTTTGTATATCGCGTGGGTGGTATAATCCCCACCTTAGGATATGCCAGGAACAGTAAATGAAGATAAAATAGTAAAAAAGTATAAATAATATAAAGAGATTTATTAATATAGAATATTAAAACCAATAACGCGTTTCGCCTTGGAGGCTTTATCAAATTGGGGTAGTTGATAAGAGGTTATAAAATACCCCAATTTGATAAAGCCTCCAAGGCGAAACGCGTTATTGGTTTTAATATTCTATATTAATAAATCTCTTTATATTATTTATACTTTTTTACTATTTTATCTTCATTTACTGTTCCTGGTATATCCTAAGGTGGGGATTATACCACCCACGCGATATACAAAGTGCAGAAAGGACTGCACTCTATTTGTGAGTATATTTTATTTATTTTATAACCTCTTATCAACTACCTCATCAGAGAGCACTATTTGCTGTTTTTGTCTTCCTTTGAGAACTGGACATCAGCACTCCCCAGGAGGACAAGCACCCCCGTAAGCGGAGGGTTATCCGCTGTATGCCCATCATACTAGAGCTAGTCCTAGCTCATGGAAATGTGAGTGCACAATTTATATTTTAATTTCACCATCATATATTTATACAATCTGCACGACTGGTTCTTTTCCCATTGTGTATTTCATATCGTGAGACGGACGACTGCTAACATAGAAGACACCATACCAGTTTGAACAACTTTTAATATTGGAACTATTATTTTTCCTATTATTTTATACTGGGACTCTTTTTTTATTACATTTTTATTTTATTTGTTTAGCATTTTGGCGCAGCCTCTTCTCTGTTTTCTTGTACATTCTCACTATAGAGGGTCAGAGGGTGACCCCCTATTAGGCTGCTGCCTCCTCATCCTTTTATTATTAGCACTAACCTTTCTCATTTTTTTATTATAAAATTAATTAGGCGTGTGGATGATTTTAGTTGTGAAGTAAGGCCTTATTTAAGAAAAAAAAAAGCTACTCAGAAGAGATATGATAATATTATACAAATATATACAGGACTACTACAAACAGCTCTCTGGTAATCAGTTCATTAATTGGGCCGTCCAAAAATAAAAAGTAATTTGCTGAGGTTTGAAGACAATAGAGTTCCTCCTCGGCAATGGAAAGGGTTCTTTAAAGTAAGAACCAGGGCCGCCATCAGGGGGTGACAACCGTGACTGTTGTCACAGCCCGGCGGCTCTGGGGGGCCCAGACTGCTCTGGCAGTCCTGGGCCCCACTTTCTTTCTCTGCACACATAGCGAATATCGCTATCTATGTGTGCAGCCGCGGGCTCCCTGTTACCGCAGAGGGGGTCCAGGCAGCACACAGCTTCTCCTCTCCTCTTCTTTCTTCTAATAACGCTCACGAGACCCAGTTACCATGGCAACGCTCCGCAGGTCTCGCAAGAGTTATTAGAAGAGAGGAGGAGAAGAGGAGAAGCTGTGTGCTGCCTGGGCCCCATCTGCGGTAACAGGGAGCCAGGGGGCCCCCCACCAGACCACCACAGATGGAATCTCCCCCCTCCCTGGACACAGGTAAGCAGGGAGGGGGGGAGAAACATTTCATTTAATAAAAAAATCTGTTAAAATGCCCCTCCCTCCTCCCCCCCCCAGATTGCACATTTACACACACACACTGCATACACTAACACAACACACACACACTCTGCATACACTAACACAATACACACACACTGAATACACTAACACAACACACACACACTGCATACACTAAAACAACACACACACTGCATACACTAACAAAACACACACACACTTTATACACTAACACAACACACACACACTGCATACACTAAAACAACACACACACTGCATACACTAACACAACACACACTACATACACTAACACAACACACACTGCATACACTAACACAACACACACGCACTGCATACACTTACACAACACACACACACACACATGCTGCATACACTAACACAACACACACACTGCATCCGCTACACACTAACACACACTCTGCATCTACACACTAACACACTCACTGCATCCACTATACTGACACACACTCTGCATTCGCTACACATTAACACACTCTGCATTCACTACACTAACACACACTCTGCATCCGCTACACACTAACACACTCTCTGCATTCACTACACTAACACACACTCTGCATCCGCTACACACTAACACACTCTCTGCATTCACTACACATTAACACACTCTCTGCATTCACTACACTAACACACACTCTGCATCCGCTACACACTAACACACTCTCTGCATTCACTACACTAACACACACTCTGCATTCACTACACTAACACATACTCTGCATCCGCTACACACTAACACACTCTCTGCATTCACTACACATTAACACACACTCTGCATTCACTACAAATTTACACACACACTGCATTCACTGCACTAACACACACTACATTCATTACACTGACACACTCTGCATTCACTACACACTAACACACACACATTCACTAAACTATGCACACACTCTGGATTCACTATACTGACACACACTCTGCATTCACAGCACTAACATACACTCTGCATTAACTGTACACACAGCATCCACTACACAAACATCCTGTATTCAGAGTACACACACTACATCCACCACACATTGAAACACTCTGCATTCACTATACACAGACACTGCGTCTAATACACACACTACATCCACTACAGACACTGCATCCACTAAACACATTTCATCTAGTACATACAAACACTACATCCACTACACAAACACACACTACATCACTGTACACACACTATATCCACTACTCAAACACACTCTGCGTTCACTATACACACTGCATCCGCTACACAAACACACACTCTGCATTCACTGTACAAACAGTATCTAATATACACAAACACTACATCCATTACACATATTCTAATTCACTTCCACTATACACACCACATTCAGTCCTGCATCATTGTCAGCGGATCAGGTAGGTCGTGGGCGGGCTCGGGAGGGAGGGAGGGGGGGAGAGGGCCCAGACCTTGTGCTTTGTCAGGGGCCCCAAAATTTCCAATGGCGGCCCTGGTAAGAACAATAAAGATATGGAATTGTCTGACTAAAGGTCTGGATGGTTTTTTTTTTTTAAATATTCAAGGGAATAATAGTTAATATGTGGAGTAACAGCTTGTTGATCCTAGGAGAAATTTAAATAAAATAAAATAATAAATTGTTTTACCATAATGGGAATTTTTGCCTTCTTTTGGATCAACAGCGCTAATACAGATAATTCAAGGGCTAAAATTGAAGGACTTGAGTCTCTTTTCAGTCTATATAACATCCTCCAATGAAATGTGTTATAGCTACGCTGTGAATTGACTAAATTGTGGTGTTCCTGTGTGTCCAACTTGTCTGGTTACAACTACGTGTTTGTTCGTACACCCACTGTAAAGCGCTGCGGAATTTGTTGGCGCTGTATAAATAATAACATAGTAGTAATAATAATGAAAAAAAAAAAAATGTAATATGCATTTAAAAGAAAATGGAACATCACATGATTTTCAATGTTTTCTTCAGTGGCGTTGTTTTCTGTTTTGAAATGGTATATCACTGAAGGGAATTTCCCCAGTGGCCAATATGCTTTTGTGTCATTATAAGTGATAGTTTGAGAGTGTCAGCTGATCGTCTCAGCCTATCACTGCTGATTGAGTAACTGCTTACACATTTACCAAGTTGTTCCAGATAGGAAGTCAGACTGGCTCCTGGGGTCTCCACTTGACACTTTTACATTATTTATCCTGAAAGGTCAGTTATTCTTTGGATTTAGAATAGCTCCTTCAGTGAATCTTTGGATCAGTGAATTTTTCTAAGTTGATGTCGTGAATCAATATCGTTGCCACATTGTTGGATAGTTTGGTTGCAGTTAGATGTAAACAGTAAATACGAATTTGTTTCCATGTACATCCAGCTCTGACAGACTACAATTTGAAATAGAGAGGATCCATAAATGAAGTCTTAAAAACAAGTTGAAAAGATGAGAAAACACATTATGCAGTACTCTAGGCACCATAATTGAATCATCTCATCTAATTTAAACTATTTTCGAGAAGTGTGGCTACAAATGAGCCTCTCCTGTCACCCGAATTCTGGTCCCTATGCTGCAACTCAGCTAGTCTGTAAATCGACTTTCAGATTATCTGTCCAAAGCCATCCAACAATGATAGATGGAAGCAGTGGGTGTGGGTTAGTCCATGGTTGGACGGTTAATATGGAAATTTACTTCCGTATTATTTGAGTGACATCAGAGTTGCTGTGCTGTAGACAAAGACAGTGCCTCGTTATGTCAAACTGTCTTACAATATAGTAACAGTGACACAATGAGCATAGGTTGTTATGGTGCTTAGAATGTCACTTTCAAAGCACACGTATATTTCATTGTATTTGTACTTTAAATTTGTGGTTTAGAATTTTTGCTAGTTATAATCTAGGAAAAATGTAAATTTATATGCTTCATTTATGTATTTTATATATTTTATGACAGTTGTAAGAATCCAAGTTTTTGCATGATTTGGAAAGGGAATATGCAAATATTCATGCAGGATTCCAATCATGCATTTATATTTAAAATTCACTCTTAGGACTACCCATTGAGTTTAATGTGTGCATTTTCTTAGAGGTTAATGTTTAGCCTTCCAGCTTTCTTAAAATTTGCTCGCTCCCAGCCAGCGGTGAAAAGCACAGATCACTGATTCTAACCCCGACTGCTATACTGCAAATCTGTTTCATTCAATTGAGTACAGATTGCTAATTTAAACGTCACTTAAACGTGCCACAAGGAATTGACATGGCATAACCTATTAAGAAATCCTATAATTAATAATGATCACACAGTTAAAAAAAATCCCAAGAGTTCATACTTTATTTCTTGATAAAAAATAAATAAAAATGAAGCGAGGAGCGCATATATAAAATGTCAGAAAGATTCCCAAGGCTAACTTCCATCAAATTACACATGGACCCAGTGAGATGAATGTATTTAACCTTCAAATCAATAGTTTTCACCCAAAAGGGATTCTTGTTGTAACAAGAAAAGCATATAAATTCTACCTAGTTCAAAGGCATGCTGTGAAACGCTATCATTCCGGTTACTGTGAAATTACATTACAAATGTCGGCTCTTGTAATGAGGTAGAACCACAGTTAATATTAGCAGTTTAAGGAAAGCAGTGGATGGGGATTTCTACCCTAAGAAACCTTAATATTAAAACTGTTTTCATTTTTCACTCTTCTGTCTAATTTGAAATAGTTTTTTGAAATATAATAATTAGATTAAAATAAGGTTATTTGTCTTCCCTTTAAACATTCATGCATTGCATATTTTGAGGTTTTTAGCCGTAGTTCATTACATTACAGATGCTATCGAACGTGGTTCCATATCAGTGCTCTTCACTTGTTTCTTGGTGGTAGTGGTAGTGGGGTTGTTTTCTAACTGTATGAACATTATTAATTGTAGTATTTAACAGGTTATGCAAAGTAAATTCCTTGGAACACTTCTCAGCAGCACTGCAAAGACTGAGCTAAGAACCCGTGATTCCTTGGTGTCTCCTGTGGGTGTGTATACGTTAGAATGGGTGTCACTAGGTTGGTGGGTGAATGCAGGTCCGTGTTGGTCATGTAAATAGTAACTGGGTAGTGTGGGTGTTAACTGGGTGAGTTGCTAGGTGGTTCACAATGTTCACCAAGAGGAAGTGGTTGGAATGGGATTTGAATTTTAATTCAGTACAATTCTGAGTTTAATAAATAACCCTGTAAAAAATAAGCCGTGGGTAAATTGCAAGTACCCCAACAGGACGATCAGGGATCTTAACTCCCTTCCTGAAGCTTAACACTGAAATAAGATGGTAGGCTGCAAACACAAAGCTTCACCATATATGCAACAGAAATAGACCTCGCCCCACAATACATATTGTAGCTCAGACACGTTTACAATGCCTAATGCTAGCAGATAAGCCAGCAATGTATGGGAAGTGCAGTTAACACTTATATTTAGTGCCTGATGGTTCACAAACACCTGCATAACAACTCGCCCATTTCATGAGCTTCCTGTACTCTGGTTCAAGAGTAGTAGACACTCCTGGATATTTAGTAGCCCATACACGCTTCATGATGTCGCCAAGCACACAATGTAGGTACTGTGGGCCAAATAGAGGTGGCACTCCTTATTATTTAAAAGGGCAAGCTCTGATACGTTACTCAGAAATTTTACATTACTCAGAATGTCAAGAATATGTAGAACCAGCTTGCAAAATACCACACTGCCAAAATACAGGCAATATACCACACTACCCAAATACAGGCAATGTACCGCACCTCCCAAATACAGGCAATGTACCATACCACCCACATACAAGCAATATACCACACCGTCCAAATACAGGCAATGTACCACACCTCCCAAATACAGGCAGTATACCACACTACCCAAAAACAGGCAATGTACCATACCTCCCAAATACAGGCAATGTACCATACCACCCACATACAAGCAAATATACCAAATACACCGCAATATACCACACCGTCCAAATACAGGCAATGTACCACACCTCCCAAATACAGGCAGTATACCACACCGCCCACATACAAGCAATATACCACACTGTCCAAATACAGCCAATATACCACACCGCCCAAATACAGGCAGTATACCACACCGCCCACATACAAGCAATATACCACACCGCCCAAATACAGGCAATATACCACACTGCCCAAATACAGGCATTATACCACACCTCCCAAATAGAGGCAATGTACCACCCTACCCAAATACAGGCCATATACCACACCGCCCAAATACAGGCCATGTACCACACCGCCCAAATACAGGCAATGTACCACACCGCCCAAATACAGGCAATATACCACCTCCCAAATACAGGCAATGTACCAGACCGCCGATACAGGCAATGTACCACACCACAATATACCACAAAATACAGGCAATGTACCAGACTGCCCAAATACAGGCAATGTACCACACCGCCCAAATACAGGCAATGTACCACACCGCCCCAATAAATACAAGCAATGTACCAGACCGCCCAAATACAAGCAATGTACCAGACCGCCCAAATACAAGGCCAATACAAGCAATGTACCACACCGCCCAAATACAAGCAATGTACCAGACCGCCCAAATACAGGCAATGTACTACACTGCCCTATACACCTTCCACTATAGCCACTAAAGAAAGCTGAAATGGCTCAAATGTTTAAAGTTACTCAGTTAAATTTATACCTACCTGAAGGTAGGTGTGCATGACAGGTTAACATTAAGTTTTAAGCCCTTTCATTTTTACCTAGTATTAAAATGTTAATAACGTTTAGGAAGTATAGTTCAATATCATTTTATTTTTAATAAGTGTTTTTAACTAACATTCTTTGTTCCCGACATATCTGATTGAGTGTGTGGACATCCCTTATAATTCCTTTAGTTTTCTTTAAAAGAGCCATACAATAATCGGTAGTTTGCACTGCTTCTTCATATCTGTAAGAAGTGTGGTCCTCCACCGCTTCCCTAATACATGTTGCCAAACTTCATTAAAATATCTTTTAATTCATCGCTTAGGGAGAATGCTCCAGGATTGGGTTCTTAGACTTCCTTTATTTATCCCTATAACCTGCCTCAGGAAACTGGCCAAAATTTGTCTTCAAAGATTTCGTATAACAGGAGCTTAAAGAAAGCCCTTTGTTCTCAGTTTGATTTTGCTTACCATCCCTTGCACACATTCTTTGGGGCATGCACGTTCCATGTGAAATCGAGTCTGTGTTCCTCGGGTTTTTATGAGAGCGGCTGGTAATTATTTGTAAACAGGATTTGTATGCTTTCAACATAAATACAGTTTGTACATAGGTATACTAAATATGACAAAGGTAGGTTTTAAGCAGCTCAGCCTTGGAAATTTGTGACTTTCCCTTCTCCTCCAGTGTCTCTGGAGAACACGCTCAGGCACCCCCTGGGCCAGATGCCAACCTTGTCAGTGCCTAAGGCTCACATTGTAAAGCCAAAGGTTCTGAATATTTTTGGACATGAAATTCACCTCATATGGCCTGAAATGGAACTTGTTAAATTTTAACACTTGCAGCATTTTACTTTATAGCAAAAGCTGGATAGTCACTAGCACTCCTGGTTTACATAGAATACTGTTTTCATGCAACGTCATAACCATGTGATGAATAATGTAAAGAGTGGTTTAAAATCTGGGGTTTTTAAGCTTCTTACTGCAGCTATCCGTCCCATCCTGATGCTGTTTATCACATGTTTAATTCACCTGGACCTACACTTCCATCAGAGAGACTGTCATTTCTGTGAAGGTGCCACAAAGATGCCCAACGGGCTCTCCTTACATTGTACCATTTCTCTAATACTATACATCAGAATCCCTATGTGTTCTCCAATAAAACTTGCAAAATTAAGTAAAAAATGCACAGTATATAAATCCGAGTTTAATATATTTCACTACTACAAGGATTTATAATTACTGTATTATTGTTATTTTATAGAGAAAACTGAAAATAAGAATATGGGTATATTCCCATACACTCAACCCAAAAAATGGGATAGTGACAGGTCTAACCCAATATCTTAAGTACCACGGAGAGAATCCAGGGGTCTCAAGGGGCTTAACCCCAATGTATGTAAAGTACAAACAACAAACAGAAAATAGATGCTGCTAGTCTCAGTGCATACAAAGCTCTGAGATCAGCTGCATCCCCTGGATATATGTATAGTTGTATAGTTATTACTGTGTACTGGCATAAAAAAAATATATATATAATCTTATATAGAGACTTAAACAAAATAAACCAAAGTATATACAAGTGATACATATGCTAATATGCAAGCCAGAAATAGACACCAGGTAGGGAAACAATCCAAATCAGTATAAGGGTATGATACCCAATCCTAAATTTCAGCTTTATTAACAGGTGTATAGGCTACATAGGAAGGGATCAATCCCAAATCAATACCCTAACGCTGTGCTATCTCCAGATTAACTCTAAATACTACTCTGCCGTATTTATAGATATATGTACTGTGCTAGTAATAAAAAACATCTCTTGTCAATAATAGAGTGCAGTATTGATCTAGACACAGTCTCAAACCCTCAATCTTGAATCAGCTTATAGAGAGTTAAATTACAGACAGAGCTAGGAGAAAAGAGTATTGTCCATAGTATAGTATAGGGAGAGAATGCAGTATATAGTGAGACAGTCAGTCTCAATCAAAAACACTGACAAGGTGAATTAAAAGCCTCTCTCCGGGGGCGGAGCTTGCGGCCAACGAGGGTAGACGCCATCTCAGCCAGCTCCCCGCAATTCGCCTAAAACCCACCGAAAATCGCGGGCATCCTACCCCATAAGGCGACGCAACCCGGCCGACCTACCTCACCGAGAGTTCCTGCATCCGTCGATGCCGTTCTTCCAGCCGCCCAGACAGGCAAAAATAAAACGCAGGTCTGGGGCCTACTGCGCAACGCCAGCCTACAGCCTGGACGACCTACTCGCAATCGGCAGAGTGGGACACAGCCTGCAACTCCCAGACACCTCATCCCCACATCAAATGCCAGCAATGGGACGTCGGTCCCAAAAACCACACACACAGCGGCAGAGTGCAGGGATATTGGCACCATGCTGCAACGACCGGCGCCGGGCAAAACACCCTCCACAGAGGTACTGCAGCCTACACACATTGAAGCCACGAGGCAGAGTGATGAGGTAGGGATCACACAAGCCCTGCAGACAGATCAGGCCCCATCCCAAGAGCCCTATGATGGCACAGCTCCCACTACCAAAGCTGATTTAAAGGCACTGCTGGCAGACATACACAAGGTCTGGGCTGCAGACCTCCAGCAAATAAAAGCAGACATACAGGCAGTCACAGGCCGAGTAACACAAGCTGAAACAAACATCGGCAGCATTAACTCTGACTTGACCACAATTAAAGACACAGTTACTCAGCTCCAAGTGCACCAATCAGCCTTGTCGCTCAGGCTGACGGCCTTTGAAGACAGACTACGCCGCAACCATGTTAAGATAAGGGGAGTCCCTGCTAACATTAGCGCAGATGAACTACCACACTATGCCAGGCGATTGATGGCGACCATCTTACCTCACCCAGTGACCAGGAAATTAACCATTGAAGGAACATTTCGACTACCAGGCTCACCCACGGCAAAACCAGGCCAAATGCAAGACGTCATACTCCGCTGCGCCACCTCTCAGGATAAGGCCCAGATTATGCTAGCCCTGAAGGGTAAAACACCGCTGTCCTTTGAAGGCGCCTCTCTAACCTTCTACCAGGACCTCACACGAGCCACACTGCAATGGCGCAAATCATTGGCACCGATCACTTCCCAACTCAGAACAGCTGGCGTGACATACAGATGGGGCCCCCCTGGAACGCTATATGCTACGCATAACGGGACTGTCCACACACTAGAAGCAGGGGCAGATATACCCTCTTTCCTTGCATCACTAGGCATAGCAGGCCAGACCGTAAGAACACAAGACAAACCATCCAAAGCCTGGGACCCAGTGAACACGGCCATATTCACACCGAGAGCCGCCACATCAGGGGAAATGGAGCCTTAGCAGGACTGAACACTAAATACTTAAACGCAACTCGACAAGACAGCCGAACACCCCAACAAAGCCGTACTGTTTAAAATGTGTTCAACGTTTAGCATTAATGCTTCAGTTTATGTTTTTAAACTACACGACGGCTAGTCATGAAAACCCGAATTTGGGTTGACAATTACACGACCGAGATGGCGATTACCCCCCCATAATCCCCAACAAATACCCCCCTCAGGAGTGGGCGAACTACACAAGGGAGCATATATACCCACACCCTCACTCTCTTCCCTACACTAGTTATACACTAACCCTCAGGCACGAGACCTACCAACTCACCTGATGCTCACTAGGCAACCCTGATACCACACACCCTGGCAACCAGCTCAGTATAGAGCCTACTCAGTCAGATGCAAAACGTGACCTACCCACAGAGAAGCAACATACACAATACCCCCGAACCCTTAAGTGACAATCCCCCCCCCCCAAGGGATCACTATATGGCACCTACACAGGGCTTCTTCAGCCTGACCTAACTTAAGATGATGAAAAGCAAAATCTCCTCCTCATGCGCCTAGACCATCTCAGACAAAACGCTAACCTACACCCAATCAAACTAGGCATACTTGTCTAACACATACAATCTATCTATTAGATGCAAATCTCATATAGGAGATTACTTAACTTAGCTTGTTCATACAACTCATTAAATGTAAAAATGTGCAAGTTTTAACGCATAACTTACCTATGTTCAAATAATAATGCGCTTGTGGAAGCTGTTGTGGCTATACAAGCACTGCTGTAAACCCATGCACAACAAAAATAAAGAATTAAAAAAAAAAAAAGCCTCTCTCCCTGGTAATCTAACTAGACAGGCATAGAAGCAAAGGATAGATAAGTGAAAAATTTAAAAATTCAATAAATCTAATGAAAATCATAGTGCTCAATCCACAAGTGCCCAGTGCTCCTGGCTAAAAGTAAGAAAAAACACCCAACGCGCTTTTCGGTGCCTTGTATAATGCACCTTTGTCAGGGGTCCCTGACGAAGGTGCATTATACAAGGCACCGAAACACGCGTCGGGCGTTTTTTCTTACTTTTAGCCAGGGCGTTAAGATTATATATATATATTTTTTATGCCAGTACACAGTAATAACTATATAACTATACATATATCCAGGGGATGCAGCTGATCTCGGAGTTTTGTATGCACTGAGACTAGCAGCATCTATTTTCTGTTTGTTTTTTGTACTTGTTAGTTTATATTACAAGACTATTGAAGTAAGACATTCTTTCAATATGATCAACAGTTTTGGCACATGATGACGGCAGTTTAAACCTATTTCTTTTTACCTATGGAGTGATAACATTAAAACCTATGATGGTTTTGTGTCCTTGTGTGTGGAAGACATAGCAGTTCCTGTGCATTTAGAAGTTTTACTCCTTGCTTCCAGTGCAAATTAAGTATGAACCACAAGTATAGATATACAGTCTTTCCCTTTAACCCCTTAAGGACCAAACTTCTGGAATAAAAGGGAATCGTGACATGTCACACATGTCATGTGTCCTTAAGGGGTTAAAGGAAAACCAGTCAAAACTTAAAGTTAAAAGAACAGTTTATGTGTTAAAGGAACACGATAGTGTTGTATGCCCAACACTATAGTGACCTCTCAAAAATAACTTTTAAACACGTACCTGATTCCAGCGCCGAACTTCATCAGCGCCGGTTCCATCTCAGCCTCTGCCGACGTCCCCACTTAATGGGCATGTATTGACTCAATGCTTTCCTATGGGGATTTTTAAGATGCTGGGTGTCCTCATGCACAGAGTGAAACTCCATGAAACAGCAGGAAGCGCCTTTAGTAGCTGTCAGGTAAACAGCCACTTGAGGCAGTCCTAACCCTGCAACATAAGCATTGCCGTTTCCGTCAGTTAAGGGCACTATGACACGGCATCAAGATTGGGCCAGTGAGATGAAGTGGTGCCTATAGTGTTCCTTTAAGATGAAGGTACCAATGCATTCATTCATTATGTTTGAAAATCCACAGCTTAACATTTTTTATACTAGAAGTAATTTTACAGAGCTTTCTCCTGATCATTCTGTTTGTTTCATTACTTTCAGCTCACTTGCATTCTGCTTTTTGTATGTCTTTATAGAATCCTAAAATTTGTTCTGCATTATGTATGTATAGCTTGTGAAAAAAAAGAAAATAAATATAAATACCTGCGTTGTACTAAGGACACCACAGCTTATCCAGTGAATACAAAATCTAGCATTGTTGTAAGAGCAGCTACTGTGGATTGCGTTATATAAACAAATTACAATATCGAATGCAATATTGAGACATTATAAATGAAACGATTTTAAATATCACTGTTTCAGAATCTGATTCAGTACATGGTAACAGGTTATACCCAGAAAGGCTAGAGAACATTTTATTTCCTAATTTAATTGTTTAGGAAACAATAAATGCTAAACTGCATGTAATGTACCTAGACTAACCGACAACAAATACAATGGAGTAGTTATCTTAAAGGGACACTATAGTCACCAAAACAAATTTAGCTTATTGAAGCAGTATTGATGTATAGATCATTATTCGGAAGTTACTACTGCTCATTTATCTGCCATTTAGATGTTAAATCATTTGTATTTCTGTTTATGCAGCCCTGGCCACACCTCCCGCAGCTGTGACTGACAAAGCCTGCATGGAAACAAAATTGTTTGATTTTTCAATCTGATGTTACTTACTTTAAAAGTTTTTATCTCCTGCTCTGTAAATTGAACTTTAATTACATACAGGAGGCTCCTGCAAGGTCTAACAAGCTATTAACAGAGAAGGAGAAAATAAATTCTAAACTAAGAATTTGCAATAAGGGAAGTGTAAACATTAGATGACTCTTTACAGGAAGTGCGTAGTCAACCTCACACTGATGAGTTGCATTAAGAACAAAATGGCTGTCCATGAGTCGTTCACTGGCTTTGCATGTCTTCCTGAGTTGGGTTTCAAAACTGTTGTATACAGCAAACTTAAACTCCAAGGAATCCATGTTTAAAATGGAATAATGAGGCAAAAATGTGATCCTTTGTTGAACTTATTTGCATATGCAAATCACTGCAAGTTTGAGTTTTCTGTGGAAAAGCAAGTCTTATGACTTGACTCGTGTGTAGATCTGTGTTTAACAATGTATTGACCATTCACTGACTCCAGGTGGAAGGGGTTTTTAATCCCTTTTTTCCCCACCATAACTTCTTGGTTCGTGCTCAGGAAGTATTTAGGAAGACTGTGTAAGTCACGTGGAGAGAGGTGTGGCTAGTGCTCCTTAAACAAAGTGATTCAACTCCTAAATGGCAGAGAATTGAGCAGTGAGACTGCAGGGGCATGATCTATGCACCCAAACCGCTTCATTAAGCTAAAGTTGTTTTCCTGACTATAGTGTCACTTTAAGTATTAATTTACTATTTCTGTTTGAAACCACTGGATATTACTTTCGGTTCTTCATAATGCATCAATATATTAAATTTTAAATGGTTGCAAACAACCTTATCCAAAACAACTATTAATTGAATAACATGAATAACATCATTAAAGGACCACTCTAGGCAACCAGACCACTTCAGCGTAATGAATTGGTCTGTGTGCCAGGTCCCGCTAGGGTTGAACCTTTTTTTTTTTTACAAACATAGCTGTTTCAGAGAAACTGCTATGTTTATAAATGGGTTAATCCTTCCCCCAAAGCCTCTAGTGGCTGTCTCATTGACAGCCGCTAGAGGCGCTTGCGTGATTCTCACTGTGAAAATCACAGTGAGAAGACGCCAGCGTCCATAGGAAAGCACTGATAATGCTTTCCTATGAGACTGGCTGAATGCGCGCGCAGCTCTTGTCGCACATGCGCATTCAGCCAAAAGGGAGGAGAGGAGAAGGATCGGAGGAGGAGAGCTCCCCGCCCGGCGCTGGAGAAAGAGGTAAGTTTAACCCTTTCCTCACCCTAGAGCCCGGCGGGAGGGGGACCCTGAGGGTGGGGGAACCCTCAGGGCACTATAGTGCCAGGAAAACGAGTATGTTTTCCTGGCACTATAGTGGTCCTTTAAGTGGTCAGCTCTGAGAATAAAAACTGTAGTTAACTGGGAGTTACTATATAAACAATCAGAAATTATTTATCCAGCCTTGTCTGTGGAGGCCGTCTTTTTAGTCTTTTAATATTCCTAGCCTGACATGCACAACACCACCTGTGGATGTTAATATTGAAAGGCAAGCCATAATGATAGATCTAGACATAAAGAAACAGTCTACTCCTGCCTCAAATCTGTCACAGGAGCTGTACCCCAACACGCAGGAAAGATGAAACCCACAAAAGGTGAATCCGAAAGACATATTACCAAGCCTTAAAATGCCCAGACTTAACATATTAATATAGCGAGAGACAAGATCAAGAATAACTCAAAGAAATGCAAAAAACAATATAAGGATAAAGAATAGTCTTATCTCAGTATAGTCCCGTTTAGAACAAACTCTAAATATATAGAACTGGAGTCCAGTGTAGATCTCTAAAGCCAAGGGATAGTGATCTTTGCACTTTTCAGGTATCTGTATATATAGAAAGGATGGAAAAGATAATGGTGCAGTACGTTCCCCACTGTATGGTTATGTTAGTAAGATAGTAAGGTTACACTCACATTGGATAGAGCTTAAGCCAGCTCTGGTGTGATTAGCGTACAGCGGTATAATCCCCACTTATAAGATATATGGTGAGTGTTCTTAAAGATTGTGGTGTCAGGAACCCTGAAAACAAGTAAAAGGCAACAATAGTGCTCTCAATAAAATGTTAATCAATAAGGTGTTATAAAAATATACTCACAAAGGTAGAGCAGGCTAACTGCTCTATGACAACAGCATCGGTGGTATGATCCACACCTGGGATTCTTTAGAGTAAGGAAATTAAAAATAGTTGGTGCCAAGTCGTTGTTAAAAGGTTACTTTCCCATAGGATTGGGTGAGCCTGTCAAGGAGGCAGATCAGGGGCAGAGCCAGCACAAGTCAAACACAGACTTTGCCAATCAGCATCTCCTGAGAGAGATGCATTGAATCAATGCATCTCTGAGGAAAGTTCAGTGGAGACACTGAATGACAGTACTGCAGAGTGTGTAGCCCTGCCCCAGGAAGCACCTCTAGCAGCCATCTGAGGAGTGGCCGGTGGAGTTATCGCTAGGCTACAATGTAAAAGTATGAAAAGACAGTGTTTACTGCAAAAATCCTGTAGTTGTTCTGGTGACTGTCATGTCCCTTTAACCTTACCTACTGCTCAGTTATCTTTTTAAACCCCTAATAATTATAAACACATCAAAGGGAAAAAAAACATATACAAAATTGGAAACATATATGTAGATACGTAGGCGCATTAGGCCTTCCCTATAGGAAAGGATTGCCTCAATGCTCTCCTATTGGGATTTAGAACAAATTGGATGTCCTCATCAGAACGTCCACAGTTGTTTCACAGAATCAAACTTTGTGAAACTCCTTGAAGCGCCTCTAGTGGCTGTCTGGTAGGCAGTCTTAATTCTTTAATGTTACATTGCAGAATTAAGAGAACAAGGATGCTGCACCCAGACCACTTCAATGAGATGGTCATTTAATATGAAAAATGTTTGCTGTATTTCACACTGTATCACTTTCACTAATATTGTGTACAGTGAGAATCAATTGCAAAATGTAGGTAAAAGTAGCCACACTCTAACTATAGACGAGTTTGAGAATTTTTATAAATCAATCTGGTTTTCGATTAAAGGAACAAACCACACACACACAAAACCCTTCAACTTCGTGAAGTGGTTTATATGTCTGGAGTCTATCATTTTCATAGCAGTTTATAAAAGTTCAGTTTTCAATAGAGATTGGCACTTTTATCATTTTAGGCAGAAACACCTCCCTGGCTGGGGTGCACCTGTCTTCCACCCTTCTCGATAGGCTGTACTACAATGAAAATCCTCTGAATGGAGTATTTTAGGGGATAAGGGAAGGGCTTGCAAAGGCTGCAGACAGTGTAAGGTAAGTGTATAGTACCAGGGGACTCCATGCACCATAACCACTTCACTGAAAATGCTTCTTTAATTATATTTCAGCTTCAGTCTGAAATATAGAGAACATTTCATCATTACAGAATTATAGTCAGCATCGTATATCTATGCTTTAAGACTCTGTCAGGGTTATTAGTGTCATGGTACCTGTAATTTCCACCTCTGAGGAGGTCAGGCATCTGGACAGGGTCTCTCCCAAAGGGGGCTTGTATGTCCAAACATTTCTGCAATTTCGGCCGTTTTCACGCCGGCCGCGCTAGCTCCTCCCCCTTTTATGACGCGACGGCCAATAGTCGACGTCATGACGTCATCATCGGCGCGGACCGCCAGAAACCGCAATTCCGGACCTTTTGGGGGCGTGGTCATCAATTAAGGTGACAAGGTACTTAAAGGAATCCTGTGCTACTACTCATTGCCTTGTCGTGGTTCTAGCTTGCTAGTCACTCAGCGCGTTCCTCTCATTGTGTTATTCGGTTTTGACCTGGCTTGTATTTTCGGCTTGCTTCTCTCTCCTCTCCTTAGACCCGGCTTGTTCCTCGCTTACCTGTCCTCCGGCTCCCTCGACCTCGGCTTGTCTTTTGACCATTCTTGTCTTGTCTATACGTTAGTCCGGCCATTTTGAGGTCTGGTATACGTACCTCTTTCTGTCCGCACTCTGCGTATTGGATCCCTGTCACAATCCTGACAATTAGCCAGTATGTGCATTATCATGAATTGCAAAATATAAGCCAAAATAACAGTACTAAATACACAGCTGATTTGAAGGTTTTATCCAATTTGCCTATTTCGGCTTAAAATTTTAATTCCTGCCAATTCACATTTTGTTGAGTAATCCTATGAACATATTGTGGCGAAAGTGGCCTCGCCACTGGTTTTTGGAGGAGCCTGGTTTCCCGCCTCCTACCTTCTGACTATGGCCCCTGGAAGAGTTTGCCCTTTATAAACATTGTTTGGGCTTATTGGATTTTGGGACACTTTTTCTGCCCCTTTGAATCCATGGGAAGGTGTGCCTCTTCCCCTCCCCCCATTGTTCTCCAGCAGGGCGTTGTCCCAGGGACCCTGCCAGACCAGTTCCAACTAACTTTTTAACCACTGAAGGGAATTGTCTGAATTTTGGATATGTTTATATTTGAAGTGTGCTGATTAATAATATGGAGATTGGATGTATATTTTAGAAGTTATAAGAATTGTGTAAAAACTGTATTTTCCTGCCTGTGATAGTTACATTAACCAATTGTGTACAGTAATTATATCACAGGCAGAGGGGAGGGTTTGTTTGTCCTGACTGGGAGGGTTTAACTGTATTATAGTGTATTTGATTGGCTGTGCTACAAAACCATGTGGGTGGCAACATTGTGTAAAAATGTGTATATGAGAAACAATAAAACCCAAGCTCAGTCTGTTCCTGTTTACACTCCAAACTGTGTGTCTAGTTATTGGAGGGAAGAATATTTGCTCCTGTGTCTGCTGTTCCAGCTTACAGGAGATTCAACGGGGAAAGTCCTTGTAAGGACTAGAGCTAATTCCCCATTTGGCTCCAGGGAGGAGCGGTTCCAAGGCCCCAGTCCAGCTACGGCAACTGTGGGCAGAAGTGCTGCAGTTTGTCCCATGTTCCAGCTAGGAAGTGGTCCTTTGGCTGAGATACCCAGCCAAGGTACAGGGAGCTCCGCTACACATATGCTGGCTTTTCTATATTGTTACAAATTCAGAATGTATTTTACTATTTATATACATATAACAATTTATTGTTGGGGATATCAAGTTATATAGTTGCCTAAAAGTGTCTACTGATAACTCACCTTCAATTCCTTTTATCATATTTCTTGCTCTCAAAATACATTAAAAAAATGTTTTTTTAAAAATAAAATTGTGTTATAGATCCTTTAAAAACTTAGCTTGTAGCCCCCAAAAGCCTCATATGCATGTGTATGATTATATTAATAGGTGATGTGGTTGCAGCATTGCTTCTGAAATAATCCCTAATAGATCGAGTTGAGCTGTATGTCTTTATTGGAAAAAAAATGAACAAAATTGCATTTTCAATGGGCCAACAGGGAAATACGCTGTACAGCCTGATACCGTGTAACTTGCGGTGTGATCTCACTCCTACCATGCATGTGTCTGGTGCAGTCATCCTAAATTGGATTTTGTGAATCAACACTTTTTTCAAGGCTCTGTCTGAAAACATACTCCCACAGTTAAGCTGTTCATTCTGACAATATGAAAAATTGTGTTAAATGGAAGCTCTCAGCATAATGAATTGGCTCTTAATATTTGTGATGAAATAATGAAGCAATATTGTTTTGTTTTTCTGTTTGTTTTTTTATCCTACAGCTTAATTCATGTAAGTTTGTGTTTAGCATCAATTGTCTAATGATGTAACTTGTCCTTAAGCAATTTTTCGACTCATCTGATGCTATCTCCTAATCTTGGAGCCATTTATTATAACCAAACAATATATTAATTGTGTAATGACAACTAGTAGGTGTAAATACAAGCGTACCTGTTGTCAGGAGTAATTATGAAATGATTGGTAGTCGAGCTAGTAGCCAGTCATGTGATCTACTCACACACATACACCACACACACACACACATACAGCACCTTCACGCATACAGCACCCACACACAGCACACACATACAGCACACACATACAGCACCTTCACACACATACATCACACACATACAGCACCTTCACACATACAGCACCCACACACACACAGCACCCTCACACACATACAGCACCCACACACATACAGCACCCTCACACATACAGCACCCACACACATACAGCACCCTCAAACACACAGCACCCTCTCACACACAACACAGAAACAGCACCCTCACAAACACACACACAGCACACTAACAGGACCCTAACAAACACACACAAACACCCTCACACGCACACACAGCACACAAACAGCACCCTCATACACACCACACTAACAGCACCCTCACACACAGCACCCTTACACACACACAACACCCTCAAACCACCCTCACGCAGCACACACACACACACACACACACACACACAGCAGTGTATGTGTGTGTGTGTGTATATATATATATACACGCGGCGTGTGTTCATGCTTTAGGGTGCACACCCTAATGCAATAGGCTGCGCACGCCTATGTTGAAATTACAATGCAGCCAAAATATATCATAAGACAAAGTATGGACTACTTTATCTTATGGTAAATCCATAATTTGACAAATGGCAGAGCTACCGCCTTCAAGTTTTGTCACTTTCTCCAGTTGTTAGTAGCAACTGCTATGCGAATAAGACATTGTCTCGCTCATCGTGAGACAATATCTATGGAGGTTCCTACGGTCATGCAAGATCCTCTATAAACATTAGTGATGATGTGCGAGAGTACAACATTGATGTGGGCTTCTTGTGGATAAAGTGTTAGGAGCTGAAAATCAAAAGATAGCGGCGCCCACGTGGGACCTCATCAGGTAGGTATAAGTGACCTTTGCGGAACACCAGGCCACCACACCCCATGGGGTGATATCTCCTTTGGTGGTCTTTGCAAAATATACAAAGACAAAGCCACTTTATTGGCTGCACCTATCACATATATTAAGCTGTTTTGTTTATATTTTTTCTCAACTTAAAGCATATAGATTACTGAAACAAAAGTTTACAGTAGATTAAATAATAAATATCTGTTAAAACCGTTTTTTTCTTTTTTTAAACTACAAAACTGATGCCATGATTCTCATATTATGGACACTTGAATCCACATTTCTTTTATGTGCAATTCCCTGTGTTATTTACTAGTTATAAAACTAGTTGCAAAGAAAATTATAGAAAATGTATCTGCTAAGCTCTTAAATAATGATTTCATTGATAGGTCAATTACCATTTTTTAAAATTGGTTCATACCGGTCACGTATCCATCCTCTCCTTGTGGAGATTGTAGTGAAGGTTACCTTCCTGAGAGTGGTGGAAGTGCAGCCCAGCGGTCCTGCGCCATGATATCTGACTTTTGTAACATGTCGGTGGACGCCGGCCCATGCAGATACACGCCATATTATAGCCCCATGTCCGCCCACGGTAATGACGACGTTGACGTGCATGTGACGTCACGCAAAAGACGCACACGCACGTGTAGGGGTCAAAGGTCCGGTATGGCCAATCGGATTTGCAGGAGGGTTATTTAAACTCATTTTTCCTTTCACTCATTGCCGTGTCAAGGTTTCCCTTTGCTGGTTATCCGAGAGTGTGTTCCTGATCGTATTATTTCTGTTTTTTGACTTTGACTTCCTTTTGACCTTCCTAATTTCTGGTTTCCTTGACTTTTGTCTTTCCCTCATCGTTGTGTCTCATTCTGTATCCCTGACTTTGGCAAATATTTTGGCTATTCTTGGGTACGTTAAGTCTGACCGTTCTAAGGTTCGGTTAGACGTTATCCTTAATCCTAGGTGTGCTACTATTTTTGCGTGCTAGATCAATTAGTAATCCTGACAATATCGTTCCAATAGCAGTCCCATCTATTCCCTGCCTACTACATTTTACCAGTAGCTGAGCCTGTTTCCACTACTACATTCCAAAATAGGATTAAATGCCCCTTGACGCTGCCGGAAATCCTGACACTTCACATCGAGCAAATAGTGAGAATTCTCAGTTATTGCTATTGTGTTTGCAAATGTGAACAACACTCTTGTTTTTGTTTTTCATGTAAAATTTTACTTTTTTTGCAAAAACTCTAATATATTTTAGAATTATAAGTAAAATTATTCTAAAAATCATTTACAATTGTTTAAAATTTTCCCCTGAATGTCCACCTCTTTAATTACATACAGGAGGCTCCTGCAAGGTGTGGCAAGTCATTAACAGAGCAGAAGATAACACATTCTAAATTAAACAGAATTTGCAATAAAGGAAGTGTAAACATTAGATCTCACTTTACAGGAAGTGTTTAGGAAGGCTGTGTAAGTCATGGCAAAGAATTGAGCAGTGAGACAGCAGGGGCATGATCTATACACCAAAACAGCCTTATTAAAAAAGTTGTGTTGGTGACTATAGTGTCCCTTTAATGGAGGGGAAAACCCCAGGCAAAAATGTATTGAATTAGAGTTTACTTCAAGGAAAGTGTACAAGATCAGTGAAGACTAGATCACTAATAAAATGTTTTGATTGAAGGGTTAAACACATCTATAGTAACTGTCTTCCTGACAGCCACTAGAGGCACTTCCTCTGCAACAGCCGAGTTAGCCAAGTCATGTGACATTTGATTTCCATGAGGATGCCTTATGTCATTAAATGCAACTCATAGGTAAGTCTTGGATTCAACGATTATCTATGAGAAGTTTTTGTTTGGAAGCGCTCGCTGAGCACGTGAATCCCATACCTAATCCTCCTCAGTGAGGAACATTTGATTGGACAAGAAGCTGGGAAGCAAGGCCTCCAGAATGGCGTTGCAGGAGGCAGCACCGAGTGAGTCTTGACACTGGAAGTAATGTAAGTTAAAACCTTTTTTTTTTTTTTTAATAGGTTTTAACTTACTTTAAAGGACCACTCTAGGCACCCAGACCACTTCAGCTTAATGAAGTGGTCTGGGTGCCAGGTCCAGCTAGGGTTAACCCATTTTTTCATAAACATAAACATTCAGAGAAACTGCTATGTTTATGAATGGGTTAAGCCTTCCCCTATTTCCTCTAGTGGCTGTCTCATTGACAGCCACTAGAGGCGCTTGCGTGCTTCTCACTGTGATTTTCACAGTGAGAGCAAGCCATCGTCCATAGGAAAGCATTATGAATGCTTTCCTATGTGACCGGCTGAATGCGCGCGCAGCTCTTGCCGCGCGTGCGCATTCAGCCGACGGGGAGGAGAAGAGGAGGATCGGAGGAGGAGAGCTCCCCGCCCGGCTCTGGAAGGGGGAAAGGGGTAAAAACTTACCTGGCACTATAGTGAGTATGTTTTCCTGGCACTATAGTGGTCCTTTAAGCGAGGGCTGCACCTAACAAGTGAGTAGAACACTATAGCATTAGGAATACTTGTTTCTACTCTTAACACTATAATGTTCATTAAAGCTGTTATTAACAACAACTGATAGATGTCAGGAACTACACAGAGATCCAATACGCAGTGTGCAATATAAGAAAACGTACACCGGAGGTCAAAGAAGCCAGAAAACAGAAAAAGCGATCAAGTACAAGCCGAGTCACAGGGAAGGAGAATACAGAATAGTCAAACCAGAGCTGAACTCAAAATACCAAATATAACAAACCAGGATACGCACTATAGGGAACAAAGTAAGGTTGAACCACAACAGGGCAATGATACAAGCCTTATGACCCCTTTCTATAATTTTGCTCTTTAATTTGATAGCCATGCCCCCAAAATGTTCGAACTCTAACATTTTGGTGGACCCTGATATAATTTACGTCATGACGTCAACGCTCACACACCGTGTTATACAAAAGGGTGGAGTCACAGCGGCCGATGTTGGAACCGCTGTGGAGGAGTGAAGAGGGCTGAGGATGATCCCACTTCCTCTGGAGGAGATCCCCAGGCTGAGTCCCAGTCTGACAACATACCCCAGGTAGATATTTGTGGCCGCTACTTACCTACAGGTTGTTTTCTCTCACTTCACACTGATATATATATATATTTTGATACATATATTTTATTATTTTTATTTTATTCAAATACCATCCCCCATCCTAATCCATATTCCTATTATTATTATTATTTATATAGCGCCAACAAATTCCGTAGCGCTGTACAATGGATCTCATCTATCCTACACTATTCCCACCACACTCTTCCCATCCTCTTTCTTAACCATTGTAAAAGTAATTTTTTCCCCATGTTTCTTAAAGGAACACTCTAACTTTAATAATAAATATATTTTTTTTTATAATGTTACTTTGTCCCTCTTTTTGTTTTGTTTTGTTTTTTAAATCATTGGCCTCCGTGTGATAGATGGTCTGTCGATTTAAAATGAAGCAGGAAAATATGTTTGTCTAAAGGTGTAATATGTTGATTTAAATTATAATTTAGGTTAATTGATATAAATTTCCTGTCTGCTTAATTTGCACAGATTACTTAATATAACTTTCTACTCTGTTTAATTTGTACATGATGATTGATTCATACTGTATGACTTAGCACATTTATTATATTATTGAAGTGGGATTTTGATACTATGCCAGGTATTTATCTGTATGATGGCCCTCTGAGCCCTTTGTATTGCCTTAAAGGAACAAACCAAGCAACATAACCTCTATAGCGGACTGTAGTGGTTATGGTGCTAGGAGTGCATTTCCATTATAAATAGTCAAACTGTTTTAGAATTGTTTGATTTCTTAACTTGCCTCCGCAGGATGGCACTCTCGGCCTTCACTACAGCATCTAGGTTATGATTACAATGTTAAGTTGTTATGGTGCCAGGAGGTCCCTGGCAGTTCCTTACCTTTAGGGGTAAAACTATTCCCAAACGGTTTACACCCAAGAGCACAGTCCAGCTCCGTTCATGCTGCAGATTCACTTTCTCAAAATGCTTTTAACCAGAGTTCACAGTGGTAACTGTGGATAGGTTTTAGTGTGCAGAAAGTTTAATAAATCCCCAGATCTAGTTAGACATGTGGAGAAATATTAATTCTTTAACTAAAGATTGCACCGTTTACTCAGGTAGACACAATAGTTACTGGATTATTTCCTGGTCGACAAGTAGGAAGGTTGACTCTTCTACTATTTCCCCTGTCCCTTGGTCGGATCATGAATCTACAGGTCTTACAGTTAATGAATCATCTGCCTTTCAAGGACTTTATTATCTGACAAGTCAACCCAGGTTTACTTCTCTGCTTTTCTTATTGAATATTTTGCCCATAACAAGACCACAATCCTCTCCAAATTACTTATGGTTCATAAGCTCATAAGGCAAATTGTGTGAGTGAATTTATAAAATATGCTAAAACCCTTCAGCTTGGGCATTTAAAAAAACATTTCTGAATTGGAATTCAACTTGTCCGATTTAGTGTCCCAAAACAAGTACTGTCCATGATCCATGTTAATCAATCTAATAAAGACTATGAGGCTGAAATGAATTATTACAGTAATAGTAACAAGGCAGGTTCTTTTCTTGCTCGTAATTGATAGCTCAGCACTCACAGGATACCGTACAACATGAATGTTGAGCTATCAATTGTCAATCAGGAGCACTACTCAAAATTAAATCAGAAAAGAGAGAGCTAGAGACTCAGAAAGGGCTAAAGTTAGAAAGAGACAGCTGTAGTATTATACAAAAAATGTACTGTGTGGGTATTGCTGTATTGCAGCTCTGTGTAACCCACGGGTGCCCAAAGGTAGATCTCCATATGTTGTAGAATGACAATTCTCATGATGCTTTGCATGCCTTTAGAATGGCAAAGCATTATAAAAGCTGTAGACTTAAAACATCTGTGGGTCTACCTTTTTGGTATCCTTGGTGTAATCCATCACAGTGCCTCTGGCTGTGTAGGACAGTCGTGGATATCTGCTCATTGTGCCAACTCAATGTGTCTATGTGTTTTACTCAGTCCTGCCTGTTTTATGTATATCTCTTTAGTCTACCCAAATTTGTGTATTTATTTAATGCGGATCTTTGTGTTGTACTCTGTCGTGGGTATTGTATCAGTATCTCTGTGTTATGTTCATCTCTATGTAATGAATTGGTATCTCCGTATTGTACTGGGTTATTTGTATTGTATGGTATCTCTATATTGTACCTTGCTCTGTGTATTGTATGAGCAACTCTATTTTGAATGCAGGCTATCATTGTGTACAATAGGTTAAGCAAACAGGTGCCACAGGTCAGAAGACGGTGGCTTAAAAAGTTAGAGCCAAATGCTGTGAGAGGAGTCTGGCGTTCCACCTTCTTAAATATTTACCAGCCGTCACTGCCCAAATTAACACAAATTCTTTCAAGCAAAAGCACAATTTTAAATGTTTTTTTATTTTTTTTTTAAATTGTCTGTAAAACTCCACTGCACATATTACCTGAAGTTGAAAATAGAAAATGCAACAGTTCTAGGGAAATGCTTAAATAATGCATTACACATTAGCTAAATCCATTAGATATTAGTTGACTCAATCTACTGTAGATTTAGTAGACTAAAATCTTGTGATATTTAATCGACTGAAATACTAAAAACTAAACTAATTCAGTTAACTAAAATTTGACCAAAACTAAATGGTGTTTTAGTCAAGACTATGACTAAAACTAAATCAAGATTTTCTGTTAAAATTAAAACAGTTTTTTACATTTTGACTAGATATTGCTTTCTCTTATATATGATGTTGCATGTTTGGTGTGTTAGAAATTGGGCAACTTTATTTGGGACTATAATATTTTGCCAGTCGGATCCCCCATTAAGCAACCATCATACAATCCCTACATATATTTCTTTCTAAAAAGTATTTATTTTTAAATCTTGGAGATGGACAGAGTGCATCTGAGTTGTGATCATTCTTAGAATTTCACATGAGAATTATGAGAATTTGTCTTGTCATAAAAATATCCTCAGGGCTAAGCTCTACAGGGTCTTACAACGCTTGGGACAGTGCCAAGAATATGCAGAATACATGGACACTTTGTGACAGGTGGCTCAACTCACAGGAAATTCACCTCAAACTCTGATGCCACATGATGTTACTTATCTTGGACCCCTTAGCATAAACTGTTCTTGAAATCACCATGTTTTAAATGCCATTTTAACTATGTCCTTTTTTATTGCTTATATATTAACTATGTCCTTTTTTATTGCTTATATAGTAAATATATAACTATATATATGTTGTAGATTTATATAGATTATTTTTCCTTTATCAAAATATAGCTCTGCATTGTTTATATCTAGGCTAAACCACTCTCATTGCTTTCCATGGTTGAAAGAATACATTTTTGATCATTTGCGAGTGTAATTTCCTCATTAACCAACTGATTGCAGAGGAAGCCAAGGAAAGTTCCAATTTGTGTCAAACTGATCCACAAAAATGACAGAAAACTATGAGATGGCAAATATGGCACCACATTACACGGCCATGTAGTGGTTATAGTTCTTAGAATAGGGATTAAAATTATAGCCATGGAAAATCAGTGTCAGAACGTTAAATTCCTCCCATGCAATGTAAATTAATTGATGGGGTCAGTTTATTGAGGTCAACCTATGTATAATTTATGTGAAAAGGATGAATTAAAGGATTAATCTGACCCTTTTCCTATCTTTGTTTAACTTTCTTAGTGCCCTACTAGGCACTAGTTTACAAATCCCCCTTCTAATGACTGTACAAATAGCTATGAAGTATAACATACCAGAAATCCAGCTCTGGGCTAGGGTTTTCACACCCGGTACAATGTCTGGCTGCGACACTCTCTACCTTCAGCCGTTTAGCTAATTCGTAACCCACATGTGAACTTTGAGCCAGGTAAGGATGAGATTTATTTTTTTAAACTGGATAATCAGAACGGAGGGAGGCAGAAAGGAGGGAAAGAGAAAAGCTGCCCATCACTTCTGTCGCCAGCATGCTATGCACGCTGACAACAGATTTATATTTTGTACAGAAATCACATTAGGGAGTCTTAAACAGAGTTCCAGGCTGCCTACTTCACATGGCCTCAACTAGCCCCCACTACAAAAGTTAATATCTCTCTGGATGTTCAGCATTTTAACCTGAAACGCTGCATATACAAACTCCTATTTCAGTGGCCACTTCTAAAAGCAGAAGTGGTCGTAGTGATCAGAACAACTACAGCTTATTGAATTTGTTCTGGTGAGTTGAATCATTACCTTCAGGCTTTTTGCTGTAAACACCGTCTTTTCAGAGGAAATGCAGTGTTTACATTACAGCCTAGTGATAACTTCACGGGCCACTCCTTAGATAGCTGTTAGAGATCCTTCCTGGGTCATGGCTGCCTAAAATGCATCCAAACATTCAGTATCTCCTCCCTCTGCATGCAGACACTGAACTTTCCTCATAGAGATTCAATGATTCAATTCATTCTTCATCATGAAGAGATGCTGATTGGTCGGGGCTGTGTTTGAATTGTGCTGGCTCTGCCCCTGATCTGCCTCTTTGTCAGTCTCAGCCAATTCTATGGGGAAGCATTGTGATTGGATCAGGCTACCACTTCTGCTGATGTCAGCAGGCAGTGGGCAGGTCTAAAGGAAACAGAGCCAGAGCTCGCAGCTCCAGGCTTGAATACAAGTAAGATTTTGCTATTTTTAGGGAGGCATGAGGGGACCAGGGGGTCTAGATGGTGGTTTTAATCGTATAGGGTCAGAAATACATGTATATCTGACTGAGCCAAAAAAAAAAAGTGCACTAGTCCCTAGTTGTCTTTAGGATTTGTACAAAAAACAAACCTCAAAAAAAAATGTATTACAGACATGTTTATTGATTAAATGAGCAATCTAAGTATAGAAACAAACTTAGCTCTGATCAGTTGTTGCCTCTTGAGTTTAGCTGCACTGTGCTAACCAAACCAGGCAGTAACAGGACCTATTGTATGACAGCAAAGGGTTAACAAAGTTAATTTGTAAGCTAAAGCACTATAGGTGTTTGGACTGTTCCTTTAAAACAAGAGTAAGGCATATTGTTGAGAAAATCAAAGTTACAGAATCTTTTCCTTCTCAGTATAGGGACATTTACGCCTCCAAAAACCATATTGTTTGCAAGAATAAAAGTATGGAATGTGGTTTATTGTGTTTTGTCAATGTCCCCCTTCTTCGTCTGCTGTAAAGGGCAGAGGTGTGTATAATTAGGTATAATTTTGTAATTGCCATCTTTGGTGGAGCCAAATGGATCAAGAGTGGTAGAAGCAATTGATTGACGTGTATTTAGAATTCAGGCTGTGATCGGATGATCAAACGTGTTTTGTGTGCAAAAGAAAAAATGAAAAAAAATCACTCATGTTAAAGCCAGGCATTCTATTTTTAGATACTTAGGAGTCACTGTTCAAGCGAACAAAATATAAATTTCTCGATAATTTGAAAAATATTTGGTTTTTGAGTGCACATAAATTTTCTGAAAAAAATGCTGAATGCCTTTTTTTCTTTTTCTTTTGTGAATATATTTTTTCAAAATAATCATTCAAAATGTTATCCCGAACTTTATTATTATCATAGATGATCAAATGCTCACATGCAGCCTTTACACAACGCCTGCAGGTATAAGCACCCTACGTGATGTACTTGTTGGTATGCTTGAGCTAAGATGCACTCAAGAGAGTGAGTGACAAGACACAAGTAGTTATCATCGACTTGTGCTTCTTTCGGGTTCAATTACTCCATTAGCCACTCCCCTCGTGTAAATTGCACGCTGTCAGTCAAGGTAGCAGAGCCTTCTGAAAAACAAGCCTGCCAATAATAACCCAGTCCTTTTATGTTTCGTTGGCCTTGGGCGCAATTGACAAAATGCATCCGTGATGTGTCTCCAGAAAATTTGGTTCATTTAGCATGAGCTGAAGTCTACAAGTTTCTGACAAGTTCTGTGTTCATAAAGTTGTCCTTACATAGTTTGGGGGAAGAAGACTGATATCTCGAGATAAAGTGTTTCACTTCTGCCTTTGCTTAGCTTTGAAATGCCACCTCGGGCAGTTTGTTTTGGGAGACAGTTGGCAGCCCAGTGTTGTTTTTGGTGAGGTGAAAAAAAAATAAAACATACTGCTTTACTGAATCTGCAGGATATTTGTTGCTTTTCACCTCTGTTGCACAGTTGACCCTTTTAACAGTTTAAAGGATTACCTGAATTTAGTGAAAGTACAGAAAAGTTTCCCAAGCTCCATGCCAGATATTTCATTGAAATTATTAAGTGTATGTAAAGTATTCTAGAGGTGCCAGGATTTTGTTACACACTAGAGCTTTATTTCATTTCACAAAGTTTATAGTTAAATAATATATGAATAATCATGGTAGTTTAACAAGAACCCTATAATTGCATTCCTTCAGAGTTTTAACACCTATACATTGATGCCAAGAGGCATATCTCCCAGCTGTACCAGATCCAGTTAGACTTAAGAAGACTGGTTGCGCTGTGTTTATGGATGCCCTACTTGTTTGGTTTGCTGTGCTTAGGAAACCATGTTTGTGGAGACTTTTCCCAAATTTCTGTGGGCTTGCTGTTTTTGGAATAATGGAAGTCATGCCCTGATTCATTTCATCACGTCCTAAACCTATGTATATAAATTGAGATATTTAGTAACAGGCATATGATGTAATCTCTAACTGTATTTCGCATGTGATTTTTTTTTTTTTATTGTATTTATTTATTTATTCTGCTTGCATTTAAAGGACCACTCTAGGCACCCAGACCACTTCAGCTTAATGAAGTGGTCTGGGTGCCAGGTCCCTCTAGGATTAACCCCTTTTTTTTTTTATAAACATAGCAGTTTCAGAGAAACTGCTATGTTTATACTGAGGGTTAATCCAGCCTCCAGAGCCTCTAGTGGCTGTCTCATTGACAGCCGCTAGAGGCGCTTGCGTGCTTCTCACTGTGAAAATCACAGTGAGAACACGCAAGCGTCCATAGGAAAGCATTGTAAATGCTTTCCTATGAGACCGGCTGAATGCGCTTGCAGCTCCTGCCGCGCATGCGCATTCAGCTGAAGAGGAGGAGAGGAGGAGGACAGCTCCCCGCCCGGCGCTGGAATAAAGGTAAGTTTAACCCCTTTCCTCGCCATCCAGCCCGGCGGGAGAGGAACCCTGAGGGTGGGGGCACCCTCAGGGCACTATAATGCCAGGAAAACGAGTATGTTTTCCTGGCACTGTAGTGGTCCTTTAAAGTCTATGTTAATTTGTTCCTAATTATTAACTTGTATGTAGTATTTTACTTTTTTTAAATTTTACTATTGACTATCCCCTAGTGTCCATACCCTATGAATTAAATGTTCAATAAAATAATATTAACCCCTTCAGGACCGCTGGCGGTTCAGGACCATCAGCGGTAAAACGTGCGTTTGGACCGCTGACGGTCCTGAACCGTCAGAGCGAAAAACGGGCTGCGGGAAGCGATCAAAGATCGCTCCCGCCGGTATAACATTGTAACTATCTGCCAGACATCCCAGGCAGATAGTAACAGCCAATTGCGGCGTGTGAGCGATCCGTGATCGCTCACAATTGGCTGCTGTCAAAGTGGGTGTTACAAACACTCACTTTGACAGTGATCTCTGCCCCGCTCTCCTCTGTAGCGTTTTGTGAGGTGAGAGAGACAGAGATTGTGATAGTTTGTTGCAGCAGTGTTCAGTGACCATCAGAAAGTATCAGTATATTATTTTAAAAATCACCTTTTAACCCCTTCCCTGCCAGATCTGTTACAGCAGTGCATTTGTACTGTCTGTATTGTATTTATTTTTTGCCCTTAAAGGGTTAAATTTGTTTAAAAAATCTGTGTCTTGGTCTGTTTTGGTCTGTCTTGATCTGTCTTAGTCAGTCAGTTTCCTTCCCCCAAATCGCCATTAGATTTTTGTGACAGGAGTTAGTTTAGGGATTGCTGTTTAGTCTGTTTTAGTAAAAAAAAAAGTATAATTTTTTTTTGTGTGTTTGTAATTTGTTTTAGTCGTGTGTAAAACATGCACCGTATGTATAACTTGCAGGAGGCATATGCCTTCTTGGCGTCAGACTCTAATGCCGCTGACACTGCGTCAGATTTTGACCCAGGTCAGTTTTCTGACACGTCTAGACAAGACGACATGTCTTCTGTGTGTGAGCCGGCTGAAGAAAGAAGCTGTGCTTCCTCTGCTACGCCGAATGTGGAGGAGGACTGGGTACCTCCACAGTTAGCCGAGCCCAACGTCCCCCCTTTTAGTGCCAACGCAGGCATTAATGTTAATGTGGATGGCTTCTCCCCAATGCAGTATGTAGAACTATTTTTAGGGGATACCATCTGGGAGGAGATTGCTTCCCAGACTAACTTGTATGCTACCCAATTTATTGATAACAATCCAGGTAGCTATACAGTCAGGGAGCATGACTGGCATCCCACAGATGTCCCAGAGCTTAAAAAATTCTGGGCTCTTACAAAGCTCATGGGGATTATAAAGAAGCCATCGATTCACTCATACTGGAGCACCAACCCAATAATGTCTAGTCCAGTATTCTCCCAAACCATGCCTAGAGCCAGATACGAGTTACTGCTGAGATTTTTACATTTCAGTGACAATACCCTCTGTCACCCTAGAGATCACCCCCAATACGATAGGCTTCATAAAATACGCCCACTGCTAGACCATTTTCAGGACAAATTTTCTGATGTTTATACCCCCCAACAAAATTTATCCATAGATGAATCGCTTATGAAATACATCCTCTCAAAGCGCTCTAGGTATGGCATAAAACTGTACAAACTGTGCGAGGGCGAAAGTGGATACACGTTTGCCTTTTGTGTGTATGAGGGGAAAGATGGTCATCTGGACCCTCCTGGCTATCCTGACTCCCTGGGGACAAGTGGGAAACTTGTATGGGACCTACTAAACCCCTTCTTTAATAAAGGTTGCCACCTTTATGTGGATAATTTTTATAGTAGTGTCCGTCTGTTTAAAACACTTTATGGTTTACAGACACTGGCCTGCGGCACTGCCAGAAAAAATTCCAAAGACTTTCCACGATCTCTCATAGAGGCAAAATAAAAAAAGGCGAATGTAAATCACTTCTCAAAGCTGAAGTGCTTGCACTAAAATTTAGGGACAGGAAGGATATCAACATGCTATCCACCATCCATGACAAAGCATGTCAGACGTCTATGTCCGGGGCAGAGTAGAGTCCAAACCAGTTTGCATCAGGGCATACATTAAGTACATGGGGGGTGTTGATTTGGCTGATCAGCTGATGCAGCCATATCTTATTTTACGAAAAACCAAAGCATGGTATAAAAAGGTGTCTATCTATCTGATGCAAATAGCAACCCACAACTCATTTTTGCTTTTTAAAAAAAAATAATCCAGGGAAAACCACCTTTCTCCAATTTCAGTTGAAAATAATTTCTTTAACAATTTATGGAGATGGACAAATTCCAACAACGGTGCAAGCTGAGTCCAAGCATTTTATTTTTAAGTTACCGCCAACTGCTAGAAAATAACCTCCCCAGAAACGTTGCTGGGTCTGTTTTAAAAACGGGAGAAGGACAGACACCCCTTTTCACTGTCCTGATTGCCCTTCGAAACCAGGACTGTGTGTAGGAACATGTTTCAAGCTGTACCACACAGAACAGTTGTAAGAAGTGTTCCTTCTTCCTAAAATTTTTATTTTATTTTTTGTTTCTTTGGAAAGCAGCCATTTTTTGTTAGTCAGTTTCCTTCCCCCAAATCTCCAGCTAGATTCTATTTGCAGGAGTCAATTTAAAGATTGCTGCTAAATGTACGTTTGCCACCTGCACATTTGGTCTAACAAGTTTTCTGGCAGTAACACATAACCAGCTGGCCAAAACCAGATGACGTGTGCATAAAAAACAGAATTTAAAAATTACTACTACACTTTCTCTGTTTTTTAGGGAGGGCAAAATGGTTGGGGGAAAGAAGTCAAAACACCCCATCTTCTATAACCTTTGATGTCTACTTTATAAAAAATATATACTATATATACTTTCATGATGGTAACATTAACTAGGGGGTGCACAAATATGTCAAACTGAAGATAGACCAAGCAAACCTAAATATCAAGTTGAAAAACTGACATGTACAAGTTCTGCTTGTTGCCTTTTGGCCCCCAAACAACCCAGCAACCCTATACATGGGGTTATCACTGTACTCGGGAGATTTTGCTGAACATATTGGGGTGTTGTTTGGCAGTGACACCTAACAGAATCTGTGAATTTATACCTGAATTGCAATGTATGTGAAAAAAATAAAATAAACTACCTATGCAAAGTTTGGCAAAGGTTTGTGGTAAAATTGCTGCATAGAAGGTATCAAAATATTCTTAGATGAATACCCTGGGTTATCTAGTTTAAGAAAATTATATACATGTGGGGTGTTTTTTGGAGATTTATGACATAACAGTGTTACAATGTCACTATTGATACATTTGAAAAATGTACATTTTGAAACAGCAATTTCCTACTTGTACTTATAGCCCTATAACTTGCAAATAAAAGCAAAAAAACACGTAAACATTGGGTGTTTTTAAACTCAGGACAAAATGTTGAATCTATTTAGCAGTTTGTTTCATTCGATTTTGTAGATCAGTAAAATATTTTTTAAGTAGAAGTCAAAAAACACCTATACATTTTTTTTAAATTTTTCACCATATTTTATTATTTTTTTTAAATTAAATTATATGACATGATAAAAATAATAGTATGTAAAGAAAGCCCTTTTTGTCCTGAAAAAAACAATATATAATTTGTATCGGAACAGTAAATGAGAGAGCGGAAAATTACAGCTAAACACAAATCACAAAAGTGTTAAAATAGCTCAGGTCCTTAACGTACAAACACACAAAAAACGTACAAAAAACAGTCCGGTCCTGAAGGGGTTAAAGAAATGACGTGTAAATAGTTAAAACACTGCAGTATCCATATTTTTAGCTTAACATAGTATCAATCACAGTAAGTCCAATTTAAATTGTACCACCTCCTTACTAGATTGCAAGTTGTGTTTATATCTCTCTATTCCTCTTTTTCCATTTCTACGATATTTGCATATTTACTGTACTTTTGTGATAACACTAAGCAAACTAAAAGCATATGGTATATGTAAGATTTATTTTTTTTTTTTATCCTTTCATTTTGAGAATATAGTATTCCATCTTGATAGCAGAAGAAGATAAGAATGGCTAATGAAATTTTCTGCAAAGTTAGGTGTTAAAGGTCTCAGTCCTTTGAGCGTTGGTTATCAAATTAGATTTGCAACCTGCCTTGTTTTTAGAATTACAGTGCATTCAGTCTAATTGCTTGGTAACTACAGGGCTGACTTTTGTCTCTGAAGAGACTACGAAATGCAGTAAGAAAGCCTTTGGGGGCACAGGTGGCTTAATCTCCACTGCGGCAGTGGGTGTTTCGTGTGCTGGAAATAATGTGGGAGGTGAGAAGGTAGAAGTCAATACCCTCGTAAATATAAAATGAAACAGGATATTTCTGCTAATGGCGTGCATCCTATAGTTACATAAAGGGTTAATCATGCTATGTTCACTTTAATATATGTTTGAGCAGTTTTGCTGCCATTTAAATATGAAGCATTGTTGTTTTTGTTCACAGTGTTTTAGTATGTATTCTCCTGCATTAATTGTACGCCCTGTCATAACAAAAGGGGTCATGGAGGGTATAGTGAAGATTGGGACACTGAGTCCCAATGGTGCCCAGGAAATCTGCACCTCCCTGACCCTATTCTCCCTGGTGGCCTAGTGGGGAATAGGGAAAACTGTGATCTGTGTTGTATTGATTTCTTATCTGATTCATCCTGGGGCACGCTGTGGGAATATGACATTGGCAGGCAACAAGAGTTAGCTGTCAATAGACGGCTAATATAAGTTGATTGTTCCTATACTATATCATGAGAAAATACACATCACCACCACAGACATTACATAAAAACTGCAATTACTTGTTTTTTAATGTCTTCTTATAATTGTTGTATCATAATATACCATCTCTTAACTCTTTTTCAATTCATGTGTTCTTGATTTTTTTGAAAGAAATCACTTGCCTACCTCTTTCACTCTTCCTTTCTGACAGCTATCTTTATGCACCTTCGGTCAGACTGTTTTGCAACTGTACAAGCACAATGCAAATAAACATGTATTCAAAACGATTAATAGATGGTATCTTATAACATAAAGAATATATTAAAGGGTTCATCCAACCACCATTACCATTTCTGCTTTAAGAAGTGGTCATGGTACAAGCAATCTGTACGTGGAGCATTTTAGGTTGCAACATTGCATGTGCAGAGAAATCTGTGATTTTGTGCTGTGGTATAGTTACACTTCCTGCATACATGACTCAAGCAGCCCAGAGCTCTGTTGGCACTGCCTAATTTGAGTCCTGTGCAATTGGGGCATAGAGTGACGTGGCATGACAACAGACAAGGCATGGAAAGGATGTGTGAGAACCTGGGCCGGCACTGGATTCAAGGTTCATGTTTACCATATTTTAGCAATTTTTTGGCCTAAAAAAAAAAGAGAATGAGACCACATGGCAAGACAATATTTAGATAAGTTCTACTAAATTAAAGTGAAAAAAAACTTTGGTGTAACACTTTGAGATACTCATTTTTTAAAATCTTTTGAAACAACTCTCCAAGCACCACCAAACTACACTCCTTGCAGATGTTATGGTGCAAAGACACCCTGTTCTTTTTCTGTCTGTGACCTATGACTGTCACAAATACTACTGTAGTTATAAACCAACCTCTCACTCAAACACATATTACAGCTCCCTCATGGCCATACGTGTAAGTGTGCATTCAGCTGTAATAGGTTCATATGTATATCATGGTTGGTTAGTTTTCCTAGCAGCAAGATAATGCTTAGTCCTCAATGCACAACTATGAGATAAAAATTAAAGGGTAATCGTTTAGAATAGATCAGGTTTCTGTTATTTCATACACGCCCGCTCCTTATAATGGCTTCCACATTAAAAATAAATAGCAGATGAGTGCTGTAGACCTTATGCTGAAGTTGCTGTTGAAAAGTGTGAAGCGAAGCTTTAGTCCTGACAAGGATCCGTGGTAACTGGAACTCTGGAACAAGGAGCTGTGAAGGGAATAGCTCTATCGCTCCCAAGTAACTGGACGACACACAGTTCTGGGAGTACAACTGAGGTTTATTGTGTCACACTCGGCTTTTTATGCACAGACCCCCAGAATGGGGTCTCCATACAAAACAACACAAACCCGTCCCACGCGTCCCTGTGTCTGGGAGATAATTGAGTCAAGGACCGGTAACTCCATTATCTTTCAGTTACGGGTAACCATACATAAAATATACAAAACACCACAAAAATACATTCAAACTACACAGGAACCCCACAAGTCATATATCCACGAATAGCCCGGACTGAGCGCCCAAGTAGTCCAAATAGCACTCAGAGCCATTCGAACGAATGGGAATCGCGATTCAGGTAAAGTTATGACCGGCTGGCCACAAGGTGGCAACCCAAAACAGTTCTAGGGAAAAAGAGGCAGTGGCCGGTCAACTTTCTGGAGTTCCTGTGCGAACACCGACGAAAGCTCCCCCTGGCTCTTAGGGAGCTAATGGAATATACCCAGTTAGTAGTATATTCCTCCCGAATATTGCTCTCCTGACTCATCTGTACGCATAGCAGGCAGTGGTACAGTTTTCCTCAGGGTTCGCGCGATCGCATAGCCGAAAGGAGTTCCACACATTCAACGACCATGTACCGCTGCCTGCGTTCGGGAGACAAAATGGCCGCCATTCACTAGAGCATGTGTGTTCGGTGATGAGAATGGCGGCCACCCAGGGAAAGCATTTGAGCTAATTACTTTTCTTTTTTGGGAAATGAATAAGGAGGGTAAGGACAACCGAATGGAGAGGGGAACAAGTCTGCCACAGAGTGTTAGTATGACTTTCTGGGAACCCAATGTATTTGAGTGAGCGATACAGACAAACTTCATGCCAGATGACCGGAAGCTTTTCATGCATGTCATTCTTTTAGCACTGCTCTTTAATTTAAATAAATTGTCTCTCTTTTGCACTGCAACCTTTTCCTCACACTGCATTTTGATGTGTACTGGAAAGGCTTCAGGCCTGGCGGAATCAAATGAACTTTTCTTTCTAACTGACACTTAGCAGGTTAGTTAATTATGTTGTCTAAACCTGTGGATACTGTACAACATTGGGCACATTCTTACTCTCCTGTGTTCAGTCACCCGAAAGTAACCTTCCCTTTGAGGGAAACACCTTTGAATGTCTGACTTACATGTGAACCATGACCGCAATGATCTGAAGAAATTTATAATTGCTAGTTTATGTTTGGGTTTTTTTTTGTTTTTTTTTCCAAAGTATAGATAAATGAGACTACAGATAGTATATTAAACATTTGTTCTGTATAGAAACAACTTCTAATTTGTGCATACCAATGAGTTTTATACACAGGTACAAATGTTGTTGTTGTTATTATTATTTAAGTGAGCAATTAAACCACTAAGGTGATTTGTTAATTCATAACTAGTAACATTTGGTCTAGGACAGGCATAGGCATGGCCAATCCTGGGCGGGTGCATGGCGTGCACCTCTAAGAGGAGTGGACCAATGGCCTGTCGCTGGGGTCCCAGGAGGTGTTGCTGACTGGTCACCTAGGGCATTCCCAAAGTGGGCACTTATTCACTATGTCTGAGTAGAGAATGCAAAACACTCCGACTCCAGCATCACTAAACAGCGTGCCAGGGAACACTGAGAAACTGGAAGATTATAGGAGCAATTGGAGAAATATCCCACTGGACCCCAGGGACAGAACCCACACCTGCTATCACAAAGATAGGGAGTCTGAATGGACCTAAAAATATAAAACCACAAGAAATAAAATTAATTTCCAATATTCCCTGTGTACCAGACCTTGGCTACGTTTGACCATGATTACTTTGTTCCTGTTTTTTTCTACTCCTGGTCTGAATAAACTTTGTATTAGCTCTCTTACTTCCTAGTTCCTGCTTTGCGTTAAGCCTGGCCATTCTAAGGTCCGGTAATACGCCTAAATATATCTTATCACTGTGAATTTGTTAGTATTGTTGCCATGTATCTTGGTGAGGATGCTAATGTACCGTGACAAGTATTATGTATGTATGTGAACTGTTCGTGGTGTTTGTGTGTGGGCTCCCTGATTTGTGAAGTGTATGTTTTGTGTGTGTGCTGTCTCTGATAAGTTTGTGTGTGAGTTCCTTGCAGTATTGATGTGTAGGGGGACTGTCTATGATATTGGTTGTAGGTACATTGTGTTGACTGTCTGAGGTATTTTGTATGTGTGCTGTCTGTGATGTTATGTGTGTGTATGGGGGTAATATTTTTTGTGTGTGGTGCAGGCTCTCTCTGGTATTGTCTGTTTGTGGCATGCCTGTTGTGTTATCTATGTATATGATCTATGTGGTGTTTTGTGTGTGCTCTGTGTATGTGGGTTGCTTATATTATTTGTGCATGGGTCGGTGCTTTATGTGATGTTGTGTGTGTGGGCTATTTAAGGTACGTAGGCTCTATCTGATGTAAAGTGTGTCCATGTGAGTTGCTTGTTGTATTGAGTGTATGTGTCTATGTGTCTGTTTGCATGTTTGCATGTGTGAGGGTGGCTAAGATATCTGTATGGTTAGCCCTACTAAGTTCTATGCTTTAAGACATTCTAGTGGTAAATAAGGGAACCACCCACGGTTACAAGGGGAAGGAGGAACGTATGGGTGGGGCACGGTAGACGTATGGGGAAGGGTGATGGGGAGGTAGACGTACAGGGGGGCTTGCACCGGGGCCCCGTGGTTTCTAGTTACGCCTCTGACTTCATACTATACCAACATGGAGCTCTGCAGTTTTCTGAAATGGTTCACTTCGTGTATGTTCATTTGTAATTCATCCAGTTATTTTATGAGGCTTGCTAAGATGGGTATTGCTGTAATTGCCTTTTGTCTTTTTATAATGTTTAGTCAAATATCTAGTTTTTTTAAGATACATAAATGTAAAAAAGAGCATGCTGACTTATGTCATGAGAATGCTCTATCAGAGAAACATACTTGGAGATCAATGGTTTGCAGCCTTTGCCCTCCAGCATTTTTCAACAGCTAACATAATTTTCGGAATTGTAGAACAACATCAGTTGGATGGTCAAGGTTGGGAAACCTTGTTTTATAAGCCGGCCCAAGGAATATGACTGAAATATAAAACATTACCATTACATATACTAGTAAAGTCAACAACTATTTGGCAATCTAAATTGGTACCTTGAAGTTTTGTAACTGAAAAAGGAGGACAAATAACTATGTAATTAGAAATGAAGAATATGAACACAGACTCAAATATCAAGTAACCAGATAACAGCATATCAGAGTATGTGAGGCAGCAGAACTGACATGTATGCTAATCGTGACTCATTTCTTCTTAGGTAACGGAAGGTCAATCTTAAAGCCTGTCCCCAAGCTATTCCCCAACCCCTCGATCTAAAGCAACAGCTAATGTAATTGTCTTTGTTCATTCAATGTGTTCATTTTGTGTATCCCAGCAGATCCAGTTTTGGGTGTTTGTTGTTGTATTTTTTTTTTTTTTTATTAATTAAAAAATATATTTATATATATTCAATAATCCCCATCTCAGAAATTAAATTAAATCGATTTGTATGTATGATTCAGGAGTAGGAGGAGAAATGTATTACTGTACAGCAATTGATAGCAAGGAAAACTTGGGAAATACATTTGTTATAGACCTTACTAATTCCCCTAATAAGAAGCACGAACACTGCCACCTATAGATACAGATGTACCACATCTGTGTCTAAGATATGAGATCTAACATACTAAAGAACACATATCCATCTAAAATACTAGAGAACTACACTTTCACTAATTATAATATAAATTCTCTGTAACCTATAAAAATTATGGTTGATTATGTAAAAATAAATCCTTATAAGGCAAGCCAGATAAATATATATAAATGTTTGGTTTGCTTCACAGATGCTTTATCATTTGCTCATGTTGGACATCGGAGGTACAATTAACTCAAAAACATTTGTTTGTATTTGCTCCATTTTATAGCAGTCATGATATTTGACTCGTATTAGTACATTTTGTAGTAGAGATGTTTTATACAATTGATATTTTTTTCTTACTGGACTGGAAAAATATATATAATTTACAGGGATAGGTTCATTATATACCATACTGTCAGTATTCTTGTTGTCTTTTCCCAAATTAAAAGCTGCAATGTCTTGGCAAAAATTAAGGAGAAGGGTTCCTTGAAACTAGTACTGCACACGTATAGAATTCCTAGCTTCCTAGCTGGGATTACATAAAACATGCTCTACCAAATGAAAATGGCCAAATTACTAATGGTCATGTGATACATAGATAAAGACAGCCAATTCAAAGACACTCGGAACCAGATGGAGATACTAGATCCAATGATTGTCCTAACGGTGACCTCTCTTGAAGCACAACATAGACAGAGAGCCATCCTGCTCCGTGAAATCCCAGAAACTATAAAGCCTAAAGCCTTGCTGTCCTATGTCCAAAGAATGGTACAGGCATTGGAGCTGAATCTTGTCATTTAGTGTTAGCATTCCGAATTCGTAAGGCTGCTACCACCCCTATGGGGTCCTCCAGAGACATAACTGTCACTTGTGATATGGCAGTTAAGATGGCTCATATTTTAATGACTTTTTTTATTGCGTGAGCTGTTGGCTTGTGTGAGTTGGTGTGATAAAATGGAAGTATGAACTTCCATTTAAGAGACCAACTCAAACTGGTGCCTATGACAGAGCTCAACACTCTGCTTGAGTCTCCATAAGGGGTACCTCTCTTTTAGCACTGGATACCTGCAGTGATTATAGCGGTTATAGCTGTCTCATCCTGTCTAATGGTATACTATATTAATACTACTCAACGATAAAAATGTTTGTATTTGGCATATCAATTTTACTGTGTCGTAAAGGAATGTGTCCTTACGAATAACAGCAGACGTGCCTCAGGGTTTTTTTTACATTTCATTTTTATACTAGCTATGGGAAGGTTTTTCAATCTGTGTCAGTGTCACATTATATTAGCCATATCTTAATATTGGGTTTTTCATTATTTGCACTTAAGAGGTTAGCACAAAAACATACACACTTCAGGTTGCGTGGTATCTTTGGACGCATCTCCAATTTCAGAAACCTGTTGTGACCTATTTAGAAATATATTTCTCAATGCATTCAGTGAAAAGAAGGAATATGATCGTTAAGTCAATATTTTAGTGCAAGGACAAAATGTCTTGTTTTTACTTACTTGGTGCTAGATTTAATGGCACATGACAAGTGCCATGGGAGAGGAAAATATTTGTTGCCCAGTAAAATAATAATAAATTAATAGAAAACAATAAAACAGCTGAATTATTTTACAATTTTACTATGCTTGCACATAATCAAATCTTAACAAAAACAGCCCCATGCATCTCCTGCTCCCCAGATTTTTTGACAGTTACGAATACAAACTTAAATAACCCTTAGGTGCATAATGGGGAACAGGAATCTGTTGCTGTGCCCAGAAAGGAGATAGCTTAAAGGACCACTATAGGCACCCAGACCACTTCAGCTTAATGAAGTGGTCTGGGTGCCAGGTCCAGCTAGGGTTATCCCTTTTTTTTTTTTGTAAACATAGCAGTTTCAGAGAAATGGGTTAATCCAGCCTCCAGTGGCTGTCTCTTGACAGCCGCCAGAGGCGCTTGCGTGCTTCTCACTGTGATTTTCACAGTGAGAAGACGCCAGCGTCCATAGGAAAGCATTGTAAATGCTTTCCTATGGACTGGCTAAATGTGCGTGCGGCTCATGCCGCGCATGCACATTCAGCAGGAGAGGAGGAGGAGAGATCCCCACCCGGCACTGGAGAAAGAGGTAAGTTTAACCCCTTCCTCTCCCCAGAGACCGGCGGGAGGGGGTCCCTGAGGGTGGGGGCACCCTCTGGGAACTATAGTGCCAGGAAAACGAGTATGTTTTCCTGGCACTATAGTGGTCCTTTAAGCTATGACATGATGAAGGGCAGGATGAGGGATTATTATGTTATTATTTATATAGCGCCCAAAAATTCCGCAGCGCTTTACAATGGGTGGATGAACAGACATGTAGTTGTAACCAGGAACAGAAGGGATGAGGGCCCTGCTCAATGAGCTTACATGCTAGAGGGAGTGGGGTAAAGTGACACAAAAGGTAAGCCTAGTATTAGATTAATGACAGTTGCAAGAGAGGAATCAGTCGGGTGCTATTAACAATTTAATTGATACGCTGAAGAAGTGGGTTTTTAATGTTTTTTTTTGAAGGAGTGGAGACTGGGTGAGCATCTAACAGAGGAAGGAAGTGAGTTCCTCGGGAATGGTGCAGCCCTCGAGAAGTCTTGAAGGGATGAATGATATTAACAAGTCTTTATTGTGTATGTTCAGATATCCTCCTGGATCTACAGAATCTGAACAAGGCTGTTCCTGGTGGTGGCATTGCCGGTAAGGATTTTTTGTCTCCATCACAAAGTGCCCTTAGAAATGTCACAATATAAGCTCAGTTATTTGGATTCAGAGTTATAGCAGGATGTGCTTATTACTTAATAATAGCTTGCATGTCAGACTCCAATTCAGGGGTGACTGGTGAAGTTTTAAGATGGTGCCGTACCACACTCCTCACTTTACACCAAACGTCTAATCAACTGGACTATTAGGAAATATCAAAATGGCTGCCAAACATTTGTAGTAAAGTGTGTCAAACTATATTATTATTTATAAAGTGCCAACTTACACATAGTGCTGGGGTTGGACGAAATGTTTTCCGCAGACAAATCCACAAAGAGAGACTATTTCTAGTTATGTGATAATTTTCTTGCCTCAAGTAGAAGCATGTCTTCTGTTACAACCTTCTTTTACAACCTAGTAGTGTAGTATTTTTATTGTTATACTGGCCGCTAGGGTTCAATGCTTTTACTTTGGTCTATTGTGCACACAGTAGAGAATCTTAATACAATGGGATCCTGAGACCCAGCATTACCATACTTTAATTATTTTGCTTGTGGCTGCTTGTTTAAAGTAAAATGGTAAATAATGGTAAAGCTCTATTTAGGATGCTTTTTGTTGTTGTTTGTGTTTGCACTGTTCGACATTGGGTTAGCAGGTAACATAGTTTTCCTGGTGTTCCGATCACGCACAACTGTCTCAGTGCTACCATAAGACACAAATCAATCCAGAAAGGACACACCGTGATATGGCTGAAACCCAGATCGTGTGACTAATACAATGCCTAAAATGTTGAATGTATGTTTCATGAAAGAAGTTATGCATTAATTTACATTCGGCATAGTGATTATGACATCAGCATTACTGAACTCTACTTGACATTTTATGAATGTTCTTTTAACAGGTATAGCTAATACTTCAGGTTTCAATCACATTTCCATTCCGGATAAACTATTCAGTGGTCCTAGGAATTTACCATCAGTTATATAACTACAACAATATTAACTATTTAAACTAATATATCACTCATCAACATGGGTTGTCGACTTATCGTGATGTTTGACACTGTCAGTGGTCTTCCTAATGTTTAGAGATTTAAAATTCTTTCACGTTGCGGAAAAGCAGCATTTGCTTAGCTCCTGCTTTTCTGTCACAAGCAATATTTACCTTTAAGATGCCCTGTGGTGCCCGGGAGCCTTAGCCCTCTTGAGAACCGTGACGCCAGAAGGGAACATTTGGCCAGCTGAAATAGATTTCACATAAGGATGACCAGTCAGGAATGATATTGCTGCAGCATAGCACTTTGGTTTTTGAAAGTGATGGTCGATATATACTTGAATACAGGAAGCAAAAAATTATATATACTTTTATTTTGATGTGTTTAGAATGAATCGATTAACCCCTTAAGGACATATGACATGTGTGACATGTCATGATTCCCTTTTATTCCAGAGGTTTGGTCCTTAAGGGGTTAATAAATGTATACAATACGCTACATTCAATGCATCGACCACCTTCCATCTACATTAGAACAAATTAATATGGAATGCGTCACTAAAATTAATTAATTTAGGAGATACGTTTATCACAAATAACAAATCATGACATCTCGTATTGTCTTTTCTGGCATACTGCTTTGTATTGTACACAGTCAAACTGGAATAAAAAATAGGATGAAAAATGTGTTAAAAATAAGTGGAATCTGATGATTAATCCGACAACTGATAAGCAAACATTCTGCTATTATGACAAGCTGGATAGTTAACATACCTGAATAGAGGATAATCTAATCTAATTTACAAAGGTTCAGGAACACAAGCAGCAGTATCAATTTCTATCATTCTGACACTTGCCCTATCCATATTTTGACCTCCTTTTTTGGGGGTAAGGGGTTTAACGTGTATTCTTTTTTTATTGTTATATTCTATTTTTTCTTTTTTTCTTTTTGTAGAGATATATCAGGCATGTCTAATGATGCAGCAGTACATGATTGTACTTGTTTTTAGGTCACACAGTTTATTACATGTTTTGCTTTCATAAGATTCTCTGCCAGAATTTCAAATATAATTTATGATTTTCTTTCTCCTTGGTGTTCTAGTAAATTTCAATACAATGGAAAATCCTGCATTAGTATATGGATTTTATTTATTAAAAACCAAACTGGGGGCGGAGCCTGACCTCAGAGCTGTGCAGACATGAGTGGCAAGAGCTCCTGCCGGGCTGGCGGAATTTGGACCAGTGGGGGTTATCCCGGTCCCCACTGGATACCCAGCACCCACCCTACTGCAAGATGGCGGAGGCCCCTTCACAAGCCTCACAAACCCTCAGCCAGACAAATGGGACATACTTAGACTCCTTTGACTCCAGGCTGGATGCAATATTCCAGGCCTTCTGGGACAAGCTGCAAGCGCGTTCCAGTGCCAACCGGTCAGCACCGGGGATGGAGAAATGCTCACATAGGGTGACGGGAGAGCCTCCCCTGGGCAGCGCACCCACCCAAACGACTCATTACGCAACCCACCGCCTGCCTAGGCCAAAAGCCACCAGAGGCATGATCTTGAGACGTCAACCACACAGGGGGGAGTTCGCACACCGCTGGCAGCAGACACCACCTCGACCTTCCACCTGCATGGACTGGGCCACACAAAGGTACCGAGCCCATGGACTGCAGACGTTGGCTTTTACAAAGGCCTGGGGCAGAGGGACCTCGCTTGCATGTTGCCCGCCTGCAGCTCATGACCGCCACGCAGACCGCCTACGCTTCCTGATATCAGGAGTGGGCTAATCGTGAACTTTCTCTCCGCTGCAGGGGCCGGGACTCAGTACTCAGACCTCCATGACACCCACAAAAGCCACCATTCTTGATTTCACAGAGGGCCAGAGGGTTGTGAAGCTCTCTAACTGAATTAACCTATTGGTTGTTACACTCCTGCAGCCACCATAACCTTACAACTTGCAGTAGTTATAAAACACATAAGCTGATACCAGTGGCTAATTAACTAGTTCCAGATTAAATATTGTGTACTCAGTTATGTTGTTTAGCTAGTCATGTAAACTACCTTACACGGTTGTCAGGCTATATACGTTCTCACTTCATCATTTACCATGTATATCCACCACATATCACGCCATGACTAGCACACATAGCACATCATATTTGTTTTGTTTTCACCGATATGCCCTAGTTGTCTTATCATACTATTTCACACTAGTTATTACTCACTATGTCTAATGTACCTCTCGTATCTACCCCGCCTAGTTTAAGCCAATGTTTTAGATATATTTACCTAGCTTGATTTTACTAACTAAAAATGTGCCGCTATTGAATGCCACGATAATGTTTACCTTGTATCATATATAAACCAAAATATGATTTTTTATTTTTTTTTGTGACAATTTTTATTGTTTTCACATACTGTTCAAAGAGGACTGGGTGATGGGGAAGGGGTACAGAAGAAAAGGTGGGGGGGGGGTAAGCATCAATCAAGCCGTTCCATCTAGTAGTTACACCAAGCCGTTACATAGTTACTCATGTTTCCAACAATGCCTTATTCTGGTATGAGTAAGTCTATGTGGTATGTTTCTGTATTTTTTATTTTAGTGACCTCATTGTGTCTAGACCAGTATCCTCTATCTAAATACCCAGCCCTCCATATTTTCTCTCTCCCAGTCACTCTGTGTTATAGGAGGGATGTGGTAGGTAGTCGTTATGGTGGGTGCTCCCGTCTCCATTTCTCCCACCTCTCCCAGGTAGCCAGTGTCGTTTCATTTGGGGGGCATACTGTATGGAATTGTTTCTCATAGATTTTTTGGTTATCTATTTCTGCTAGGACTGATTCTAAAGGCGGAGTAGCGTGAGTTTTCCATGCCCTTGCGATTGCGCGTTGGGCAGTGAGTAGGAAATGGTATGCGAGTTTCTTTATAAAATGAGGTGTCTTGGGGGGGAGCACAAGCAAGAGGTACGTGCTTGGTTCGTATTGTGGCTCGTCGAGTGAGATTTCCTTAAGTACCTTCTGGACGGCTTTCCAGAAGGGCTGTATCAGTGGGCAGTGCCACCAGACGTGTACTGTTGTGCCTATGTGCTTGGTGCATCTCCAGCATTCTGGTGGGCTGGATGGGTAGAGTTTATGTAGCTTTTCGGGGACTAAGTACCACCTATATACCATCTTCATATGTTGCTCTATGAGTGTCGCTGATTTTATCAGTTTTCTAGGGGAGGTCACTAGATCTTCCCATTGTTGTTTGGTTAAGTCTGTGCCCAGCTCTCTCCCCCATTGTATCGCCGGTGGGGCTTCTGCTAGTGGTGTGTATTGTGAAATTTGTTTATAACAGGATGATAATGGTCTGTATATCTTTGGGAGTCTACGCTTGATGCAAATGTCTTCCCAAAGGGTGTGTGTTGGTGGACCTGGGTCGTGCTGTGTGCTGTCTGTAGGGTAAAGTTTATGTAGGAATGATGCTAGTTGCCTGTATGAAAAGTGTGAGGTATTCGGAATGTCATATGTTTGTTGTAGTGTGTTGAAGTCTGTGAGCGTTTTTCCTGTATGGGCATGTGCTAAGGTCGTGACGCCTCTATTGTGCCATGGTGCTGCATGGAATGTAGGTATGCAGTATGTTAGTGCCCGTATTGGTGTGGCTTGTGAGACGTGGAGGTTCGAGCTTAGTTTGTTCCTGTGTGTGTCCCAGACCTTTAGGAGTAAGTTGATCTGTGCAGGGGTGTCTACCATTGGTGGTCTAAGTGTTTTGGGGAGCCATATTACATGTGATAGTTCGTATGGTTCCATCAGGTGTTGTTCCAGTGTCACCCACTGTGGGGGTGGTTGATCTAGTAGGTGTGGCAATGTCGCTGCTAATATGGAGGCATGATAATAGGCACGTATGTCTGGAACTGCTAGGCCGTCTGCTCTCTGCGGAGCTGTTAGCAGTTTCCTCGCTACTCGTGGTTTCTTTCCTTCCCATATGAAGGCATTGACATCTCTTTGGATTGTTTTAAAGTATGTTTGGGGAATCCTTATGGGCAACGTTCTAAAAATATATTGTAGCCTGGGGAGTATGGACATTTTCAGTGCTGTCACTCGTTCCGTTCACGTAAGAAATAAGTGCTCCCACTTTTTGAGGGTTGACTTGCACTCATTCCACACTCTAATATAATTCCTCGTTACCAAGTCTTTGTTCTGTCTGGTGATGTGGAGCCCTAGATATGTTATATAGTCCTTCCTCCATTCAAAGTCGTATTTGGTGCGTAGCGATTCGGTTAAAGTGGAGGGAAGATTTATCCCCATGGCTTGTGTTTTTGAGGAGTTTAAGGAGTAGTACGATAGGTAACCGTATGTTCTGATTGCCTGCATTATGTGAGGTAATGAGTCCTGGGGTTGTGTTACATAGAGTAAAACGTCATCTGCAAAGGCACTGATTTTGTATTCGGTGTTCTTTACTTTAATACCCTTAATCTCGGGGTGGGCCCTGATAGTGCGAAGAAGGGGTTCAAGTGCCAACACATATAGGAGAGGGGAGAGTGGGCAACCCTGTCTCGTCCCATTAGAGACGGCAAAGGGATTGGATTTGAATCCTGATTGAAGGACTTGTGCTGCCGGGGCGGAGTATAGAGCGAATATTTGGTTTATCGTTGTTTCGGGGAGTCTGTACGCTTTCAGGGTTCTGTCTAGGAAAGTCTAGCTAAGGCGATCAAAGATTTTTCTGCGTCCAGGGCTAGTAACATTCCTCCTTTCCTATGTCTCCGTAGGCCATCTAGTAGTAGTGTCAGTTTTCTAGTATTGTCTAGTCCCTGTCTACCTGTCACGAACCCGGTCTGGTCATCCCCTATGAGATCGGGTAGCATGTCTCTGAGTCTGTTGGCTAGTATTTAAGCGTATATTTTGGCATCAGTATTAAGCAGTGAGATCGGGTGATAGTTTTGGCATTTATCTGGTGTCTTTCCTGGTTTGGGGAGTGTGACAATTGTGGCCAGTAGCATCTCTGGTGGTAGTGTTCCTGAGTTCGAGGCTGCATGATACACTCGTAGTAGGTGTGGGGCAAGTTCATTGGCAAAGAGTTTATAGTAGGCATTAGTGAGGCCGTCTGCCCCTGGGGATTTTCCGCTAGGGAGGCCCCCTATTACCTTCTGGATTTCCTGTATTTCTATGGGTTTTGTCAGATTTGTTTTTTGGGTTTGAGATATTTGGGGGAGATTGGTTTGTCTCAGATATTCGTCTATGTCCGCGTGACTCGCCCTGTGTGTGGTGTCTAGTGATCGTAGATTGTATAGTTTGGAGTAGAATTCAGCAAATTCTTTGCTGATGTCCGCTGGCGTGTGGTGTAGTTTGCCGTCTGCCCCTGTGATTCTAGTGATTTTTGTGTTGGCTTATCTGGCTCTTAGTCTATTGGCCAAATATTTATTAGCTTTACCTCCATTGTGGTAGACATTGGCTTTTAATTTATAGAGTAAAGTTTTTGTTTTTTCTGTGTTTAGTTCGTTTAGTCTCGAGTGCAGCTTTTGTAGTTGTGCTGCTAGTGCTGGGGAGGGTTGTTGTTTGTTTTGTTTAGATACCAGTGCCATTTGTTTGTGACAGTCTAGGAGTGTGGTTTGGTGGTGCCGTTTCAGGAAGGATGCCCTTCTGATGAATAGCCCTCTCATGACTGCTTTGTGCGCTGACCATACTATAGTATCCGTGACCCCCTCTCCTACATTAGTTGTAAAATAGTTTTGGAGTGTTTCCCTACTCTCCCGCACAAAGGTTGAGATCAGTAAAAGTGAGTTGTTCAGTCGCCACGTCCCCCTCCCCTTGAATTGGTAGGCATCAAGGAGATCTAGGTACACCGGTCCATGGTCTGACCATGTTACTTCCCCTATTGTACATTCCTTGAGTTGTGCCAGGAGTAGCCTATCCAGGAAGACTGCGTCTATGCGTGTGTATGTGTTATGAACCTTTGAGTGGAAGGTGTAGTCCCTTTCCTCTGGGTTTAGTGCCCTCCACACATCGTATAGGTCATAATCGTCTATCAACCTAGTGAATAGTTTGCTGGTAGCGGCTATTCTCTTTTTACTGTTACCTGTGAGGGTGGCTGTCGTATCTAGTGTGGGCGACTGGGTGCAATTAAAGTCCCCGCATAGGATTATGTTGCCTTGTTTAATCCTGTCAATTTTGTTAAGCAACATTTGCAGGTTTTGTCCCTGTTTGTCGTTGGGGAAGTATGTAGCTATCAGCGTAAGTTGGATGCTGTTAAACTGGCCCACTAGTATGATATATCTGCCTTTCGGGTCTATACTCTGTTGGTGTATGGTTATTGCTACATCTTTGTGAATAAGGACTGTTACCCCCATTGATTTGGTGGCGGCCTGGGAGTGGAACTGAGTGGGGTACACCTTCGTGTATATTGCCGGGTGTGGTCGTCCCTAAAGTGTGTTTCCTGGATACATGCTATATCGATCTGGTTTTTCGTGAGGTCTTTAAGTAGTAGCCTCCGTTTACCAGGGGTGTTTAACCCTTTTACGTTGTAGGTGACTAATTTCATAACGGTGTTCTAGGTGGTCTCTGAATCTAGTCGTGGTCATATCTGTAGTGGTATTTAGTTTGGTTGCCTTCGGGTCGGCGTGGTTACGGGGCGGTGGTTGGTGTCTTTTGATGCTTTGTGGGACATGGGGGTAGGGGACGTTAGAAGGTAAGAAAAACATAGGGGGTTTAGGACAAACAGATAGGCAGTACGCCTTAAAGGACTACGTCTCGGGGAGCCGAGATGCGCTGGGAGAATCTCGGTCACAATCGTTGGGGGGTGGGTGTATGAGCCCGGCCGTAATCCGGTGACTCAACCGTGGCTGCAGCAGTGGGATCACAGCGTTGCAACGGTAATATAGTGGGCGCCTTCCAGGATTTTAATCCAGTGGCCTTCCAATGTGTTGGCCCTAGAGTGTAGCGCCTGTGCCCCAGAGGTCCTGTGAACCAACCCCTGAACCTGTAACTTTGGGCACATATAATTGGTAATGTGGGTGTAACAACCAAAAGGGGAACATAATGAATACATTTGTTACTTTAAACTCACACGCTTGTCATCATAAGTCTCTAGCGGTATACTCATGGGTCGGTAACCGCTTGTCACCTTCTGGAGGCAAGAGGTGTCTGCGGTGTTCAGGCGGTTGACCAGTCTCTTGTTACTCTGGGGATTTTGTGGCGGTGTTGTTTCATCTGCTCCGCGACTTGTATGCCCCAGTCCTTGAGTTTAAGGAGCCCCATTTCTGTGTTAAGTATCACGTGCATTTTCCCTTCATGGTGGATCAGTAGTTTGGCCGGGTATCCCCACCTGTAGGCGATGTTCTTCTCTCGCAGGGTGTCTGTGATCTGGGTCACACTTTTCCTGTACTGTAATGTTTCTGCTGATAAGTCAGCAAAAATTTTGATATGTCCATACGGGTCCGGCAGGCCTGCCGTTCTGCTCACTCTCACGATCTGTTCTTTCACGTGGAAAAAGTGTATGCGTGCGATGACATCTCTTTCTGTGGTGGGCGGCATGTGTTGTGGCCGTCTGAGGTGATGCACCCTGTCTACTACCATCTGGTCTGGGTGGATGGATGGATCTAGCGCTCGGAACATATCTTGGAGGTAGTCACCCAGGCCTGCCGGCAGCACCGTTTCAGGGATGCCCCTTAACCTGGATGTAGTTTCTCTGGGAGCGGTCTTCCAGGTCAGCCACTTTTGTTTTTAGGTTATTTAGGTGTGTTTCATAGTCCTGCACTTTTTCAGCCAGGTAGTTGTAGGCATCTGTGCAGTCATCCAGTTTCTGCTCTATTTGGGCTGTGCGCTGGCCTATGTCTGCAACATCTTTCCTTAACTCTGTTGCCAGGCTTTTCAGTTGTTTCTTCATAGTTGCCTGGAAGTTGTCAGCTAGTTCGGCCAGCATGAGCCTAATTGAGGTTGTGGTAAGGGGCTGTTCCTCTGTTAGGGAGGTGATAGATGTTGCAGGTGAGATGGATCCCTCGCGGGAGCGATCTCCGCCGCCATCTTGGACTAGGCCGCCGGTTTCCCGCGGTTTCTTCGCGGCGGATCTGGCCATAAAAAAGTACGCTCGTTCTGCTTTGGCAGCTTTTTGTCTCTGCCTCTGGGACATTGTGGGTCTGTATGTACCTTTATTTTATGCTCTGTAGTCCGTTTATTTGTGCTCCGTGCCCAGTGCTGCAGGAGCTTCACATGCGTGCGTCCATGCCGATCGAGCTCCAGGCTGTAACCATTGTTATCATCCTTATTAAATAACATGTGATCATCTTTTTAGATGAAAATCAAATTCTAATACATGAATATGAGATTAATAAGTATCAAGTTCTTATTTAGGAGGGACAGTCCCTATTTTGGTCCCCAATCCCTCTGTCCCTCATTTCTATCTTAATGCCTCTCTTTTTCTATAAGCTCTATCTTGTTGCTGTGTCTGAATGTAAAAAAACTCATAGTAATGTGTCTTTAAACTACAATAAATGTGTTTAGAAATAAATCTGCGTAAATAAGCAATATTGTAGATTTATAAACTGTTATTAGTAAGTCACCTAACATTTCTCAGAACCCCTGCCCTCCCTCTCCCCCCCCCCTTATTAACCTGAAATATAAGTATCCCTCTTTGTCCATTTGAAATGTTGGGAGGTATGTCAATATGTACAAAGCCATCCATATTCCTCTCAAGTGTCCCTAATTAGGAGGGAAAGTCCCTATTTTGGAATCAAATCCCTCTGTCCCTCTTTTCTATTCTAATGTCACTCTTTTTTACAAGCTTCATATTGTTGATGTCTTAACTACCCTTAAAACCCCTTAAGTGACTTACCGAAGTCCAGCGCCGATGTTCCTCAGCGCTGGGTCAGGCTCTGAACTCTCCTCCCCCCGTCGATGTCAGCCGGCGGGGGAGACCTAATGCGCATGTGCGGCAATGGCCTCGCACGCGCATTAGACCTCCCCATAGGAGTGCTTTCCTATGGGGATTTTGGTGACGCTGGAGGTCCTCACATAGCGTGAGGGCGTCCAGCGTCGCTTAAAACACTTTTCTTCTAGTAGACAGCCACTAGAGGAAGACTTAACCCTGCAAGGTAAATATTGCAGTTTATGAAAACTGCAATAATTACACTTGCAGGGTTAAGGGTAGTGGGAGTTAGCACCCAGACCACTCCCAATGGGCAGAAGTGGTCTGGGTGCCTGGAGTATCCCTTTAATATATATACATGACACATATATACATGCACAAACCAAAATAATTATGGTGGGGGAAAAAATAGATTGAAAAGGAATCCACGTATAAAGTGGAATAATAAATGAACTCACAATCTCTTACAAGCTAATTTGTTTGTATACTATTTGTTGCTATTGAAAATGAAAATGTATTATGAAAACTAAACAAAACAAGCACCTCTTGGTGGTTCTCCAGTTCAATTCAAGGTTTGAATCACATTGCAAACCAAATAAATGCATTTGCATAGCTCATTCGGAGGTGAAAGCACTAATGATATTTTTAGCAGTCTTATTTTTTTCATTTTATTTTTTTATAATTCTTTATTTTTGCGGTGCAAGGAAAAGAACATATGCAAGTAAAGACGTGACATTGACTGATAATGCAATAAAAGTAGTTTGCGTGTACAGAGCATGTTGAAAAAGTTGCACCATTTTTTTTTTTTTAATAAAGCAGTAGGCCAGGATTCTTGGCTTGAACCAGATATTTCACAAATATAACAATAGTAAACTTTTGGTTTTTATCGAGGGTACCCAGTGCTATGATATAGTATGCTATAGCATGTAAAACTAGGCTTAAGTACCGCTTGGACCGAGGTGCTCCTCAGGAATTTGCGTGTCAATCTAGTGAGGGCTGCAAGAGCGCCACTGTCCAGACTAGGGACAACGCCGTGTCACCTGTGCTTGTGGGTATGTGATGCCTGTATGGGAGCTAGGAGTGATTGAGGGCTGAGTTGAACAGCTCTAAACTAGAACAAATAAAATTGCTACTGTCATTCAGGTGTTGTGTAGCTTGCCGTGAGCTGAAGTACGTGAGTGTGAGTGTCAGCTAGTGCCACAGGTTTTGAGCAGGTGTTCTGGTTTAGTGTATGTAATAGTTGCGGCTAATAGAGATCGGGTCGTTTCTAGCTGTTAGTGCCCCTAACCATAGGGGCTGCGGGGGTGGGTGGGAGGGAGTTGTGGTGGGTATCTTGCCCTATTCCTATCTTGTGTGTTGTTACACCTCTTTGTAAGGCCTCATATGAAGGACAGACATTTGCCAGCTTTTAAGCAAGGAGGGTATTCTGGGTTTGGTAACCATGGCTAGCCAGAGGCAGAACATTAGCAGTCTTATTTTAAGTTAATAAATGGCTGAAAAGAGAAACAGGATTTTTGTTTGTTTGTTTTAATCTCCCTCTGTTCACTTGTTACTCTTCATTAGGAAATAGACCTTAGGCATTCTATCATTGGATTTTAAGTATGTCACTATCAGGCCAATTACTGAATTTCCCAACAAGTCTTTAGTTTTATTGAGAGTGGCACAGATGGAAACAACAACAAATGCTAATATACTGCTTTATTCCAGGAATACTGCAGTGAAAGACCTATACAAAAAGGTGGTCTCCATATGACCTAACAAAAATTAGGGATCCAATGTTATTGTTATAGGAATTTAAACTTCTTTTTTATCAGCAAGCAGAGTAGAGTGGGTTTGGTTGACTGGAATTCTCTGTTTTTGACAGACCTGTGTAGCATTATGCCAGAATAATACCATTTTAGTGCTCAGGAGATATATTAAAAATAAGGCTAAATAAAGGCTGTGTCTGCAGAACTCTCCAATACGGCAATATTTCCCTCTAACACATGTATCACTGCCATGTATCTTTAATATTACATAACATTAAAAAAATATATATGTATATTTTTTTTTAATCTTGTTTTTGTTCCAAGGCAGCTGGATGTACACCAGAAGTAGACGGTCACCTAAGGTAGACCTTGCATTCCAGCTGCTATTGAATGCAACTCTCAACCATACACGTTTGTCGAGATCCTTGCTAAATGCAGGACCAGACAGTGAAAATAACCACGGAATCAGAATGTTCTGCCTTCATTAAGGTCAGATTTCTGTGGGAATTGAAGATTATATTAGCTTTAGTGTACTAATAATCATAATTTTAGTAATGACAGGAGGCGAATATTTGCATAACTCTTTTTACTGAAAATCTCCAGCAGCACAGTAACAGAACAACCAATCAGAAAAAAGTCAGTAGGTATACAAAAGGCCCTGTCTATGACATCACTTCCTCTTTCTTTGTAGCGAAAAACAACAGGTAATAAACACATGTAACATAACCATAAACATAAGTTCCAAAAGTTCAATAAAACAGTAGTATTCCAATTCCCAATAGATCTTTTGTGTAGAAACACGGGAAGCGAAGCTTTCTCTTGAGGGTAAGCCAATCACATTGAAAGAAAAAAGTGAAAGGTGTGGCAAGTTGCCCGCATATAATGAACATTATAATCATGAAACAACACATGCGTGATATGAGAAATAGCAAATTGAGTCAATTAGTCCTACAACTATGGCAATGAAATATACAATAATTTACTCAGATATAGTCCTTAAAAAAAACATAATTAACACCATCATAGTCTAAAAGAACCTACAATATGGGAGGGCCAAGTAGGGTGGAAAATATTCGCCTCCTGTCATTACTAAAATTAAGATTATTAGTACTCTGAAGCTAATATAATCTTCAATTTTACCACATGACAGGAGGCTTCATATTTGCATTTTTAACGCTGAGGATTAACCAAAGTGAAATAAGCATGAGATGTCTGACGAAAGTAAAACATCCTGAATGTACTCTCACGTGTCCAATCCGCACAACGCATAATATCGGCAAGAGAGGCTCCTGCCAATAAAGCTTGTGAGGCGGCCGCACCTCTGACCGAGTGGGCTCCAAAGCAAAGTTCAACGCCAGCTAGCGATAGTAGCCAGCGGACCCATCTGGGCAGTGTTTTCGTGGACACCGGTCCATGAGGTTTTAAGTATGAAATCAGGAGCTGACCTACCGAGGTAGTTCAGAGGGGGGCTGAGATTTCGGTATATCTCATTAATGTCCTGACCACACATAATCTGGGGTCTGGTATAAAATATGGATATAAAACCGAAGAGGAGTCTGACTTAGTACGACACGATATAGAGAAGGTAACCCCTTCTGGAGTGAGGGAGAAACCATCCACGTTGAACGCCCTAACGTCTGCCACCCGCCGGAACGAGACGAGACATAATAAGAGGGTAGGTTTGACTGAAAGCTGTTTCAGCGAGAGGTACGGGTTATCCGGCAGTCCCTAAGGAAACTCAGCACCACGTCCACATGCCATAGGCGTGAATACTTCGGTGCTGGAAGTCTCGACAATTTCGCACCCTGTAGTAGCCGACAAATCAGTGGATCTTGACCCACCGGAATGCCTTGTACTGGGACGTGTGCCACAGATATGGCTGATCTAACCACGTTGAAGGGTCGGTATGATCGACCCAACGAAAACAGATGTGACAGGTAGTTGAGGATCAATGGGATAGGGGCAGTAAAGGGATCAGAATCCCTTTCCAAACACCAACTACTCCAGGCGGACCATGCGGAGATATAGCACTTCCTGGTGCCGGGAGCCCATGAATCCCATAGGAGGTCATTAGCCGGTTGTGAACTGACCAGGATCTCCTGAAATCGTCCAGGCCACTAGGTCTAGCTTCCACTCTAGGAAGAGGGTGTGAGATTCCCCTCGTGGCCCAGTCAGAAGTAGAGGGAAGGTTGGTAGTAGATGTGGAGTCTCGTGGGACATCTCCAGGAGGTCTGGGAACCATGCTAAACTTTGCCAGAGTGGGGTTATGAGAAGGAGTGATATCCTGTGAGTGCCCATGTACCGCAGCACCCTGGCTATCATGGAGAACGGTGGGAATGCATATACCTTGTGGCTCGTCCACGTTTGTAGGAACGCATCCACCGCTTCGCAGCTCGGATCCGGGAGCCAGCTGTAGTATCTCGGAAGTTGGTGGTTGGTCCTGGAGGCAAACAGGTCTAGCAGTAGTGGATCCTTCCACTGTTTTAATTCCTGAAATATCGAGGTGTTGAGTTGCCATGCGCTGTTGTCTCGCCAGTGGCGCGAGAACTAATCCACCGTCAGGTTAGAGATTCCCGGTAGGTATTCTGCCCGTAGCGTGATGTTCCGAGATAGGCAAAATTTGTAAATGTCTTTCGTGGCCTCTGTAAGGTCCCGGGATCTGGCCCCACCCAGGCGGTTGATGTATTGTATCGCTGAGATATTGTCCATGCGTTAAAATTTTATCGTTGAATACTCAGGAATTAAATTCTCCTAATAAGAGAGCGATTTTGTTTGATTGCATCAAGAGAGAAAAAGCCCAGACTAATGGTTTTTATGATATATAAATGTTACACGCACTGTAAAGTACCAGTTTTTGTTCACGTTTGATATCGGGACCTGAACGGCCCTAAATTTGAAAACAGGCACCAAACGGTCCACGACAACCAGATTATCCGACAAACCTTTTAATCTTCTCTGTATAATTAACTGCAATTTATGTTACATACGGACCCCTGCGAGGGCCACTTTTTGTTGGTCAGTGGTACTTGGTGTCGAACTAAAAATAAAGAATTTTAAAAAAAAAAGAGAGAAAAAGCCCAAATCATTTTCTTACAGGAGACGCATTGGAAAAGAGCCGATAGTCTAAGATTTGTCCCACAAAGGTTCTCAATAGTAGTATCCGCTTCATTAGAGAAGCAGAGGAAGAGAGGGGTATCTATCATGATAAGTGAGGATATAGATGCTAAAATCATTTATCAAGAAACAGATGAGGATGCCAGAGTAATAATAATGATAATTAAAATTCAAACAGAAATCTATACTCTAGTTAACGTTTATGCGCCTAATAATCCTTTTAATAAGTATTTCCACGATCTATTAGATAAAGTTGAAAAGATAAAACAGGGAAAATTACTTCTAACGGGGGATTTTAATCGAATACTGAATGCTAATTTAGATAGAAAAACATTAAACACTGCGGGGCCAAATAAAGCAACAACTTCACAGGCAGTTCAATTTCAAAAGATGATTAGGAAATATGGATTAATGGATATATGGCGCATGTTCCATCCAGAGGAGATGGATTTTACATGCTTTTCCAGAACCTACTTCTCTTACTCAAGAATTGATCTATTTTTGGGCAATGACGGTCTGGCCAATTGCACTAAAAAGGTTCTTACAGATGAAGTTACATGGTCCGACCATAACGCTATAATTCTGGAGTTGGACACAAAGAATAATAGTGCCAGAAGAACAAACTGGAGATTAAATGATAATATTCTTTCCAATAAAGAAAATAGACAATATATCGAGGAGATGACAGGTTTTTTTCAAGAAAATGAGGGGGGAGAAGTTTCACTTCCAATAGTATGGCATGCATACAAATGCGTTACAAGAGGCTATTTAATTAAATTGGGTACAATAGATAAAAAAAGAAGGGGAAATCCCTTAGAGATCTTTATGTAGATTATTACAAACTATCTAAAGAAAATAAAGCCTCACCAACTCAGGATATAAGTAAAAAAATGCTATTAACGCAAAATAGTATAAATGAACTATTAATGGAGGAGAAAAACAGAAATTTACAATCATTAAAGATAAATTGGTATTACAAGAGCAATAGGGCAGATAGGCTGCTTTCAAATAAATTGAAAAATAAAAAACAATTAAGGAGGATTCATAAAATCGACACCGAAAAGGAAAGGTTACTGTGCCCAAAGAAAATTGGGGCAGCCTTTAACGATTATTACAGTCGATTATATAATTTGGAATCTGTAGGACAACAACTTCCCTCATCGGAATAAAAAAACACCAAAAATAACTAGAGAACAACTTATCGAGATAAATAAACCAATAACCTCTGACGATATTAAAGTAGCAATACATAAGTTACAGTTAAGTAAAGCTCCCGGCCCAGACGGCTACTCAAATACATTTTATAAGATATTTAGGGATACTCTTTCTGAGCGCCTTGCCAGGATATTTAATGAGATAGTGGAGAATCGCACATTTCCTAAGGAGATGCTTCAAGCAAATATTGTCCCAATTTTGAAACTGGACAAAGATCCAGCTAAATTGGAGAATTATCGCCCAATATCTCTCCTTAATGGAGACGTAAAAATCTATGCTTCGATTTTAGCAGATCGCTTAAAAATCTGTATTCCCGCTCTGATACATCAAGATCAAGCAGGATTTATACCTGGCAGAGCAGCCTCTGGAGGCCTTAGAAGGATACTGAATGTTCATGATGCTGCGATAAGGAAGAATGTCCCTCTTCTGACCCTGTCATTGGATGCTGAGAAAGTGTTTGACAGGGTCAGATGGGACTTTTTGGGGAATGCACTTAAGTCGTATGGCATTGTGGGAGCGGTTTACGATGCTATTATGGCATTATACACTATGCCCTCTGCTAGGACCATAGGACCAGGAATAGAGGCAGACTGGTTTAATATTAAGAATGGTACTAGGCAGGGCTGCCCTCTGTCTCCGCTACTCTATGTTTTAACCATAGAGCCTCTGGCAGAAGATATTAGGATAAATGAGAAGATTAAGGAATTCAGGCTCAATAATGTAGAACATAAGATCAACCTATACGCAGATGATGTTATGCTTATGATCCATAATCCCAGATCCTCGCTACCGGAATTGATAAAAATATTGGCTCAATATAGTGAATACTCAAATTATAAATTAAATACTAACAAGACTACAATAATGACAACTAACTTATCTAATGAAGAAAAGTATTTTATTAAAATGTCTTATGACTGTTTGCGTAAAGGATAATACTATCTTTCTTGGAATTAAAATTCCAAGAAATATAAAAAAAATAATAGAGGTTAACTTTCTTCCACTTATAAAATCTACAAATAAGATTTTAAAAGAATGGGTTAGTAGAGAGATTTCCTGGATAGGGCGTATAAACACCATTCGCTCATATATTCTGCCTAAATGGAATTATCTTTTTAGAATGATACCAATACAAGTTCCAACTCCATGGTTAAAAATGATACAATCAGCTTTTTCCAAATTCATTTGGAAGGGGAAAAAAACGAGAATAAGCTTACAGTTATTATCTAAGAAAAGAAAAGATGGGGGCCTTGCCGCCCCTAATATAATAGAATATCATAATGCCTGTATGCTGGCACATGCCGCTAACACCTTAAGTAGTGATCAAAAAGATCAAGCATGGTATCAAATAGAGCAATCCTTAGTAGAGACAAATAACTTACCTGCTTTATTTTGGACAACAAGGAAGCAGGAAAATAAGAATAACTTAGTACACCCAGAAAATTCTACTATTATAGATAACATTCTGAGATATTGGTATAATATTAAGAAGAAACTTAAAATAGAATATAGACTGTTTCCTTTTTTACCCTTCGAGGTAATTAAGGGGAACATTGAGGATATTAATATTAGGGGATGAATACAAAAGGGAATTACGAATATACAAGAGATTATAGACAGAAAGGAAATTAAGTCATTTAATCAGTTACAATTAGAGTTTGGGATCAATAGTAAGGAGATATTCACATATTTAAGAATCAAGTTTTATTTGGCGAAATTCTTGGATTTCCAGCTTAATAAAAACATCAGTAATTTAAAAAAGATTCTGGAAACTCATAGAGTCAAAGGTCATATTTCTAGATGCTATGAGTTTCTAGGGGACTCTCAGAAGCTTTCTGTCTGGAAATCTAAAATAATGTGGGAAAAAGATCTACATATTGTAATCCCTGAGCAAGACATGATAGGTGCGATTGTTAAGGTCAATAAATCGGTACACTGTTTGAATATAGTAGAGAGTTTATAAACTTACGAACATATGGTATATGGTTCCAGAAAAGTTGGCTAAATTGTACAAAGATCAGAATCATCTTTGTTGGCGATGTGATGATGGGAAAGGAGATTATCTCCATATATGGTGGCACTGTAAATCTTTAAGTAAAATATGGAAGTTTATATACCAACAGATTTACAATGTTTGCCAGATATATATACCTTTCACGCCCCAAAGTTTTCTGTTATATCAGGGATGGCCCTCTATGCCTACTGAGAAAGTTATGCTGATAATACATATTTTAATGGCAACCAAGATAGTTCTAGCCAGATATTGGAAAAGTAATAAAGCTCCAGATTGGATTGAAATTAAAAAACAAGCAATATATCAATGGAAAATGGAAAGTGGAATAATCCCTGGAAAGTCTGTTGGTTTGAGGAAACTCTGTACTTGGGAAAAAATGGTGGATAAGTTTATTGCTAGTAATTATAGCTCATAATATAGAAGGTTTGTGCAGCCCCCATTGTGCGTCTGATCCTGGAGTGATACTAGCAAAAATGTACTTATCAATTTAGGAAAGTAATAAGGGGATGGAAATATGCTAGTTCCACGGGATGGTATGTGTGAATGGTATGAATTTTGTTTTTAATGCTTCCTCTATTTTGATATTCATGTTTTCCATAGATATGGTTACTCTGTACTGAGGTACTCTGGCAATGTTATAGAAGTATATCTATGGGATAAGTACGTAAAATATATACATGTATTGGCTGAATTAATGTTTTTTTTTTTTATTATTAATTCTTGCATTCTGTTTTAACTGAAAACATTACTAGGTGTAATCTTGAAATGCCTATAGAGGAATTGTATGTATGGTTTTGTAATTCTAATATGGAAAAAAGCTTTTGAAGAAATAAAAATATATTTAAAAAAAAAAGAGATATTGTCCATGCGGAGTAGGATGCAGCAGTTCAACATGTCTTTGGCCAGGCTGCGGATGGTGAAGGATCCTGCGATCAATTCTAGACAGTTGATGTGTAGATCGGTCTCCCCAGCCCCAGAGACTAGCGTCCGACTCCACGATGAAATCCGGGGAAGAGCCAAAGATCGCTTTGCCATTCCAAGCTTGTATGTGAATTAGCCACCAACGGAGTTCCGTTCTTACGTCTGTTGAAAGTGGAATCCAGTGGTCGTACAAGGGACCGGTGCGTAGGTATCTCGCCTTCAGTCGCTGCATGGCCCTGTAGTGTAGTGGACCCGGGAATATCACTTGTATGGAGGAGGAGAGGAGTCCCACGATCCGAGCAAGCATTCTAAGAGGGATCGTATCCATCCTTAGGGCACGTCTGATTTCTTTCCTTATAGAAGTATCTTTTCTGTAGGAAGACACAGTATGCAGTTTTTCGAGTCGATGTCGAAACCGAGGAACTGAACCGACTGGGAGGGAGAGAGAGAGATGATTTTTGTCTGTTCACTACGAAACCCAAAGATTCCAGAAAGTGAACGACAAATTTTGTCTGCAATCGTAGCCTGGAAGCGGATTCGCAAAAAATCAGCAAGTCGTCCAGGTATTCGAGACATCGCACGGCCATAGTCCGGATGTGAGTCATCACTGGCTTCAGCAGCTTCGTGAAGCACCACGGAGCCGAACTGAGGCCAAATGGCAGATATGTAAACTGGCATGTTTGTCCTCTCCACCGGAATCGGAGGAAACGCCGGCAGTCTAGGGCAATGGGTACCGACAGGTATGCGTCCTCGATGTCCAGACGTGTAAACCAGTCATTCTCTTGTAGAAGGTGAATTCCTTCCATCTTGAAATGTCTGTATACCATTTAGGAGTTCAGTTGACGTAGGTTGATGACCGGTCTGTAATCTCCTGTCTTCTTCTTGACCAGGAAGATATTGCTGAGGAAGCCGTCCCCTCTGGGAGCATATTGCACTGCGCCCTTCTTGCAGAGGGTGCGGATTTCTTCGTCTATGAGGCGGTCCTGTTCTGCCGACATGCGTATTGGTGGTGGAGGCGTCTTTGGTAATCATCTCCCAATTCTGCAAAAAAAGAGACAGGCTGCCAGCTATAAAGTTGGAGACAGTTGGATAAATAGGTGGTCTCACCAGCAGAGAAGCGACCTTGTCCCCGTCCTCTGAAGCCTCTGGCTCTATCTGTGCCTCTGTACTGTGCAGTAGATGGGAAGAAGTGCGATGACTGTGGGTACGATCTGGAACCTGTCGCCCAGAAGCGGCTAGTGGCTCGGCTCCGCTGCCAACCAGCCCTCCCAAAAACACCTCTTCCAGTAGGGGCGCGGAAAACCTGCTTCAACGAGGTTTGGACTTTATTTAGAGTGGTGAATAAGTTCACGTGTTTTTTGAGTTCTGCTATGAACGCTTCGCCAAATAGCAGGCCCTTTGCTTCTGGGCCGAATTCTTTCACTCCTAAGCCAAAGAGCTTGTTGTCGATGCGGATCAGTGCAGATTTGCGTCTTTTGGCACAAAGTGCGGCATTTGCGTTGCCCATATATTGAGCGTTGAGCCCATTCTCTGATGGGTCGAGTTGAGCGCCAGATCCGCAAAGTAGAGCATCTTTGCAATTGGGCCGAGCAAGTCAAGTACTTTATCTTGCGCCGTCTTCAGGCCTTTCTCCACACCCTTGCTAGGGTCTCGCCCCGAGCGTGACATAAAGACTACAACCGTGTTGTCGAACTCGGGAGTAATTGCCACTTTGTCAGATAGCAGAGGTCTGGGGCATTCGGCTTTCAGGCGTGCGCGAACTTTCTTCTCCAAAGGTTTGCGCAGCCAATAGTGTTGCCGGGGTCGAAGAGTGGGGTCCCTTGTTCGTCCAGGAACGTTCCGTCTTCGGCCACTCCAGTTTTAGGGCCTCTTGGGCTATCTCTGCCCCGGCTGTCGTCACCGAGTATCATTTCCCTAACGTTCTTCGAGGAAGTCTGGGGTAGGTCTTGCCATTCCTCTTCCTCCGATGGTGATCCTTCTTTGTGCCACTCATCTACAACGTCCAAAGTGCGTGGTGGGTAATAGTCTTCCTCGTCGGAAGATGGTGGTGGACGAGGTTTGGAGCCCCGGTGTTCCGTCCGTTTGATGGGTGTCTTGCCCTTGACCTTAGTGGTAGGGGGGCTGGAGCCCTTCCATTGCCACTTTGACTTGGAGACTTCTGAGCCTGAGGCCTCCATCAAGTCTGAGGGACTTGTGTCACCGTGGGTTTCATGCTTTATTTAGCTAAAGTAATTTAGCTGACTATAGTGTTCCTTTAAACTAAAGATCAGAATAAGAAGGTTCCTTGTTTTGAGACATTGTATACATTGTATTAATAATTGTAAAAGAGTGCAATTATTATATTATGAATACATTGTATATTTGCGATGTTGCAAACTAAAAGATTATGTCGCTATATAAGAGGAGAGGAACATACAGTCTGCATCAATTGAAAAAGCCGTGATAATGGCGAAACGCGTTTGAACAGGACTGCACGCTCATCACTGAGAGCCAGCATTGAGTTCATGCCCCTTTGATTGTATCCAATACATCTTCACTCTCCACTGACTCGGGACACCGAGTGATACACTGAAGCTATACTAAGGAATAACAGTATTCAGGGAGATCACCTGGATTCAACAAACAATACAGACTTATCACTGGACTTTATTTGCATTTAAGTCTGTTTCATTCAGTTTTTGGATTTCATTTTTTGTGTGACTATTTTTCTCATTTGCATATATATGTATATTATCTCCTAAATAAGAGTATATTCCACTGTGAGATATAATCTACTAGACAGATATTTCCCACATTGACAGAGATTTAGGGTATTTCGCTATATGTTTTATGTATTTCGCTATATGTTTTATGAACCCTAAAACATTACTCTAAAATATAAGGAGGAATAGGTATAGGAGAGCCAGGGGGTATGGAGCAAATAGAGGATAGGAAAAAATAATTACAAACAGACTTTTAAATGATAAGTAATCAGGAGAGACAAAATACTTTGACCTGTGCCAGGCTGGAGCAGCAAAGAAAGAGGAAGTGATGTCATAGACAGGGTCTTTTGTATACCTACTGACTTTTTTCTGATTGGTTGTTCTGTTACTGTTCTGCTGGAGATTTTCAGTAAAGAGAGTTATGCAAATATGAAGCCTCCTGTCATGTGGTAAAATTGGGAATCCGTGAGAATGCTGAACGGGACTATAGCACCCATCACTTTTGTGTACCATAGTGTACTTCAGCAATATACATTTGTCTAGGCAATGGCAGTTATCTTGGAAAATAACTTACCTGGTGTATTCTAATTTTTTGCTACATGCAAGGAATTATTAACAGTAAATTTGGTTATCTAATTCATAGAAACCTAAAATAAAATTAATCTAATGGTCTACTCTAGCTTATAGTATAGAAAAAAAACCTGTACATTTATTTTCCTTCAGCCTAGTTTATGGAAACTCAGAAGCCTTTACAACTACTACATCTCTGGATAAGCAATCCCCTGTGATTGGCTGGGATTAGTCCTCCTTGATCACCTTAAAGCTCTTAGCAAATCATACAGGCCTTCTTGTGGGGTGCAGGAAGAGAGGAGGCTATAGTTAGCTCAGGCTATAGGTGTGTGGCTCTGTTCCTTTTATTTTGTCTGTATAGGATCACTATTGTGCTTCAGGTCTCATGTAAGAGGAAATATCAAACACCAACGTCTATAGGTCCTATAGCAATGTGTGCTAATGCAGACAATAAAAAAATACGGTTGTTGGACGAACAAATAAATAACTGTTTTTTTAACAGCTAAAGGATGGCCTTTATTAACACATAATTTTGAATGGTAACATTCAAAATGAACCATTTTAATAATCGGAATACAAGTAGTGTACTGAGTACACTGAAATGGTGATAAAAAAAATGCTTTTTGCTTAAAATGGTTAATTTTGATTAACAACTCATCTCACTGCCTGCAAATTGCTGAAATCAAAAATTGTTTTGTTTGTGTTATTTTTCAATTAAAGCATATTTGTTCCATATGATTACGAAGCCTTGTTTTATGAATTCAAAGCATTTGTCTGGTTCCTTCTTAGTTTATCCTGATTTTTCCAAAGAATAGAAATGATGCGCTTTGAATTGCCGCTTTGCAAAACACAAATTGCTAGGTTTTTTTTCAGTAAATGAATGAGATTAAAATCATGTAAATGGGCAGTAGACCTAGTAATAATTATTTCTTTATCTATTTTACCAAATGCATTCAGACTTGTTCATGTGTTACATTATGCAATTATCAAAATCATTACATTCTGAGATGCATTGATTATTGTCTTAGCCTGCTGGAGTTAGATTTGCATCCCTTTGTTTAAAATACAGAACCCACTCATTGCGCCCATTTTTAATTGTCTTTTGTCGTTACTGTTTCATTTTGATTACACATTTGGGCAAACCTCTTGTAATTATCTAATTCAAAGAAAACAGTTGTGCAGAGATGTTTGTTGGACTTTTTTTTTACAGTCATGAGTTTCTTTGTTTTCAATCAATAGAACTTGTGTTTTGAATTCATCCCTTAATTCTTTTGGGGGTCTGCGCACTTACTTTAGCTTCGGTAAAATTGGACTGCACAAGTGATTGTGAATAGGGAGAGTAAACGTTGCTTTCTAACTGGCAAGGTTGTGCAGAGATATTTTTCTTTCCTTTGGTTCCCAAAAGTCAAAGAGACCACAGTTGCTCATGTCTTAACTCAAATGGATAGTGGGGTAAAAATGGCACATTTTGAATGCGTTATATAAATAATACATAAAAAAATATATTCAAGGATTAAAATGAAAAGGATAACTTTAACCTATCCTTCAAATGGACTGTTTAGTAGGTATATCTGCAGCTACAAGCAGACACCTCCCTCATCGAGAAATTATTCTCCAATCTTCATGTTCTGGTCTGTGGGTGAACTCTTATCTCGTAAACATATGTCCAGCAGTTTAGTGTGAGAAAAGGTTTATCCCCTTAAGATCCCAATTTATAGGACAGGTGGAACTCTATTACCTAAAGTTACAGTTGCTTTCAGTTTTCACACAGATTTGTTCACAATTTATTAAACCGGATTACGTACCAAGTCGACAGAACTGCAGTTCACATATATGTGGACGAATGTTTGGCAATCTCTCATGGGAGGAGAGAATGCTCAGTCCAAGTTATGCATCCAAATTCACATGTTGGACAAAATTGAGCCTGTCTGATTGACAGGAAAATAAATGTCCCATAGTAAAATATAAAAGTAACTAAAATGTATTTTAATTATGCTGTCAGCCTGCTTAGTACACTTTGTTTCCAATCCATATGCAATATTTAGTCGATCAACCCCATGTAGAAGACATTCCAGATCACTGTAACACTTTCAGCCTTATTCTGGCTTTCAAGCAATGTACAGGAGGAATGCCCACTATTATGATCAATGTCCTTTTAACATATCCACCTTACTGAAAACTAAAACTCACAGCATTATAAAAACACTCGGCATGTTTCACTCTATAAATACCCTTTGTCAGCAATTCCCATATTTTACAATTTGATTGTTTGTTAATGGCATGGCTATGACGTGCCGCCAACATGGCTCACTCAGTGCTGGGTGCACGTTTTTCTATTACAGAGGACAGGTGTCTGGTTGTAAAGTAACATAACTATAAAGTGCTGTTGTGAGAAAAGCACACCATCTTATTTCACACCTTTTTGACTGAAGACAATGCATAGCCTTTTTAAGATTTTTGTTTGCAGATTGTTTCTTTTGTTCCTGATTTTCTTGTGCTGTACCCCTTTAGTTTTTTTTTAGCCAGTCCTGACTTTGCTTTTGGGTTTCTGGGTTTTGTAGTCTGAGCCAGCTTATAACTAGAGATGTCGCGAACCGTCCGCGAACTTCTCGCGAACGGTTCGCCGTGACTCCGCTCAGCTGACACATCCCGGCCAATCTCCGGCAGACCCTCCCAGACCCTCCTACTTCCTGGACAGCATGCATGTTGAAGGCAGCTTTAACATGGATGCTGTCCAGGAGGTGGAAGGGTCTGGGAGGGAGGGTCTGCCGCAGATTGGCCGGGATGTGTCAGCTGACCGGAGTTCGCCGCGAATTGTTCGCGGCGAACCGTTCGCGAGAAGTTCGCGGACGGTTCGCAACATCTCTACTTATAACCAAGTGGCTCTGGGACTAATTTTGTCCATCTTTTGATCTGTATTTAAACTTGTTTTCCATCTTCTACAATTAATAGTTGTGGACTACCTTTTCTTGCGTTAGTTGTTTCTAACATGTGCTATGTGTGACGGACCACCTGGCACCTGACCGGGTACCTCTGTCAATCGCTGCTTCCTAGTACTTGTGAGTACCATAAGCACTGCACTGGAACACCATAACCACCGTAAACCCCACAAACCGTCGCAGCTTGGTTTGGGTCTCACCGTTCCCCACCCACCCTGGACCCAAGATCAGGATCAAGCTTCCAGTGGGTAGACCTCTCCTAGTCCAGAGAGCGTAGCAGGAACAGCTCTTATAAGAGCTAGTGATTATACTCAGGGGAGTATTGTGATATAGCAATCCCCAGAGTGAATGTAGATCTCCAATCCACCAAACATGAGCCATTACTTCACGGAGTGGTAAACAAATCTCAACTTAATGGGAGCCACACTTGGCCTTTTATGACTATCCCCATACAAGGGGTACGCCCACATGGACCTTGTTGGAGACTCCAACACAAAGGCACAGACCAATAAGAACAGTGATTAAATGCCCGAAACTCCCATAGCAAACATACAATCCCTCCTCCATGCTTGGGAGATAATTGGATCAGTAACTTTACTAATTCTAATCCAATTATCTCCAAGTACAGAAAAAAAACATACTTTTTTAAAACACCCTAAAAGTACCCTAAAAATACATACAATCCCACAAATGTTACATCTCCTGATAGCCCTGATCTGGGTGACCAACATATCCAAACATCAGTTCAGGGGTTCAGAAATTTTATGGAAGTCATAGTTTTTACCGACCGCCGACCGCAGGCATGGTCCCATAGCTGAAAATAGTTCCATAGAATCGCGGCTAAATGCCACTGGAGGACCGACCGGGAAAGTTTTCATGCCGAAAATAGTGTCCCTCACCAGCGATCTCTGCATATAACACTACCCTCACCTCTGCCTTGAACGCTGAAGTCCCGCTCCAAACATGCACCTCGAGGAGGACACTCCCTCAACCGTGCCATACTAAATCAACACCCTACCTGCAAAGATGCTCCTGGAGAAAGTCTCGTCCCCAGGCAGACTATCCCCATTATAGATTCATATTGTGTTCATCCAGCACAGCACTTGCCCTCGCCAAACAGTCATACTTTTCCTCTCTCAATAGTTCATGCTCCCGCAATCCCAGATGTCTCTTTGATATCTTTAACTCTCTTCTTCTCCATTCTGTGGCCACCCCCCAAACTAACCTTACAGCCGATAGCTTTGCATGCTACTTTACCGACAGGATTGAACAGCTAAGGAAAGAATTCTCCCCACCTTGTCATTCTCTTTCTCAACCACACGTAGATCATGCCTTTCCTATCCTTCAGACTTTCTCCCGGCTACTGAACAAGAGGTGGCTGTGCTTCTCCTTTCCTCTCGCCCCACCACTTGCCCACTCGATCCTGTCCCATCTCACCTTATCAGATCTCTTTCCCCTTGTCTTGTGCCTTCCTTAACACACATCTTCAATTGCTATCTCTCTTCTGGTGTTGTCCCTGCTAACCTTAAACATGCCACTGTAGTACCTATCCTGAAAAAAACATATTTTGACCCGTGCTCCCCCCTCTTAACTATCGTCTCATATACCTGCTTCTTTTTTCCTCAAAGCTTCTGGAAATAATTGTCTTTACCTATATGTCTCACTTCCTCAATTCCAACTCTCTCCTTGACCCTCTGCAATCTGGCGTCCGCCCTCTCCACTCTACTGAGACTGCTGTTGTCAAAGCTACTAACGACCTAATCACAGCTAAAACCGTGGCATTCCATTGTGGATTCCGTTTCCGGCGCCAAGGTTGCATCCCTCCCCCTGGCATCCTCTTCGTGTCACAAATTCATTGGACCTCGGAGAGAAAGGAGGTGGGGGCTGACAACCACGTGCAGTTGTTATCTACGCCTGTAGTCTGAGCCAGCTTATAACCAAGTGGCTCAGGACCATGTGAGTGTGACCTTTTATATGTTGAGTTACACATCAGTTGCTACTCTATTACCCTATGTGGTGTTCTTCCTATTTTATTTACAGGATCCACCAATTACTATTATAAAGACTGATTTTCAGTGTTCAATAAGGGTAAAGTCAGTCTTGTTAAGTGTGCTTATATATTTTGTATTTTTCACTTTTGTGTGTTTTGAGTGACTCACATAGGTGATTGTATCACCTACACTGTTTTCTACTTTTTAACCTTATATCTTGTTTTTGTTATATCTTTAGTAAAGCTTATGGCCTCCCATAGTGACCTCTACCTTACATACCTATCTCTTGCTCTCTCCTAAAGGGCAGCACTTTACTCTCTCCTCCAGCTCTGCTTCACTCCCACCTTATTTGATTGCTATTTCCTGTCCTATTGTGTTTTATACCCCACCGCCTATAGACTGTAAGCTTGTTTGAGCAGGGACCTCTTCAACCTATCCTTCCTGTAAGTTTTCTTGTAATTGTCCTATTTGTAGTTAAATCCCCCCTCTCATAATATTTTAAAGCGCTACGGAATCTGTTGATGCTATATAAATGGCAATAATAATAATAATGTATTCTGCTAACAATCATGGAACTCGTATATTAACATCTAGGGTGGAAGAAGTCTTTGCTGACAGTATTCCATCTTGAAGCACAGCTGTTTAAATACTTTGCAGAGAGCACAAGAGTTTCTTTGGTCATATAAAAGGGGAAAAAAACATTGTTGGCCTCTGATTTGAGATGTAAATTCATTTCTTAAAAGGAATAAAGGAAAGTGAACACTTGAGTAAGTTGTCTTTAGCATACGAGCGATGTAAAAATATCTATAGAGTAGTTTTGAAATTTCTCACCAAGCATCTCATATTCAATATGCTAACATTGAACTATGATTCAAAAACGCTTCAAGTTGTCAAATTAATTGACATCAATTACGAAGATTTAGTGCCTTAAACATGTCATTGCTGTTGATTCACTTTGATGCTAGACAGAGCTTAGAAATTGTCAATATACATAATCCATGTCACTTCAAAGGAACGCTGCTTCTTCAGAACCCCCACCAAAGAAACCAATTTCTATTTCTTCTCCAAGGGAATCATGTTTATTGCTAGGAACTGCATAATTTCATTGGAATGTAATAAAGTCCACATATTTTCAATTGTTTACACCTTCTCAAAGAAATATGTCAAGGCCCCTCCCTGTCAATTTTCAATAATATCACCTATTTTATTGTAACATTTTTAAGAATCAGTTGAAAGTCATCTTCTGTCATAAGGTCCTCTTCTTATTCTTAATTATTAAAGGAACACTATAGGGTCAGGAACAGAATTGTGTATTCCTGACCCTGTAGTGTTAAAATCACCATTTAATCCTCCTGGTCCACCCTTGCCACCCTAAATATTATACAATTTTATCTTATTTATGGCATTGGCTCCAGCTTTGATCTGCCTCCTTGGCTGACATCATCAGAACTAGAGTATCTCAGTGTTTACAACAAAATGTCTGCAGGGACATGGTATAGATACCAGAACAACTACATTAAGCTGTAGTAATGAAATAAAAAGTGACAATAGATTTTCCTAGAAGGACCCCTGTCCACACCATGAAGATGATGCATTGCGTGTGACTGGCACAGATTCTATGCAATGCAATAACATAACTTCATCGAGAAAATGATACACGCAGATCACATATTGTAGTAGAAAGGCTTTTTGAATATTTAAAAAAAAAAAATGTCACAAACCAATATGGTGACTACAGTGTAGTGATGGAAAGGTGGTTTGGCTGCAATTAAAATAACACCTTTATAGTGACTATGTTTTAAAACGATCTGCCATGTTATTGCTCTTACTTGGTTGCAGTCTTGCGCTCTTACACTTTGCAGAGTTTTTGCACTCCTACAATTTGCAGGGATTTCTTTTGTCATTTTATGCAGATATGTTGGACAGACTGGATGATGTTAATGAAGGTTTTGCTGACCTTTCTTTGATGCCACAAGAACAGAGATTTTCTGAGGGCTTTCCTGCCATAGACTCAGACACTGAACGCTCCCAACTAAAGAGGACAACAAGCAGGTGAGGATTATTGCCAAATTAAAAATGGGGCCTGACTTCATGCAGTCATATATGGGTACGCTGAACACCAACTGTCGGGCTCACTAGTGCACATCTTATAAATAGGAAACTGATGGGCTATTAAGGAATTAATAAAAAGAGAACTATAATATGAAGCCCACTCGTTCATTTCTTCCTGTAAACCTGGCAGTATGGTAAATACTTTTCTGGGACTTTCTCTTTCTTGTGTTTTTCCTGAATCTGTGCTTGGTTTGACATCATTCTAAATACCGCATTTAAGAAGATGACATCAATAAAAGTCTCTCTGAATCTTAGTTGCATAGGCAAGTGTGACTTTACTGTGACTGTGTCTAAACTCAGAATTAGAGTTAAGCCTACATAATTTACTTTTATCCCTGTTTAGAAAGAGAGAATGTTCTTTAGGGACCTTTAATTAAATGATGTCATGTACCACAAATATAAACCAAAGAATTCTAATTTTATGCAGTATGTGTTATTATTCCAACAAAACACAATACCTGTTGTTCCAGCAAAATAAGCTGCTGCCCAACTGTACTGCAAATATAAAACAGAAATTGTAGTATATCTGTAAATGGATTACTTTTCTTTACTGCACTGACTCCATGAACAAGCAAAAATGTTACAAATTATTATTAATATATTGTTAAGATTAAATCAATTACAATTCTGTTCTCACACTCAAGATTGAACCAAAGAACTTTTTTCGTAATATGCATCTACACTTCACCACTTCATCTGCTGCACCTACACCTCCATTTCACTCCCAATTTGTACCTGCAGGACAGTAGGTTATAGCGATTGTGAATCATCATGTGTTAAGGAATACCTTCCATCGCCATTTTGTGAATACCATCATAATTTACTGTTCATGGAGGGAATTGTCCAATAATCAATCCATCCATCTTATGAAAACTGCATATGCCTTATGTTAATCATGTTTGAATAAATACACGACTTCTAGCTGGCCTTTGCATTTCATTTGGTCAGTATATCATCTTAAATTAATAGAGAAGTCAAATAACATTTTATTTTAGAAATTAGAACTTTACTGACAGTGGCACTTTAACAAACAGCATATAATTCACTGACACATTTTCCAGTACTTCTGTAGCTCACTGTTGACAGTTTAGTAGACTGGATCTCAACAGTTTTACGTACTATTTAAAGAGCCTGAACAATAACAGTATGAGCTTTATCTATCTATCGATCTATCTATAATTTTAATTCTTCACGCTGATGTGATTTCATTTTGATTAAATTATCCCTACACTTCAAGAACATAGAAGGCTCTGATATAACACTGAATATTTCCATCCTACTGGGATTTAATTAAGGAGAATTATTACAGAATAAAATATAGTAATACATGATACACATATATTGTACTTGCTTTCTGTGTTAACTAGTCTGTTGCTCATAATAGCCACTACATATCACATAGATCAGTTTGCAGCCGTAGTGTAATGCTGCTTTGGGGCTTTCTCAATAGTGATTTGAAACCAAATGAAAATAAAATGTGCATATCATTAGACAAAGCATTTACTTTTGGGGTATAATCAAATTGGAAAATTTTCCCAGTGCATATACTTTGACGTAAAATGTTATTTATTTGAATTTCATGTTTCTTAAATGTCAAGAAGCTGTCATCTGGCAGCATGTGTTGGTTTATAAATAAATACGTAGATTTTAGTTAAATGTAATTTATTTTGTCTATCCAACGGACTACACCACATTTATTAAACATGCATTTATAATAATTTACAAATCTTTTAGTGTTAGCAAATGTCCCATGAAATATCATTAGTCAAGAACTAAGCCCCCAACCAGAGATATAAAAATACAGTTCTAATAGAGAACAATAAAATGTAAAAAGAAAAATTAATCTGCCTCTTTTAGCTGCTATAAAATTGGACTAATTTACATTATTATAAATGCAGAGCTCGCAGGAAAAAAAAACCCGCTTTCGTGATAGATTTTGTGACCTTTATTAAACTTGTATTCCTTTTAATTTTAGTAGGATATATGTTGTGAAAAGGCTTAATATCCTTTAGAAAATGTAAGTGAATGCGGATTCTGTGAATTGGAACAGTGAGTAGTGTTTTGCTGAATGGCTTTCTGTAACTTCTGATAGAGATAATAGCTGCCATGTTTTAAATGAATGGTGCAATTAACTTTAACAAGAGCTGCTGCTGACTGAGGTGTAACGTTTAAAAATGCAGCAAACCTCAAACTGCACAGCTATGACACGGTAACGACAGCTCCCTATCTTGGTTTATACATGATTGCTATGACCAAGCATATAGTCTTGTCAAATAATGCCATACCTAGGATAATTGAATTAATGGTAGCAGTTGAAATAAAAAGGTGGTTACCACTGACATTAAAGGCTAACGCTGTACATGGGATAATTGAATAAATGTCAAAATTCCAAATTAAAAGGCGGGGGGGGTGCGGGGGGACAGAAATTAATGGCTAGGGCAAGTCAAAACATGCTTTGTAAAACATGATTAAATCAAGCTGTGCATTGTGTTTTCTACAGTCCGTATTCCTGCGAGTTTTCCATGATATACTTACTTAGTATTGATGTTCCCAAGCTTGTTTTGAGCATGTTCTGAGCTATATGCTACTGATATATTATTTCCAACTAAGTACAGTATTACAATTGCAATCTTTAAAAAATGACATCCCTCTTGTAACATCTGCTTTCCATCAAATAATATTAAAGAGGTTGTCAAAGCACTATAACAACTGCAGCTCGTTGTAATGTTTATGGTCCTGTCCCCAGGTTTTTTTTGTCAAACAGTTTTAGAGCAGATTGACCAAAACAATGATGCTCCGCAGCATTCATAGTCCCCCTCTGCAGCCAGGGCCGGACTGAGAACTAAAATCAGCCCTGCAAAAAAATTCTATACTAGCCCAATAATGCGTCGCGCCAGCATAGTGTGCTAATAAAGAGGGTGAAAAAATAACTTGAAATTGAAAACTCTTACTCCAACGAAGGAACGCATATAGGGCTTCAAAATAAACAAAAGAGCGCCTTTATTTTAAGTAGACGTTCATTTGCATGTAATCAATGTTTCAGTACAACTACTTTGGCCTATTAAGGACATTTTAGTAATGGTACTGAAATGCTGAATGTCTACAGTTGCACAACTAAAAAAATGAAGTGATCTGGTTAATTTTGAAGTTCTATGGGTGCGCTCTTCACTTTGAATATTTTATTGTGCATGAGTATGCAACTAGCAACAAGACAGGGCCAATACGTGCTCATTACATATATATATGTATATATATATATACCCAGAACATACTTGAAAACGAGAGAAATCTCAATATATCTTTCCTGGTAAAATATTTTATAAATATATATATATATATATATATATATATATATATATTAATGGCATTTATGTGTGTATTATGCATATATAAATGTACAGGGAGTGCAGAATTATTAGGCAAATGAGTATTTTGACCACATCATCCTCTTTATGCATGTTGTCTTACTCCAAGCTGTATAGGCTCGAAAGCCTACTACCAATTAAGCATATTAGGTGATGTGCATCTCTGTAATGAGAAGGGGTGTGGTCTAAGGACATCAACACCCTATATCAGGTGTGCATAATTATTAGGCAACTTCCTTTCCTTTGGCAAAATGGGTCAAAAGAAGGACTTGACAGGCTCAGAAAAGTCAAAAATAGTGAGATATCTTGCAGAGGGATGCAGCACTCTTAAAATTGCAAAGCTTCTGAAGCGTGATCATCGAACAATCAAGCGTTTCATTCAAAATAGTCAACAGGGTCGCAAGAAGCGTGTGGAAAAACCAAGGCGCAAAATAACTGCCCATGAACTGAGAAAAGTCAAGCGTGCAGCTGCCACGATGCCACTTGCCACCAGTTTGGCCATATTTCAGAGCTGCAACATCACTGGAGTGCCCAAAAGCACAAGGTGTGCAATACTCAGAGACATGGCCAAGGTAAGAAAGGCTGAAAGACGACCACCACTGAACAAGACACACAAGCTGAAACGTCAAGACTGGGCCAAGAAATATCTCAAGACTGATTTTTCTAAGGTTTTATGGACTGATGAAATGAGAGTGAGTCTTGATGGGCCAGATGGATGGGCCCGTAGCTGGATTGGTAAAGGGCAGAGAGCTCCAGTCCGACTCAGACGCCAGCAAGGTGGAGGTGGAGTACTGGTTTGGGCTGGTATCATCAAAGATGAGCTTGTGGGGCCTTTTCGGGTTGAGGATGGAGTCAAGCTCAACTCCCAGTCCTACTGCCAGTTCCTGGAAGACACCTTCTTCAAGCAGTGGTACAGGAAGAAGTCTGCATCCTTCAAGAAAAACATGATTTTCATGCAGGACAATGCTCCATCACACGCGTCCAAGTACTCCACAGCGTGGCTGGCAAGAAAGGGTATAAAAGAAGAAAATCTAATGACATGGCCTCCTTGTTCACCTGATCTGAACCCCATTGAGAACCTGTGGTCCATCATCAAATGTGAGATTTACAAGGAGGGAAAACAGTACACCTCTCTGAACAGTGTCTGGGAGGCTGTGGTTGCTGCTGCACGCAATGTTGATGGTGAACAGATCAAAACACTGACAGAATCCATGGATGGCAGGCTTTTGAGTGTCCTTGCAAAGAAAGGTGGCTATATTGGTCACTGATTTGTTTTTGTTTTGTTTTTGAATGTCAGAAATGTATATTTGTGAATGTTGAGATGTTATATTGGTTTCACTGGTAATAATAAATAATTGAAATGGGTATATATTTGTTTTTTGTTAAGTTGCCTAATAATTATGCACAGTAATAGTCACCTGCACACACAGATATCCCCCTAACATAGCTAAAACTAAAAACAAACTAAAAACTACTTCCAAAAATATTCAGCTTTGATATTAATGAGTTTTTTGGGTTCATTGAGAACATGGTTGTTGTTCAATAATAAAATTAATCCTCAAAAATACAACTTGCCTAATAATTCTGCACTCCCTGTATATTACTATATGTGTAAATATTATAGGCATAATTATATGTTACTAATACACACATCAATATACATGCATATATATATGTGTGTGTATTACTGTCAAGATCACATCAATTTACGTCTATTACCTTTACCTCGTTTAGTGTATCTTATCTCCAATTGTCTCCTTTTTTTCTCTTACAGCGACCCTTGTGCACCTTTTACTTCATCCCAGTCCCTGTGTGTTTCTTTTTACCCTTCTTCAGCCTCTGTATTTCTCTTTCCCCCAGCCCCTTTTGTGTTGTTCTTAGCCCCAGCCACTTTGTCTCTTTCTCCCCTTCCAAATCTCATCTGTGTGTCTCTTTCTAACTCCAGACTCTGTGTGCCTCTTTCTCCTCTCCCAGCCACTCTCTGTCTCTTTTTCCCCAGCCCAGCGTTGCCTCCCACAAATCTTGTGTCACTTTGTTCCCCTTCCCTACTGTATGTCTCTTTGTCCCCCCAACAAACCTTCCGTGTGTCTCTCTTCCCCATCTCCTCCCTGTGTCTCTCTCTTACCCCTCTGTCTCTGTGTCCCCCCTTCTCCTGTGTCTCTCTATTACCCCTCTCTTTGTCCCCCCAACCTCCTATTACCCCTCTGTCTCTTTGTCCCCCCTTCCCTGGTGTCTCTCTATTACCCCTCTCTTTGTCCCCCCATCCCCTGTCTCTCTATTACCCCATCTGTCTGTGTCCCCCCTTGCCCTATGTCTCTCTATTACCCCTCTGTCTCTTTGTCGTCATCCCCAAACTGGTGTCTTTCTATTACCCCTCAGTCTCTGTGTCTCCCCTTCCCCTGTGTTTCTATTACCCCTCTATTTGTCCCCCCCTTCCCCTCTATTTGTCTCCCCCCCATTCCCCTCTATTTGTCTCCCCCTTCCCCTCTATTTGTCCCTCCTTCCCCTCTTTTTGTCCCACCCTTCCCCTCTTTTTGTCTCCCCCCCCCTTCTGTGTCCCTTCTGAACTTGTCACAGGAGGTCTAAGGGAGGGGGCAGAGCTAGTTACCATGCTCCTTTGCGGTTCCCATAATTCCCAGCATATACACATCATAGAGTAATCCCTACTCTATGATGTGTAGATGCTGGGAATTCTGGGAACCGCGAGGGAGCATGGTAGTTAGCTCCACCCCCTCCCTCAGTCCTCCTGTGCTGACAGCTGCACGGCTGTCAGTATCATTGAGTGTATCGCCGGATTGCTTAGGCGGCCGCCCGGCACACTCACTGATACTGGCAGTCACACAGCACTGGAGATGGGGCCGCCGGCCCCAAGGAGATGGGGCCGGCGGCCGCGATATTATTAAAATATTAGGGCGCAGGGCTCCCTGTCTCACTCCAGCCCCCCAGTTGCCGCGGCCCTGTCTGCAGCTGTCCTTCTGCTTTATCAGGCTAGCTGCACAGAGGCCAGGCTACCATGCCATGGGGGTCATGGATTTTGTAACACTGTTACAAAATGGTAGTCTTCAACTCTTAATTAGAAACATGTGTTCTGAAAAAATGTGCAACTATGTAATATGAGTGCTAAGAGGTGTCCATGGTTTCACACAATTTTCTCGTTGGTAATAGCTTGGTGATGACATAGAGACAACTCCCGGAAGCCACTTCATCTATTTGAAGGTCCTGGTGCAATGTGCTGTATATACAGTCATGGTTCCTTGTTTCATGGCTAAAATAAAATACTCTAGTTTAATTAAACCCGTTCTTTTGGCATGACATGACAAACGTATGCCTTGTTATAGGGTTGTAATAACTGCATATATAACAATTAAAACCTTATGTAAGTGTTAAGTCAGATGGGACATGTGTTGGCTATGTACAACTAAACTGAGACTCACTTGATGTTAGTTTTTAAACTCCTTCCACCTTTCTAGTAAATTAACCATGGGTCACCAATGTGTTTTGTTTCAGGCAAGTAAATTCTTCATTGTTTGTAGGATAGGGATTCTGTTACTGGATTGAATACACACTTAAACATTCCAAAATATGACTATTCCTCTTGAAATGGTCATGAAATGAGCTCATTGTACTAATATATGTATCGTACATGTCAATCCATGCATTGCAATTTTTACATACTCCTGTTTCAGGGCAGCTGCCAAGACATTCTTCTTTCTAGTAGATAATATAAATCTGTGTGTCGTTTACAAATGAAAATTGATAGTTAAAAATATCTGTTTGTTTTTATGGAAACGGGCATCAATCTACTTTTATTTGAGACAAAGAGGACAAACAACAAGACATCAGGCTTATAGTATGTACCAAGCGTCTGATCTATAGCTTAGTGCGTGTTGAGCCAAAACAAACTGTCTTTGCTGACTGGAAAGCTTGGCAATTATTTTACGTTAATCTTACTTGGCCCAACCCAGACTGACCTTGTTTACTCATCTCAATGTCTTTTAGTGTATATTAACTTGGCACCAAAAAAGAACATGTGGCATTAATGTGAAAGACTTTGGTATCTAAAACAGAGATTCGTTTAACATTTACTATAGAGCCAATAATGCTGAGTGCTTGGAGGCTTGCTCTGACTATAGCATGAGACACAAATATTTAACCAATGCTCTGTCTGAAAAGATGGAAGTAAATCTCCGTACAGATCTTTTCATACTGCCAGAGCTGCTGTCTTGTAAGTTTTGACTATGCAAAATAAAAATTCCACCTATCAAAAGCCCCCAATTTTTTTTTATTTCACATACATTTATTTTAGAGGCCTATCCTAATACAATGCCACATTTTTCATTCCTGTCCCAGTTGTCCTGTGTCAGCTTACGTTCGTTCACTATTTGTTGTAGGTATAGAGCTCGAAAATTGTATACACTAGTTATCACTATACAAAAGTTATAATTGTATCTTTTTGCTCTATTTTTTTATTTTGTAAATTTTACAAGTTAAAAAAGTACCTTTTGATGGCGTAGAGCTCTAGCATGAGAAAAAGGCCCTGTATTTGTTCTGCGCAGTGCAAGCAAATTTAATAACATGCTTGCGATGTGTTTGCTTTTAACTTGTCTCTGGTGTTCCATAAGTGGGATACCAGAGGACAAAGGGGCCAGGAAAGCGTATCATGCATGTTTTTGGAGCCTGCTTGTGGGATTGTGTGTGTGTAGAGTGAGCTGATTGTGGTGTGGCATTGTGTAAATAGGTCAATTTAATTTGTGTTTGTGGTGTAATATGTGTGGCTAGGGATTGTAGTATAGGTGATGTAGTGTATGTAGGGGTTTCTAGAGAGTGTGTGTTTAGAGAATATAGTATGTCTTTTCTTACAAGGAATGTACTGTGTGCACAGGCCCGTCACGACCAGGCAAGCAAACCAAGCAATTGCTTGGGGCCCCAAGCTGGCCTGGGGCCCCAAGCAGGGCCAGCGCTTCCTATAAGGCCGCAGCCACCTGAGCTCTCTATAGAGAGCCTCAGGCGGCTGCAGCACTGCCTCTCTCGTCACCTCCCCTTCCCTGTAGCCTTGCCGAGCTCCTCTTCCTCCTGTCAGTCCGGCTGGGTACCCCGCGGTACAGGAGATTCAGTTTTTTAATATTAATCTAAATAATGATATATATATTAATATTAAAATACAATAACGTTATTTATATATATATATATATATATATATATATATATATATATATATAATTATATATATATATTCAAAAATAAAAATAATCAATAAATAAATTGAAAAAAAAATTAATAAAATTAAATTGAAAAAAAATTATATACCGGTTTAAATTTGTTCTAACTGTATTTTGATATTAATATACATATATATTTAAATCAAAATGCATTTAGAATGACGTTTTAAATACATATCCCCTTAATGACCGTGGACATACTAGTACGTCTGACAAAAAACGGTCGTTAAGGACCACGGACGTACTAGGTACTTTAGGTAACTTTGGCCAGCGTTTGTGACTAAGTGGCTACTACGAAAGACTGGCAATACCCCATTTTGAATACCTCCCCTGGGTTGTCTAAATTTGAAAATGGTATCCCATGATGGGGTTATATTACATTCCTTGGCTACTATATGGTCTCAAAAGGCAACACAGACCCAGAAAACTAATCTGGCAAACTGATTTGGGCAAGCCCTATATTGACCCTGTAACTTTCCAAAACACCATAAAACATGAACATGTATTTTTATACTCAGGAGACTTCACTCAACACAAATCTGAGTGTTTTGAAACAGCAAAACTTATCACGAGGATAAAATCACCAGTAAAAGTGCAGTTTTTGTGTAAAAAATGCAAAAAACAAACATGAACGCTAACTTTGGCAAGCGTTTGTGGTTAAGTGGCAACTACAAAAGACTGGACATACCCCATTTTCAATAGCCTGGGTTGGCTACTTTTTCAAATGGTATGTCATGGTTGGGTTAATTTTCATTTCTGGGCTGCCATACTGTTTCAAAGGCAACATAGCCAATCTGGCAAATAGCAATTTACAAAACAGAAATTGGCAAACCTTATGTTTGACCCTGTAACTTTCCAAATCACCATAAACCATATACTTGAGGGGTACTGTTGTACTCGTGAGACATTACTCTACACAAATATAAGTGTTTTAGAGCAGTAAAATGTATTATACTGATAATATAATCAGTGAAATGGCAGTTTGTGTGAAAAATGAAAAAAATATATATATAAATGCTAATTTTGGCCTGGGTTTGTGACTAAGTGGCTACTAAAAAAGACTGGTCATTAACCCATTATGAATACCGTGGGTTGTCTACATAATGGTATGCCATGATGGGGTTAATTTTTATTCCTGGGCTGCTATACGGTCTCAAAGGCAACATAGGCCCAGCAAACCAATCTGGCAAATTTAAATGTGCAAACATAGAAAAGGGAAAGCCCTACATTTGACCCCTGTAAGTTTACAAAAACCCATAAAACTGTACATTGGGTGCACTGTTGTACTCAGGAGATGTTGCTGAACACATATCGGGTTGTTCTTTGTCAGTAACACATAACAGGAACTGAGAATCCATGCCTACAGTACAATGTGAGAGAAAAACAGCACAACAAAAATTACTAACCAAATGTTTGACAAAGACTGGTGGTAGAATTAATGCATGGAAAGTGTTAAAATACCACCATTTGAAATACACTAGGGTGTCTACTTTTCAAAAATATATGGTTTGATGGGGTAAATTACATTGGCCGGCTTCAAAAATTTCCCAAATAGGACATGGGTGCATGATGACCAGCTGTGAAAATTCCAAGTTGGAAAACTGGAATGCACACCCTCCAAATAACATCTTTTAGCCCCCAGAGAACCCAACACACCTATACATGGGTGGTATAACTGTACTCGGGAGATGTTGCTGAACACATATTGGGGTGTTCTTTGGCAGTAACCCTTAAAGTTCTCCGTACATGTATTCTTAAATTGCTATGTGTGTCAAATATATCACCAATAATTGTATTTTTTTTAAATTCGGCATAGATTGGTGGTAAAATAGTTGCACGAAAAGAGTCAAAATACCCCAAGTTTAATACCTTAGGTTGACTTCTTTTAAAAAATATATACATGTGAAGGGTAATTTTCTTTTCCTGGATATATCCATGGCAGGATCACGATAGGATTAGCATCTTCCCCTGGGCTGTTTAGGACTTTGCAAATAGAGATGTCGCGAACCGTCCGCGAACTTCTCGCGAACGGTTCGCCGCGGAACTCCGGTCAGCTGACACATCCCGGCCAATCTCCAGCAGACCCTCCTAACATGGATGCTGTCCAGGAAGTAGGAGGGTCTGGGAGGGAGGGTCTGCTGGAGATTGGCCGGGATGTGTCAGCTGACCGGAGTTCGCCGCGAACAGCTCGTGGCGAACCGTTCGCGAGAAGTTCGCGGACGGTTCGCGACATCTCTATTTGCAAATAGACCCTCCTTACCTGGTATCATCAGTCATATAACACGCTCGAAGGATCTAAAATTATGGGAAGGGAAAATTATAGATGCTGCGATGGATATATCCAAGAAAAGAAAATTAAGGTAAGTATGAGGAAATTTTCTGAATTCCTGGCTAATCCATGGCAGCATCACGATAGGGTAATACCCCAGCTCAACTCAGGGGAGGGAAATAAAAACGAAGACAAACGTAATAATGAATCAGAGAAAATTCCTTATTTATTCAGAACCATGAAACTTAGGAAAGAACATTCCTTCCAAATTCTGTGGCCATTCTGGACCTCACATCCAAGGCATAATGGCTAATAAAGGTGTTGGCAGATGGCCATGTAGCTGCTATGCAAATGCTTTCAATGGGAGTGTTAGTAGCAGCTGCCCATGAAGTAGAGAGAGATCTTGTAGAATGAGCCTTTAATCCCGAAGGGACTTGAGTTTCTTGAGCCTGATATGCAGAAGAAATGGCAGTAACAATCCAGCAGCTTAAAGTAGATTTTGATGCAGCCAAGCCTATCTCTTCATTAAAATGAAATTCCGACATCAACTTAGGCCGGAAATCCGGGTTAGTCCACAGAACAACTCAATCAGGATAGAACATCATACAGGACTCTTCAGTAGATGAGGCCTGAATTTCAGACACCCTCCTGCCTGAGGTAATAGCAACAAGAAGGTAAGTAGCCGGTCCATGGAGTCTGAAAGAGGTTCAAAATGAGGAAGAGACAAAGCCTTTAGAACTAAAGGAAGGTCCCAGGGAAGCGACAGGGATCTAACAGACGGTTTTGCTTTCTTAACTGCAGTCAGAAAACTGGCCACCATGCCGTCCAGAGCCCACCTGCAACCTGTAAGAGCAGAAAAAGCTGAAACCTGTACACGTAGGGAACTAAGGCTTTGCCCTCTATCCAGACCAGTGTGCAGAAATTCCAAGATGTTGGAGACTGTGGGAGAAAAGCATGAAACATTATTATCTTTGGCCCAGTCCGCAAGCACCGTCCAAATGCGGTAATAAGTAAAAGACGTTCATCTTCTTCTAGACTGCAAAAGAGTGCTGATCACTGCTTGAGAAAAGCCTTTGTTAGCTAAAAACCTCCTCTCAGTTTCCATGCCATCAAATGGAGTGTCTTTGGAGACGGGTGAGCCATTGGTCCCTGAATCACGAGATCTGGAATGTCCGGCAATTTCCAAGGGTTGGCAATCGCCAGAGACCTGAGGAGAGGGAACCATGGCCCGCAAGGCCAAAACGGGATGATTGCCAACACCAGTAGTCGTTCCTTCTTGATCCTTTTCAATGTTTTCCATATGAAAGAAAATGGGGGAAATACATATGCCATTAAAAAGGCCAAGTGCTGGACAGGACGTCCGTGTTCAGAGCCCTGGGACGAAATGTCCTTGAGAAAAACGTTGGTAGTTGGGTGTTTTTTGCTGAAGCCATTAGATCCACTTCCGACAATCCTCAATGCAAAACCAGTTGACGGAATATAAATTGCAGACAGACCCAATACATTCTTCTGAGCCCACAACATAAAGGGTTCCAGTTCCTTAAGAAGGTCCTGGCTTCTGGTACCTCCTTGTCTGTTTAAATAGGAAAACACTGTTCGATTATCCGTGCGAATCTTCACCCATATTCCCAATAAAACATCTTGAAAGTGAATCAGACCTAAGAAAACCGCACACAGTTCCAGGAGGTTGGCTGGAATGTGAGAGGCCCTGTTTACCCATTTGCCTTGGGCATTCCACTGAAGAAGATGAGCACCCCAACCTAGACCATTGGAGTCCATAGTTAAAGATATCCAATCTATCTCCCCTAGAGGAAAACCTATGCGGAGGTTTGCAGGTTCTCGTCACCAGTTCAAGGTCTTCCAAAGAAATTCTGTAATGATAATGAAGATCTTTTTGGACCACTTGTCCTTTTCTTGGTTGAACCTTCTTAAAAAATACATCTGGGGGTAGCGCATGTGCCACTGAGCTCACTTTACCAGGCCAATGGTTGATGAAAAATTTCCCAGCATGCTCATGAATACTTCGGCAGTGACCCATTCTGAGTCGATCACGTTCTGTGCCTTTGACATAACACGATCTCTTCTTTCTTTTGAAACACCATTGCTAGTTTTGTGTCGAACCATGCTTCTAGAAAGCATATACTCTGGGAAGGGGACAGCTGGCTCTTCTGGTAGTTGATAACAAGACTTTGAACTATAAGTTTTGTTCTTGTTTCTTTTACTAGCAGAATGTAGTCCAGGTAATGATAAATATTGAGGCCCTGCAGTCTCATCATTGCTATCAGAACCAGAAGGACCTTTGAGAAGGTCCTTGGTGCTGTACATAGGCCGAAGGGAACCTCCCTGAATTGAAAATGTTCTGCTAGAATTGAGAACTTCAGAAACTTTTGATGGTGATTTGCTATTGGGATGTGAAAATAGGCGTCTTTTAAATCTGTCGAGGTCATCCAGTCTCCTGGGTGAATCACCGAGATTATAGATGACAAAGTCTCCATTCTGAACCATTGGACATTGAGAGATTGTGGAGATCTAGGATCGGACGCCAATCTCCAGAAGGTTTTGGGACCAGGAAAAGATTTGAATAGATACCTTGAAATCTCTCTTGACGAGGAACTCTTGAGATCACACCTCCTTGAAGAAGATTGTAAATGTCTGATGAGAGCCTTCATTTTTTCTGGAACACCTGGTGTTTTCGAAGTCATGAACACCTTGTGACAGGGAAAATCTCGGAATTCCAGTCTGTAACCTTCTTTGAGAACTGAAACAACCCAGGGATCCAGACTTGCTTGAGCCCAGGTTCCCCAAAAGAGGTAGAGGTGTGCTCCTACCCCTGAGACCTGGGGTCCCAACCTTCAGAAGTATCTATTTGCAGTTCTTGCACCAGCTGAAGATCTACCTCTGGTACCTCTTCCAGACTGGCCTCCTCTATAAGTTGATCCTCTGGCAAATTCTCTTCCAGGTTTATATGACCTTGATTCCCAAAAGCAAGGCCTATCACAAAAGGATCTTCTGTCTTGCCAATTTTGGAAAAACCTTTTACCTCTACGAAATATAGGAAGAAACACCTTCTTACCTTCAGCTGCATGTTTAATGGCCTCCTCCAATTGTCCTCAAACAATAATTGCCCTTGGAATGAGATACTACATATATTCTTTTTTGAGAATAAATCCCCATTCCAGGATTTCAACCAGAGTGCTCTGCGTGCTGATACAGATAAGGCCATGTTCCTGGCTAGAGTTCTAACTATGTCCAGAGAGGCAAACAAGAAATATTCAGTCGCCCATTTAATCTCGGATAAAGATTGCAATACAGAAACAAAATATAGTAAAGATAATGCAATTTACCTGAATCATGTCCATAGCCAAGAGGAGAGGAAAAAAGACTGATGATACCAGGTAAGTAGGGTCTATTTGTAAAGTTTTCCTGTCCTAAACAGCCAAGGGGGAGGAGCTAACCCTATTGTGAGGTTGCCATGGATTAGCCAGGAATCATGGATATCAGTGTTACAATGTAACTTGCGTTAATTTTTTGAAAACAAATTGGTTTGGAAATAGCAAAGTGCTACTTCTACTTATTACCCTATAACTTGCACACACAAAAAAAGCTAAGAACATGTTAACATTGGGTATTTTTTAACAAAATTTAGAAACTATTTATCATGGGTGTTTTTTGGTGGTTGTAGATGCGTAACAGATTTTGGGGGTTAAAGTTAGAAAAGGTGTGGTTTATTTGTTTTGTTCATCATGTTTTATAATTGTTTTCATAGTAAAATATGTGATATTATGAAAATAATGGTATCTTTAGAAAGACCATTTAATTTAGAAAAACAATATATAATATGTGTGGGTACAGTAAATGAGTAAGAGGAAAATTACAGCTAAACACCGCAGAAATGTAAAAACAGCACTGGTCCCAAACGGTAAGAAAATTGAAAAGTGGTCTGGTCACTAAGTGGTTAAAACAAGTGTTTTTAGCTTACAGTATTTTATTCCAGAACCTATTATAGAGTTATACATGATGTCACAGTGATACCAATCCTTTCACATTCATTGCAGGATGGGGGAACTGCCCAAAAAAACGGCCAATTTATATACTTATTTATAAATAGACATGTATAAGCTGGCAAACATTTGTATAACATATATTTAGAAATTAATACATGAACTCATATGTCGAATGTCAAATAATTAGGTTTTACTAGTTTTGATTTATCTTCTAAATATTAAAGCTTTACAAGCCTGATTTTGTTAATCCCATGAGTCCATGTTTTGCTTTCTAAATATGTTTTGGTATACAAAGCATGTTTGGGTATTTATAACTTGCTCTCTATCCATCCATCCACCCATCAATCAGTCTCTTCATCCTCTGCATGCTTGGTGATCCCCAACCCCCTGCAGTGAATGTTGGGGGGCTGCTATTGCAGCTTATGTTATTATCAATATACCATAATCTTGAAAGGAATTCTGGCACCTGGAAACATAATTGTTTAACATCTTCTAAGATGGCTGCAGACAGTTATTATTCTTTTTTTATTTTAACCAAAAAAGTAATCTTTCTTCCTGTCTTATCAGCTATTGATACTGGATACTGAATGACACTCACATGGATACAAAGTTATTTCTTAACTGATCCTTTCTGCTACTTTGTTGAACACAACGTTTCATTTTAGTACAAAGGACTCGTAAGAAAAACTCTACACGGTGCTTAATGATTATTTTATTGATTATAATTGCTTTTTAAAAGTATTAGATTTAATTTGATATTTATTTAGCACTGGCTTTATTTTAGAAATATTTTATATTTTTTTATATTTATTTCAGCGCTGAAGTTACTTTATAATATTATATATTTATTTTAGCGACTACATTACTTCATAGTATTTTCTATTGTACTGCCAGTTGCAGGTAAACAAAAGTTTAAACAAAAATAAATAAATAATAATATTTAAGAGGAGGGTAAAAAATGTTGTATTTTGCTCCACATTCCAATTCCGGCAGTGTAGACATAAATTAGAAAACGCATCTGTTTCCGTTTTTTAGGGTAAATCTATTTGTGTTCTATCCGGCAGCCAAAAAACAGTTCAAAGTTCTCATCACAATAAGAAGGAAAAAAAAAAAGCAAGCTTATTCCATCATGGAAAAAGAATTGTGTCTGGGAAGCAATGCTTCACCATTTTGTAACCAGCTTAATCTTGCCTCCAGTGAAGCGTCATTCATTAGTTTCTTTTGGTGAGCCAATAAAGCTTAGATTGAAGGAGCAGTGTTATTACTGCGGGTTTAGTGCCTCTAAGGGAACTGATGAAAACCACAGTTGCTGTAGGTTGCTTTATGAATTCACAGCTGCCTCTCTGTCCCTAACTGTATAGGCACAATGCAGACAAAGACATGGGAAAGATCTGATCTTTTTCAGCAATTCCTTTAGATTCCCTGCTCAACAGTACATTGTAAAGATGGTTTAGCTGAGGAATTTAGCAAATGTTGTGTCTTCCCGCTAGGGCATCCCCTGGTGGGCATTTTGAACTCATTCAACTAAATACACAAAATGAACAGGGTAATCAGCCTTTTCATACTATATATTGTATTTATTTATTTAATGTGAAAAGCCTTTACTCTTTGAAGAAAAAAAAAAAAAAAAAGATTAAAATAAATACCCTGTTCAATCACCCATGGAACAAAATCTATTATACTAAAAGATTAGTCTGAAATTATACTAGAGATTAGAGTAAAATTATAGAGTGAGATTAGTCTAATACGAAGTGTGACCAGTCAGTCCTTGTGTATTATATTGTGAGAGCACATTATTGGGACAATAAATAGTACATAGTAATTGTGTAAGGCCAAAAATACTGTTGTGCAAGTAATTTGTTGTATTACTATCACATCTTTTGTGATTTATTTATATCTAAAATGGACATGTTTGTTATTGATGCCAATGTGTTTCTATGTTCTTTATAATATTAGTAGTTTACATGATGAATAAACAAAATAGAATTTTTTTTAAAAAATGTTTAAATCACTGGTTCTGCCAACGTCATTACAGTACCATATTTTAAATAATTATTCTAAATTGTATACTTAAATCATTTTGTATATTATATTATGAATATAAAGAAAATGTAAGCATTTATCACTATTTCATTATTTGATGCCTTGTTTTGTGTCATGAAAAGAACAGATAAAATACTGGACCTGGCAAATACTTTATATATAACATTTAATGTTGGGGGTTTATTTGAACCGACATGGTTAACCACCACCCCTTCCTTCAAAATGAGTATTTCATAAAGATAAAATCTTACTCATATTGACTGTGTTGGAATTTCACTAAAGGTCCTCCACCGCAGTCCACTCGATCATTCTACATGAAGGTACAAAGAGACACACAGAGGGGTGGGTGGGGACAAATAGTCACACAGAGGGGCTTGGGTTGTCAAAAAAACACTTGAGGGGCTGGGTGGGACAAAGACACAGGAGGAGCTCAGGGGGGAACAAAGATACACACAGAAGGGCTAGGGGACAATGAGAAACATAGAGGGGCTGGGGGGACAAAGACACAGAAGGAGCTCGGGGGACAAAGACAGAATGAGCTCGGGGGGACAAAGATACACACAGAGGGGCTGTAGTGAACAAAGAAACAGAGTGACTGAGGGGGAAGAAACACACAGAGGGTCTGGGAACAAAGACACACAGGGGGGCTTGGGGAGGACAAAGAGGCACACACATTCTTGCCTTGGGTGCAAAATAATCTGGTACTGGTTCTACACTACAAGAACATGTTCTACACTACGGACTCATTTTTAAACAAAATAAACGTTGTTGCCTTTGTTAGTGCTGCAATTTAACAGGGTTATTCACTAAAGTAAGAATTGCCAGAAATCCAAAATAGCCTTTTAAGAAAAAAAAAATCCAATCTATTATGTTTATATGTTTATATGTGTATGTTTGTGTAATTCAGTTTTTACTATTTTGGCCTCACCTTTGAAATTCATCTTGAATTCTCACATGAATAGTTCTGTGTGTGGATTCGTATATAAAATAAACACAAACATTGCACAAATTACACGTCTTCAGATTGATAGCTGAACGTAGAATTATCTGAATCATTATCACTATGCACAATATAGTTTGTGAACCAAAAACATACCTGGGTATATCTTACCTCAACTAACTGCAGTGACTTATATTTCAACATAGCTGTATCATCAATGACTCCTGTTTTATTCATTATCAGAGGGACACTAAATTAATTATTTGGATGTCATTGAGCTGTTTAACAAGTTCCTCACCCAACTGACATTCCCGTGGTTATTTTTTTCTTCTTAGGCACTTCTCATCAGGAAGTAGGAGGGTCTGGGAGGGAGGGTCTGCTGGAGATTGGCTGGGATGTTTTAGCTGACCGGAGTTCGCCGCGAACAGCTCGTGGCGAACCGTTCGCGACATCTCTACTCATTACAACATTTTATGGCTAAAATTTGTGTATTCAGAATATCGTTTAGTGCTTTGTAAAGGAACACTATAGTGTCAGGAACACAAACTTGTAAACTATTTAGATATCTTTTCCCCCTCCCCCATGCAGTGAAAGGTGTTTACCATTTTTTCCTGCACCACGCCGGTCTCACCGTGGCGGTCCCTGCCACCATGGCTGAGATCATCAAACTCAGTGTGGAGACATTGAAGGCCTGTTATGCACACTGTGCAGCACTGAACTAGAAAGCACCTCTAGTGGCCGTCTGAGTTATTGCCACTAGAGACTAGGCAGCAATGTAAAAAAAAAAAAAATCACTGTTTAGAAGATAACATCCAGTGAAAACAGGAATGCATTTAATTATGAATTTTTCATCATCTAAAAGCAGCTGGCAAAAGCCGCAGATCTCTCGTCTGAAGCGTTTTCCTTCTTGCCCCTTCCAAACTCTCTGGGGCTGTCCAATCAGATTTCCCAGTACAGCTCAATGAGAAGTCTTTACAAGGCAGGTACTCTGTGCAATTGCTGCCTCTTGAGTTTAGCTCCACTGAGCTAAGCAAGCAGGATGTAGCAGGACCTGTTATCTGAGTGACATCCAAAGGGCGTAACAAGGTAAATTTATAAACGTGCCAATTTCTATTGAAATCTGCATGTTTTTTAAAAGGAAAAAAAAAAAAAAAAGAGTACACTCTCTTCGCACATAAAGCACTTCCGCAAACTAAAGTGCTTTAGGGGTCTGGAATGTCCAGTCCCTTTGAGCAAACACAAAACCAGTGTCAGGGAAGGACTGAGAGCAATTTTGTAACTTTCTTAAAACACACCACTATTTACCATTTAGTGAATAAGCTTCTGTGGCTGAGTAAATGTGTGTTACATAAACATTTCATATAGGCTTTTGGCTAAAGGAAGGAAATAATTAAAATACATCTGTTAGTGAACTCTGAGAATGAGAATTGAGAAATACTGCTATAGGCAAGAAGGTACAACTCTCTTTCCTGATGACAGATATAATTTACTGAAGTGCCATATATTCTCCACTATTTAAGTGGTAAAGTCTTTCAGCACTTTCTTAGTGGTGATGCTTGTGACTCAGATTGTCTTGTGAAAAGTAGCAGTGCTTATTATTACACACAACTCATCAGACCCAGCTCTCTGATGAAGGAGCTGACTTTAAATGATGTTAAAAGTAATTTACTAAATATATTTATATCATAACACTATGCTCTATTACAGACATGCACATGAATTTCTACACTGCTGCTAATATCCTGCTAGGCAGGTATCTATGGCTCCTAAAAAAACATAATTTGTTCTTCATCTTAACCTTCATTTAAAGGAGCACTATAGGGTCAGGAACAAAAACATGTATTCCTGACCCTATAGGGTTAAAACCACCATCTAGCTACCCTGGTCCCCTCATGCATCCCTAAATATAATAAAATCTTACTTGTATTCAAGTCTGCAGCTGCTTACTTTGTCACTGTTTCCTTTAGACCCGCCCACTGCCTGCTGACATCAGCAAAAGTGGTAGCCTGATCCAATCACAATGCTTCCCCATAGGATTGGCTGAGATTGACAAAGAGGCAGATCAGGGGCAGAGCCAGCCAATCGGCATCTCCTCATAGAGATTAATTGAATCAGTGCATCTCTATGAGGAAAGTTCAGTGTCTGCATGTAGAGGGAGGAGATACTGAATGTTTGAATGCATTTTAGGCAGCCATGGCCCAGGAAGGATCTCTAACAGCCATCTGGGGAGTGGCCAGTGAAGTTATCACTAGGTTGTAATGTAAACACTGCATTTTCTCTGAAAAGACAGTGTTTACAGCAAAAAGCCTGAAGGTAATGATTCTACTCACCAGAACAAATCCAATAAGCTGTAGTTGTTCTGGTGACTATAGTGTCCCTTTAAATATATTGTTAATTTCTCTGGTGAATTTTCCTGGCGCCTAAAGTTGTCATAATTGTGACTAATGCTGCATACAGTGTATTTGTAGCACCTGTAAGTACTGTAAAATTAAAACAGTTGATATTAAAGACAATACAAACAAAACAAAAATGTGAGAGCAGGAACTTGTTGCCTATGAGAGCACCAACTCATACACAAGGTAACCTGATGGATAAACTTTAAAAAAAAAAATTGTGAATGTGCCATTTGTGATTTTTTTTTTTTTCATTCAATACTTTTTTTGATTGGAAATACTGCACTATATCAGATTTTGTACTTTTTTCAATTTTTTTCTTGATTTGTTTTCTCTTGTTCTTGCCTACGAACTGATCTACTCATACATCTAATAATCTAATCAGTTTATGTGAATGTATGCTAGGTAAGGTTAAAGGAATTTTTAAAAATATAGATTTGTTTTATTATTCACAACTGCTATCCATCCCTTCCCTCTCCTGTCCCTCACTGGCCATCTCCACATATAACACTACCCTCACATCTGCCTTGAACACTGCAGCCCCACTCCAAACATGCGCCTCGAGGAGGACACGACCCCAACCTTGGCATAATAAATCAACACGCTATCTGCAGAGTTGCTCCCGTTGTGCTGAACGCTCCTGGAGGAAGTCACGCACCCAGGCAGACTTTCTCCATTATAGATTCCTTGTCTTGTGCCTACCCTAACACACATATTTAACTGCTCTCTCTCTTCTGGCATTGTTCCTGCTGACCTTAAACATACCACTGTAATACCTATCCTGAAAAAAACATCTCTTGACCCATCCTCCCCTTCTAACTACCGTCCCATATCCCTGCTCCCTTTCTCATCAAAGCTTTTGGAAAGACTTGTCTTTACCCGTGTGTCCCGCTTCCTTAATTCCAACTCTCTCCTTGACCCTCTTCAGTCTGGCTTCCGCCCTCTCCACTCTACTGAGACTGCTCTTATCAAAGTGACTAATGACCTAATCTCCGCTAAATCCAAAGGTCACTACTCCATATTAATTCTCCTTGACCTCTCTGCTGCCTTTGACACCGTTGATCATGCTCTCCTCCTTCAAACTCTTCAATCGCTCGGTCTCTGTGACTCTGTCCTCTCTTGGTTTTCCTCCTATCTCTCCCAACACTCATTCAGTGTCTCCTTTTCCAAGGATACCTCCTCCCCTCGTCCTGTCTCGGTTGGAGTTCCCCAAGGGTCTGTCCTTGGTCCCCTTCTATTTTCTCTTTATACTGCCTCTCTTGGTAAACTTATTGCCTCTTTTGGATTCCACTACCACCTGTACGCTGATGACACTCAGATATACCTCTCCTCCCCGGACCTCTCCCCTGCCGTCCTGCAACGTGTCACTGCTTGCCTTTCTTCCATCTCTGACTGGATGTCCTCACGCTTTCTGAAACTTAACCTCTCTAAAACTGAACTCCTTGTCTTTCCTCCTCCTAATACTGATCCTCCTCTCTCACTCTCCCTTCAAGTCAGTGATATCCACATAAGTCCATCCCTGCAAGCACGCTGCCTTGGCGTCATACTTGACTCTGGTCTCACCTTTGAGTCTCACATCCAGTTTGTTGCCAAGTCCTGTAGGTTCCAACTCAAAAACATAGCCCACATTCGCCCCTTTCTTACGCAAGATGCTACCAAGGAGCTTGTCCATGCTCTAGTAATTTCCGGCATGGATTACTATAACCCTCTCCTGATTGGTCTCCCCAAAAGCCGTATTGCCCCGCTACAGTCTGTAATGAATTCTGCAGCTAGACTGATTTTCCTCTCTAGTCGGTCCTCTCACAACTCACCCCTCTGCCAGTCCTTACATTGGCTCCCTCTATGCTATAGGAGTCAATTCAAAGTGCTAACCCATACATTTAAAGCACTGAACAATTCTAGCCCCTCTTATATCTCTTCACTAATCCATAGATATGCCCCTCCTCCTACCCTCCGCTCTGCCCGTGACCACCTCCTGACCGCTGCTCGCACCCGTACGGCCAACTCGCGCTTGCAGGACCTCTCGCGGGCGGCTCCTCTCCTATGGAATAGCTTGCCTACTGCCATCAGACTCTCCCCTAGTCTTCAATCATTTAAGAAGGGCCTTAAAACCCATCTCTTCAGGAAAGCTTATGGCCTCCCAGAGTAATCTCTACCTTACATACCTGTCTCCTGCTCTCTCCTATAGGAAAGTGCTTTGCTCTCTCCTCCAGCTCTGCTTCACTCCTACTTGATATTTCCTGTCCTAATGTTTATAAAACCCCACCTCCTATAGTCTGTAAGCTCATTTGAGCAGGGTCCTCTTCAACCTATTGTTCCTGTAAGTTTTCTTGTAATTGTCCTATTTATTGTTACATCCCCCTCTCAAAATATTGTAAAGCGCTACGGAATCTGTTGGCGCTATATAAATGGCAATAATAATAATAAATATTGTTTCACATCTCAAAAAGAAAGAAGCACAGAGTTGGTACAGCTATAGACACATTATAAACACAGAACATATACTGTATATACTTAGAAATTTGCAGCGTAAGGATTTTTGTAATATAAAGAAAATCGTGCATACAATCGTGTCCCCAACTGAGTAATCCACACAGGAGGACTCTGACATGGTTACATAGTGAGAGCTTGCTCAACAAAATGGTATAGTGAAAAATATAATGACATCATAACAACAGAATGGGCAACAGAGAAATGAAAAGGATAAGAAATAAAAAAAACATTAGTAAAAAGGATTTTAATATATATAGGGCTTTTTTTGTGAAGATGCAGTAAATAAGTGTATATTTTATTTTGCACATCATTTTTTTCTGTTTCTGCTTTCACAAATGTATACAATAGGACGCCTGTTATGTACTAATTTTACATGTATGCCAAGTGATAATCATGGTGGAGCGTATACTATAGATTTATATTCCTGTTATTAAAGAGAATTTAAATGGCTGTCTTATAAATGATAATACAAAGTGTAACGGAACGCTGGTCTCTCACAGACTATTTCCGCTGGTAGTGCAGGTGTGGCTCAGGAACAAGTAGTAACCCCAGGAGAAACATCCACAGTAATGGAATAATCCAACAGCGTAGCAAGCACAATCAGTAAGACAATCCAATAATATCCCATCACCTTTCCCAATAACTGGACAACACACAGTGTCAGGAGCGGAACTGAACTAACTTTTAATCACACAACCCCTGCTTTTATGCAATGCTCCTGTGCAAGGGAGCCACCCACAATAATTAGTACATTAACCAATAAAGTACAAGGTACAACCCACACAACTCCTCCCATCAGCTTATCTGTTAACAGAATTAAAATGTACATATTTTCCCCAAGTTCTAGATGTACCCCAAATACATAGGGTACACCCCTAAATGATCTGGGTGAATAACATATTCAAAAATCACCCAGATCGGACCAGGCACACAGCCCAAACCAGTATCAACTAGTCTGGCAGTGTGCCTGGGACAACGCCCTGCTGGAGAACAATGGGACAGGAAATAGGGGAGGGGTACACCTTCTTATACACAGTCTAATAGAAGTCCATACACTGTGCTTAAAGGGCCAGTAGCCGCATAATAAAAATCCATTATGCCCAAATACTGTCTTTAAAGGGCAATACCCCCAGGGCCATAGTCACATGGCAGGAGGCGGACAAGCAAGCCCCTCCAAAAGCTCATGGCAAACTCTCTTAACGGGGTGAGTTTGCTACACAAAGAAATATATTTATATGTTTTTTATTTCTCATGCTCTCATGTAGTATCAACATATCCTCAAAGACTGAGTACGCATGGCAAAAAATATTTGGGTAAGACAAGTTGTTCTGTTTTGTTTGCTTAGTACACACTTCCTCTTGTAATAAAAAGACAGCTTTGGTGGTGTAGGAGTAATTTAGAACAGAGGCTCTGGCTGATTTTTAAATTGTGCTGCCCCAGGGTCTGACACAAAGGTATAAATGGCCAGTGCAAAAAACGTCTGTCTGACAGGAGCAGACATTAGGTTATTGGGAGCCAAGATGGCCACACTTGAGTCAACACACTGAATTAAGCCAAACAGAGGATTGACAAAGCTGTGAATGAATAAAGAAAGTACATCACTTCATGCTGTAAACAAATAAAATTACTTGTTTCCAATCATCGCTCACTTTACCTTTTTTTTTCTCTCTCTCTTTCTTTTTATTTCCACAGGCAATTAGTTCACATAGAGAATGAGATTGGAATTGAAGACTTTGCTGAATCGCTAGATAAAACACTACCTTGGAATCAGGGTATGAATCGAAAAGTGGACGTTAAATGCTTTGAGTGATGTAATTTATTACCAAGGGGAGATGGGGAAACATGCAGAGAGCAATGAATGTGATGGATGTATCTTATGTAACCAACACACAATGTGAGCATTATCTGTCACGAACCATGTTTGAAAAAAGAGATATCTCTGTATGACAGAGGCATGTCTTTAACTGAGTGCAGTGCACAGTGTGTATAAATTAAACTTACTGTCATTTGCGCATGAGATGATCTCTACAATGAAATCTGATAGCATGCTATGCCAGTGGAAAACACTATAGATTTCTCATTTTGATCTTGAATTATTTAGCAAATAGTATTTTATTGTATTTCCCTCTACCTCATGAAAAGGTTATGAATGGGAGATTAACCATAATCTAGAATCTTAATATGTTTATATACATACATATTCCTAATTTAGTTACATGTTCTTCATTTAACAAAACTATTTTCTTTTAAAACTTGATGAAAGGATTATTTTATTAAAGAATAATTTTGAGGTGATCAATTGTCCTTTTACCTAAAAAAAACACAGAAAAAGCAGAGGTCTTATTTATTTTATTTATATGTCCACAGGAAAATGTAGAAATGAGCACCAAAATAAGCCCCCATCAGGTCTTAACAAATCTAAGAAAATCAGTTAAAATCAGTTATATTTAAAAAACTAAATAAAAACAAAACCTGTCATTACTAATAAGGGAAAATATTCTCCCTCCTATAATTATACATATCTCGTAACATTGCAAGGTATGTAATCAGGACTGGCAAGTGGACCTTCTAGGAGTGCCACCAGGGATACCCGCAATGGGTGGGCTCATCCAGAGGTGGGTGGGTACACTCACTGAAGAGGGCAACGAGCACACAAGATGGCAGAGAGCCTCCCAGCCGACCCTCTAGTTACAGAACCATGCAGAGAGCGACACTGGACAGTGCCAGCGTATCTAATGATGCAGTCGTGTTGTGCTGCGCTGTCTGATATGCAAGACACTAGCGAACTAATTTGAGACAGCGGGACAGGACCCAGAATTTGGCACTGTCCTGCCAAATGCGGGACTGCTTGGCGGCTTGACATTATGTACGAGCACAAAGATTAGCGAAATATTAGGAATTATTCACTAAACAGTCATTTGTAGTGAATTGAAAACATATTTGCTAAATTTAGGCTGCATTAGCCTCAATGTTGGAATTCTCATGATATTGTTAATATCTTATGTTTTGCATTACTTTGTGACTGTATTATTTTTTTAATATTTGGGACATTTCTTGTGCTTAGAACAGTTAACTAAATCATATATCTAGTGAGATTTTAAATGACAATTCAACATCTATCAAAAGATCTATCATAGTATTTTTACCTAAATTTTTATACCTATTTTAACGCCAAGAAACTCTGTTCTACAAATGATTGCAATACAAAAGCAAATATCTGTATGTTAGTAAAGTCCAAGCTGTTTATTATGGTTATGTCATTTGCAGATGAAGGCTTCCACTATATATTTAATGTCATATAAATGACTGTTTAAGTTAGAATGTTTTATTATTTGTTATTGTTGGTGTTTATTTAGGAATGCAGTCTTCTTTAGCCATATAACAAATAACATGTAGATCTAAAGAATAAACTTAAAAAAATAAATACTTAAGTCAATGCTATCCAGCTCTTGTCCTCAAGAGACATGTGGACACCATGTTCCGATGATAACACTTAGCTCAAGTGATGTAAGGTGTTAAGTGTTTGATTGAAATCCTAAAACTGTGGATGTATTTTGGCCCTTAAGGACTAAGCGTCGTATCTCTGGTGTAACACAATACAAGATGTTTGAGAAAGGTTGTCTGATGGTAATCTAATTCAGGAAAGATGTCCGCTTTATTGTCTGCCTGTTTCTGTCAGCTACATCCTTTTCACTTCTTCTCCCAGATGTATGTTAGAATCCTTTCCTTTGTCTTTACATGATCTATTAATTGGTCTTCGTCCCATAATATACCCATGTAGGCTGTCTTAATGTCACTTTATTTATCATTCCATTGCTTGTCCCTTCTGCTTTCTGTTTGTACAATTTTGTCATATTCCATTAATCTTTTGTCTAGCATTTAGTGGCTTTCACTGTCACTATGTACATATCAATGTATCCTTAGATTTAAGGGTAGGGATTTTACCTAATATCTGAGCCAAAGCAAGATGGTTTTGAGATTAGGGCTCACAGACCTCTGTAGAATAGATAACAAATAAGAATTTTTAAGATGTCTTCATATATCAACAGCAATACAAATACAGGGAGAGTTTTTTTAACACAAATGTTATAACTAGTGGTTATGATGCCAGGAGTACCCTGGCCCAGTTCCCTGGTAATAGGATAAGCCCCTCTACCTCGGGTCCCTGACAGTCACAGATTCTCCCTGGTAGCCCAGTGATGCACTTCCAGCTTCTGCAGAGCCACGGAAGCCTTGGCCATCATCATTCATTGGCCGAGAGATTCAGTTAATCTCCTTTTTTATTCCCTTCTCATATGTACTGGGAAAGCAGTCTGTCTCTGCATATTTGACAGCAGAGACAGCTTCAGAATTCAGCATTCCCATGCAATATCCTAATTCCAAGAGGTGGGAGGATGTGCTATCTTGTCTTATGGGAACATGGAAAATAAACCAGAAAGCGGCATTTTTTTTTTTATTTGTTGGATGCATCAGTAAAGTAGTAGAGCACATTATTAATAAAAGCAAAAATTAAACATTTGTGGAAATATCATATATTTTACAGAATACTAATACAAATATGTTTATATACGACAATTTGTTTTAATAATTTTTTTGTACATTTTTTGGTGTGCGGAGGTTTACAAACAGTCATGTCATGCCACATCAGCAGATGGCAAAAATGTCATAAGACATAGTTTACTTGTGATAAGGCATTTAGAGAGAACATGTACAATTTTTAGAATTATAATGACAGGCTAATAAACATGCTAAGAATACATATCTAGATATGGCTTGTGAAAGAATAAAATACATCCAAACAGTAGGTCATAAGCAATATATATAGTAATAATTAGTGTATAGTGCTTAGCATTGTCTCATTTTGTAAGTTAAATCAATAGTAGCATTCCCATTACCATGAGGTAAAGACCATGAAGCCTATAGCGCTTAGTTGATGCTAACGGAGGAGGTGGTAGATATATATAAGTAAAGTTAAGACATATGCCAACTCCTCTATGTATAGACTCCAGAGAGAAGCAAAAAGCTGGGAACTGAGAGAAGAGTGGTCAGAGACATGTTTCACCCAGGGAGCTCCTGTGCTGAGGCATTATTAAGTGCCCATATTGGGATTAATTGTTGGCAAACAGGAGGCTAACATGAGAGCCTAGCATGAACCTAAGATACATAAATTGAGACAAAAAACAAAAAGAGAGGGAGAAAAACATAAATAAACAGAAGCATTGCTCCATGTTAGAGATGTACTACATGGTGCCAGCATTATTCAGCCTATGCCCTCCAGTGGTATAGTATAGTCCCGCTTTGGTCTACCAACTTGCGGATGTCGCAGTCCCAATAATGGCTGGTGTGACCTCCAGATGACGTGGCAAGAGAGGTCTGATGAGAACTGAAATGATTCTTGTGGTGTTTCATCCTCACGGGCATATGTATGTCGACTCTGACATGGGTCTGGCGCTGTGGTAGCCAACCCCGATATGCCTATGACGCTTCCATTTCGTCCGGAGAACTGGAGCCAATGTCACAAAGTGGATTCCGGATGATAAGTCCCGGGGTAGGCGGCTTTCTCGCTTCTGCTCAGGGGGCAGATTCAGGTGGCGAGTCAGATTTTCCCAGAAGTTCTTGTTGAGTTTTGAATTAAAATCAGCTTGCTCTTCTCTGTCGGCCAGGTGTGCAGCATCCGCCATTTTATGTGGGGATTTCTCCAGCACCCAGGAGTCGAGGGTTATCAGTAGCACTAAAGGCCCCAAAGGTGAGGACCGGGATCACCCCCCCCGGTCCAAAGGGGGGGGACACCAGTAGCACACGGCACCAAGGATCCGATCTACAGTAATTGGGCAGGATAGCAGGGCAGCGGTCGTCTACCCTATTCACCGCCTGAGTAGGTCTCAGCCTTGGGGACCGAGGATCTCCCTCCTAGGGGTCCGGAGGCAATTTACAAGCTCAGCCTCGACACCAGCACAGCTTTACACCATGCACTGCAGTTTATAGAAGTCTGAGCGGTAAATTTGCCTCTTTAAAATGCTGTATAATTAAAAAAACTCCAGAAGTTAATTTTTCCCAAAACTGCCTCACGCAGTCTTTAAACAGTTAAATATAATGAACTGTCCTTATGTTAGTTTTCCTTATGTTAGTTAGCGGTTCCATAAGTGCATACTCCTAAGTTCTGCTTGTGTGGGGCAAACACACTGTACTGACGTGCTCTCAATTTAAGCCAGCGATTAGAAGGGAGTGTTGTTCACAGTTATCCTGTGGAGTTTCTACATCCTGGTCTGTGCCTTTAGAACCTTTTGTTTTTTTAAGACAACCCTTTCAACAAAAGCACTTTGCACTTGGCAGTTTCTCAATTAACATTTACATTTTTGCTTTTGAGAGTGACTAACCTTGTCAGCAATTTAGCAAATCTTTTTCAGCCTTAAACTGAGACAGTGGCAGGAACTAAGATTGAGCACAAAGGACTGGAAACAAATATACATTAGGTTTGTAATTAAAGGGACACTCCACTGCCCAAATACAAAATAAATCAAAATCGCTGTTTAGTAGATATACCCCAAATGGAAACTTGCATGCATTTTATTATGTATGTTTTCATTGGGGATATATCTAAAATCAGCTTGCAAAACCTGCAGTTCTCTTGTCTGCTGCCATTTCCAAGCTCTCCCCTTCTAACCTCTCCCAGGCTTTCTGTGGCTGTCCAATCACAGACTTCCCAATACAGCTCAATGATAAGACTTAGTAAGTCTGTTGCTCTGGGCAATTGCTGCCTCTTGAGGTCAGCTGCATTGTGCTAATAAAACCAGGAAGTAACATTACCCATTGTCTACTTGAAAGCCAAGGGGTGTATCTAGGTTATTTTATAAAAGTATACATTTTTTATTGAAATCTGTACTATTTGTAAAATGAAAAAACACTCTTCACACATAAAGCTTTTCAGCAAGCTAAAAAAAATGTAGGGGTCTGGAATGTCCCTTTAATGATGAAGTCTCACAAGATAAAAGAGCCACATCTTTGTTTAATGATAACTGTGGTGTATGAAAGTGGTGGCCAACATTTGCCCTCTAGTTGTTTTTGGAATACATTTTCCATTATATACTGTCATTATGGAAACTGTGATTTGCGGTATTGGTCGCACCATAAATGCTATCAGCGTGGTTCATTGGTTTCATTTTCTGGAGAGTGGAATTGCTTCCAGATGGTGAGCTATATGGTCTATTTTTAGCAGGCGTGGATAGGTTATACAGTACTAACAACTTTCATTCAAAACAATGGGATAGCAAGGAATAGCTGACAGGTATAAGTTACTCCCGAGTCTGGACAGAGCTCACTGCAGGAAATTACAAACCATGGAAATTTGCTGCAAACACTGGAACTTCAGAGAGGAGTGTGACAAACTCCCCTTTCCAAGTGAGTTTGCCACGAGTTCCTGGAGAAGCCTGTTTGCCAGGCTCCTGCCCACAGACTATGGATCCTGTAAAATATAATGTAAAAGTCTCTGTTCGTGTATTTGGACTATATGGTTAGGGAACCGAACAGCCGCACGAACCGGAGACCATCCTGGAGCTTGTTACTGTTACTTTGATACTGTTATTGATACTTTGTAGCAATTTCCACTGCAGTGTTCTAAGTGTTTGTATGGGTGGCTGCATTTCATATGGACGACCATGAGGTGGCAGCCATCTTGTTCGCATGAACACAGGCAGCGGAGTTTGGTCGTTGAGTTCATGGAACTATTTTCAGATACTGAAACTCCCGTACACCGCTGGACTTCCATGATCGCCTGGGTTCGGTTCTACAACACTTAGAAAGACACTGTTCTGTGGAAACGTTCCAACAAACAAAGTGAACAAGCTCCAGGGTAAGAACATTGACTATGTTCGGTAGTTTGTTCAGTTTTTAAACTACCGAACTAGACACACCGCAAGCCCTGATTCTCTGGAATTGTTTTGGGCATGGGACCATGCGTGCAGTCAGTCAAATTATGACTTCCAGGAAAATCCTGAAACCCTGAACCGATCTGAATGATTTTTGGATTTGTTGGTCACCCAGATCGTGGCTGTCAGGGGATGTAACTTTTAGGGGGGTTTTATGTATTTTTAAGGTACTTTTGGGGGGCTTGTGAAATGTGGGGTTTTTGTGCCTGGAGATAATTGAATTTAGTTCAGTCACTGACTCAGTTATCTCCCAGGCACAAGGGAAGGGATTATATTGTTTTGTATGGGAGAGTCCTGGACCTATGTTTTTACTGTAATCTACTCTCAGGTCCAGGGGGCAGTGCCCCTTGCATGGGGACCTGCATATAAGGCCAGTTGTGGCTTCCAATAAAGGTATTCCAGGTTGTACTCCCAGAACTATGTGTCGTCTGGTTACTGGGAGGGAAAAGTGCTAATCACTAATCACTGTTCCTGCAGAGGATTCAACGGGGAAAGTCATTGTAAGGACTAGAGCTCCCAGGACTGAGTGTGGATAGAGCAAGTTCCCCTTTCGGCTCCAGGAGGGAGCGGTTCCAAGACGCCAGTCATGCCACAACGACTGTGGGCAGAAGTGCTGCTGGTTGTCCCCTGTTCCAGGTAGGAAGCGGTCCTTGGTGGAGGTACCCACCCAGGGGTACAGGGAGCTCTGTTACAAGGAGTATGTATTTTTATTTTTTTGTTTACAATAAACAATTTGCAATAAACCCAAGCAGGAAAATATTTTCATAGATTACTTTCGGTAATCAGGGCTGGATTTGCCAGTAGGGTTAGTAGGCAGCAGATCACAGGCACCTGTTTGCTAGGGGCATAAACCCTTGACTACAAATGTGCATTTATTAATTTTTAGATATATTTTTATATACTTTTTGGTTTTTCTATTTAGTGATTTCGTGTTTCTTTTTAATTATGGAGGTAGTAAGATATTCTAAAATATGGATACTTTCTGAGTCCCTTGCAAATTCCCTAAAAACATTGGCAACATGTATAACTGTGGTTTATTTGTTTTTATGGGTGGCAGTGGAGGTTTATCCATATGGGCAGGGCTGGCGCTACCTGTTAGGCGGACTAGGCAGCCGCCTAGGGCGCACCTTGGGAAGGGGCGCCGACCCCCCTCATGCTGCAGCCGTCCAAGCGCTCTGTAGAGAGCCTCAGGGGGCTGCAGCTTTGCCCGGGCGGTGCGTCCATGAGGGCGCACCGACCGGGCGCAGCATGAGGAGAGGGGCAGACAGGAGGGAAGCGCTCAGTGCTCCCTCCTGTCACTCCCTCACTGTAGCGTGGCCGAGCTCTGTATGGTCCGCGGGTACAGGGAGCATCTGTCTCCTGTAACCGGCCGGACTAACACTGAGTGTGCACTTCCTGTTAGTCCGGCCGGGTACATGAAACAAAAGCTACCTGTACCCGCGGACCATACAGTGCTCGGCCACGCTACAACAATGGTAGGGAAGGGGGGGAGAGAAGACAGGGGGGGGAATTGACAGGGAAGGGGGGAATTGACAGGGAAGGGGGGAATTGACAGGGAGGGAATGAAAGGAGGGTGGGGAATACATTGAAATGGAGGGTAGGGAATAAATTGAAAGGGGGGGATAAATTGACAGGGAGGGGGGGATAAATTGACAGGGAGAGTGGGGGGGAATAAATTGATAGGGAGGGTGGGGAATAAATTGAAAGAGGGGGGATAAATTGAAAAGGGTGGAATAAATTGAAAGGGAGGGTGGGAATAAATTGACAGGGAGGGGAATTTACGGGGGAGGGAGAGAGGGGGAATGAGAGTGGGGAGGGGAGAAGAGAGTGACAGCGGGGGAGAAGAGAGTGACAAAGGAGGGGGGAGAAGAGAGGGACAAGCAGGGGAGAAGAGAGTGACAAGGGAGGGGGGAGAAGAGAGGGACAAGAAGGGGAGAAGAGAGTGACAAGGGAGGGAGAGGGGGGAGAAGAGATTGACATCCATCACACACACACAATGCACCCCTTACACACAAAGACAATGCACCCCTTGCACACAGAAAAACACACAATGCATTACACACACAGACACACACACACAAGCAATGCAACCCTTACACACAATGCATCCCTTACACACACAGAAACACACAATGCATTCCTTACACACACTCAATGCACCCCTTACACACACTCAATGAACCCCTTACAGACGCACACACTGCATCCCGTACATACACAGAAACACACATTGCAGCCCTTACACATACAAACACAGATTAACACAATGCATTCCTTACACACATATCAGGACACCCCCCTACTCCACCCCCTGTGAACAAACTCATTGGTGGAACATGAAGGTGGACCCTGGGACCCAGACCTTGAGCTGTGTAAAGGGCCTTAAAAAAATGGAGCTGCTTCCCGTTCTCCCAGAACATTGATTTTTTATTTGTATTTTTTTTTTTTATGTTTATTTTTTATTTATTTTTTTTGTAAATATCTTTTTATTTCAGTTAGCATTGGTAAAGCTTTGATTCACATCGAGATTCGCAGATCTCCACAAACCTGTTAGGTATCGTACATAACTATGTATAATTTTAGAACATGCATTCTTTCGGGCACGCAGGCCCCTGATGGTGTCGGAATCGCAGGTCCCTGTCAGTATATACTCGTCTTCCCTGGTTTGGTGTATCATTCTTTTGCTTACAAAGTTACCTGTATGTTTAACTTCTACCTAATATTACCTTGTTGCGTTCAGATCCCTATGTGCATTGTAACCTGGTGGGGCCTTTGTTCTCAAGGTTGTGGGACCCTCGGTTCCTCTAATACGTGGTATTGGTTATCGTTATTGAACCTAGTCTGCTGATGCCATTTCGTCTTATAGGTTATAATTCCCTGACGAACGTCCGGGGCTCTGAGGTGTACTAACTTAGTCAATCAGAACATTGATTTTTGTGACCACAGTTACAAACAGCCTCCAAAGAGCCTGTTCTACACCAGACCAGTGGAGCCAGACTGCAGCTAGAGCCCATCATCATCCTCATCTGGTTGTAAGTAGGCAATCTAGTATATTATTCGTGGCACTAATCTCTAGTCCCCAGAACCACTTCAGCTTAATGTAGTGGTTCTGGTGTCCATAGTTGGTCCCTGCAGGCCTTTTAATGTAAACACGGCGGAACTGCAGCACTGGCGTTAGTTAACATGGCAGATCATATGGGTGGGGCATTGTGATGTCACATGGGGGGGAGGGGGGTGGCAAACATTACTTTTGCCTAGGGCGGCAAAAATCCTTGCACCGGCCCTGCATATGGGCACATGGAGCACTGCCCAACTAGTTTTTCTCGGGGGAAAAAAATTATTTGCAATAGTTTAGAAACATCAAGATTCTTTTTCTGGAAGTAAGGTTGGTAAGACAAAAAAAATAAATGGGATAAAAATAGTGACTCTTTAATTCTGTAATGAGTTTCAGTTCTGCTGCGCCTCTACCCCTTGTTGGTAAATGTTTGGAGAATCTTACTTGAGAGCATTTAGGGAAGAAAATTGCAGAAATGGGGCTGATTGGAAATCTGCCCTGTATCAGCAGGTTTTGTCATTCAAACAGCAGAGCCAGCTGCCCATGAATCTAGGCAGGTTATTGGCCTTTCTATTCAGTGGCCATCATTGGCTGAAAGCACCAGGGGGTGGAGTTACAGTGCCCACAGGAGAGAGAAGCAAGAATCCATCTTGGAGAAAGTGCCCATAGCAGCTCCTGACTCTTGCCAAATGTATGTATAACATATTTTTTTTCTGTCTCCCCCACATTGCCCTTAAGGCTGATTAAGCAAGGAATGTTACTCAAATGTATAAATAATCTATATGAAGCCAGGAAAGCACAGAGGTGACACGGAGAGGAGAACGTTTCTGACACAGAGCACTGTGCTGCCTGTCACTAATTGTTTTAATAACTCCTACTGCACATATCCACCATCTTCTTTGAGGTGCTCAGTCACTCTACAGCTGAGACCTGAGACACTCATTCTGTGGCTAGTTGAAAGGTTGTGATGCTTTAAACTGCAGGACTGGGGCTGTGACTCTGAGGACTGATTTCAATCTGTTTTAATCGGTATGATTGTTGATTCTGTTAACCATGTCATGTACTTCTTGGCTCCATATTATCAATGCAGATTAATTATATTGACAGCTACAAAGTTAATAAAGAGTCTATCGGTATCCTGCTGCTTTAACCCTATGTACACTGTGTGCTAAGAGCTAATAGTGAGTCAAGAGTAGCTGAAATTAGTCTTTCGGTATCTTGATACTTTAAAGGGACAAGATAGGCACCTTGACAACTACATCTCATTAAAGTAATCTTGGTACAGTGTCCCTGTCCCCTTAGCCCTGCAATCTAAAACATTGCAGTTTCAAAGAAAAGGCAATATTTATATTGCAGGGTTAAGACCGCCTTTAGTGGCTGTCTACCAGACAGCCATTAAAGGTGTTTCCTACTGTTTCACAGAGGTTAACTCCGTTAAACGATGCTGGATGTACTCACGCTGTGTGTGAGGACATCCAGTGTCTTCAAATCCTCTAAAGGAAAGCATTTATTCAATGTTTTCCCATGGGGAAGGACTTATCCGCGTGTGGCAATAGGGTCCCCCTCTGCGTTGATATCTGAGGAGTTGGAGAGGAAGCCAGCACCGAGGGACCTCGGCACTGGAATAAGATGAGTGTTTAAAGTTTTTTTTTTTACCCTTTAACTGCTGCGGGCAGGAGGGAGGGGGCTGGGCAGCGGGATACTATAGTGTTAGAAATATAGTTTTGTATATCCAAAACTATATTGTTCATTGAACCATGTGCTTAGAGCTAATGGAGTATCTGACATGGTTCATAACAGCAGCAATATTTAATAAAAAGCTAATGTTATCATAGCAGGAACACTACTGAAGATGAGGTCATGTAAAGGAGAGCTAAGAGAGGGCTAGTAAGATAGAGAGAGAGATAGAGAATTACACAGAGACATGTACTGCATGGTGATCTCTGTATTGCAGCTGTGCGTAATCCATCACAGTGATCCTGACTTTGTGGGATTGTTATGAGTGTTCTTATTGTGCCCAGCTCTGTATGTTGTTTCTTTGTATTTTACTCAGCTCTGCCTGTTGTATAGATATCTCTGCAGTCCACCCAGCTCTGTGTATTGTATATGTACGTTTGTATTGTACAGACGCATCCAATTGGCAGAGTATGTATAATCCCTGAGTATGTGCTGCTGGTTTCCAATGCTTCTCTATGTGAAACATTGGATTGGACAAAAGTCATCAAGGACTTCCTCAGAGGCCTTACTCTGGATTTAACATGCATTTTATGGCTTTTTATTTATTTTTGTATATAGTGACCAGCACCAGCAGACTGGATTAAAGGTAAGATTTTATTATATTAAAAGATCACTATAGGCACCCAGACCACTTTTGCTCAATAAAGTGGTCTGGGTGCCAGGTCCCCCAGGTTTTAACCCTGCAGCTGTAAACACAGCAGTTTCAGATAAACTGCTATGTTTCACTGAGGGTTAATCCAGCCTATAGTGGCTGTCTCACTGACAGCCGCTAGAGGCGCTTCCGCTCTTCTCACTGTGAAAATCACAGTGAGAAGACGCTGGACGTCCATAGGAAAGCGCTGACGTCAGGAGGAGGAGAGGTCCCCAGCACCGAGGCGTTGAAGAAAGGTAAGTGTTTAACCCATTCAGCCCCCTTGAGCCCAGCGGAAGTGGGACCCTGAGGATGGGGGGAACTATAGTGGTCCTCTAAGTGTTCATTTAACCCCTTGACGACCGATGATGGTTCAGGACCGTCATCGGAAACATCCCCATGAGGACCAATGACGGTCCTGAACCGTCATAACGTCTTGGGGTACTTACCTGATCGCCGTCGGTCCCCCGGCGGCGATCAGCGCTCCTCCCGGTCCAGGGGGACTGCCTGTCTGCCCAGGCAGACTCCCCGCGGCAGATCAGGGCCCCGCGGCCACGTGATCGCTCGATCACGTGGCTGCAATAGGTGCCTGTGTATCTGCCTGCAGGGGGACTGTCATGTATTATATCCATATGTAATATGTATATATATCTTAAATATATAATGTCATACTAGGTGTATTTTTTATATTTATATAAACATATATTAATATAAAAATACACTTATAATTAAATTAGACACGTATATATATATATATATATATATAATATATAATAACTATATATATTGTATATATATATATATATTATTATAAAATATAAAAATATAAATTTTTATAAAATATAAAAATAAATTTAAAAATGTAAAAAATAGTTTTTAATAATTTTAAAAAAATTATATATATGTAATTTTATTCTAATAGTATTTTGATATTAATATATATATATTTATATCAAAATACACTTAGAATGAAATAATATATATATCTATGTATAAATAAATAAAAATAATACGAAATATACATATGTCCATATACATAATTACATAAATAATTTCATAAATATACATGTAGACTTTAAATATATAAATATGTATATATATATATTTAAATTCTACGTGCATATTTATGTAATATTATTACATAATTAAGTAATTTTATTGATTGCAATTTGAGGGACATGCCTGAGAACCAGGCCGAATGTCCAGAGAATTTAATTTGCTAGCACTGTGTTTAACCCTGTAATTTTCTATGACACCCTAAAACCTGTACATGGGGGGTACTGTTTTACTCGGGAGACTTCGCTGAACATAAATATTAGTCTTTCAAAACAGTAAAACATATCACAGCGATGATATGGTCATGAAAGTGAAGTTTTTTGCATTTTTCACACACAAACGGCACTTTCACTGATGATATTATTGCTGTGATAGGTTTTACTGTTCTGAAACACTATTATTTGTGTTCAGCGAAGCCTCCTGAGTATAACAGTACCCCACATGTAGAGGTTTTATAGTGTTTTTGAAAGTTACAAGGTCAAATATAAGGCTTGATTTTACTTTTTTTTTTCATTGAAATTTGTCGGATTGGTAATGTTGCCCCCATGATGGCATACCATTTGCAAAAGAAGACAACCCAAGGTATTGCAAATGGGGTATGTTCAGCCTTTTTTAGTAGCCACTTAGTCACAAACACTGGCCAAAGTTAGCGTTTTTTGCATTTTTAACACATTAATATAAATGTTAACTTTGGCCAGTGTTCGTGACTAAGTGGCTACTAAAAAAGACTGGACATACCCCATATTGAATACCCTAGGTTGTCTACTTTAAAAAAATATGTACATGTGGGGTGTGATTTGTGGATTTATGACCGATAACAGTGTTACAATGTCACTAATGATAAATGTAAAATATATATATATTGAAAGAGCAATTTCCTTCTTGTACTTATAGCCCTATAACTTGCAAAAAAAAAAGCACAAAAGCATGTAAACTCAGGACAAAATTTTTAATCTATTTAGCAGTTTTTTTCATTAGCTTTTGTTGATAATTAAAAGATTTTTCAAGTAAAAGTCCAAAAACATGTTTTGTTTTTTTCAATTTTTCACCATATTTTATTTTTTTTTTTAAAGTAAATTATATGACATGATACAAATAATGGTATGTAAAGAAAGCCCTTCTTGTCCTGAAAAAACAATATATAATTTGTATGGGAGCCGTAAATGAGAGAGCGGAAAATTACAGCTAAACACAATCACCACAAAAGTGTTAAAACCCTCCTTAATGTACAACATCGCAAAAACAGGCCGGGCCTTAAGGGGTTACGGTGGTGTTAAACTGAGTCATAATAACCCAAATAAGCTTAGAGGGTAGAGAGGGTCAAGAAGTCTGGAGCTCCTGAACAATTTTCCAGAAACATTGGAACTACTTCTTTGCATATTTTCCTGTAGCAAGTCTTGCCAAAACAGGTGTAAAAGAAGTGTCTCTTTAATGACTCTACCAGAAAATTCACTCCAAGGTCGTTTATTATGAATCTTGCATAGATAAAGAGACTTGAATTAAGAAATTATTACAGTACTGTCTGCTTCCCCCAAGATTTAAAATATTAAATTGTTATAGGATATTTAAAAAAAAAGAAACAAAAACTAATTAAAGCGCATTACATAGGCAAGTTACATTTTTCAATCTTCAATTTTAAGACTAACAAGACTATCTACTGTTTATATATTTGGTAACTGTTACCCGGGAGCCTATGTAATAGAACGATTTCTAAAATGGAAAAATAAACAGATAATGTTCTGCTCCACATATGAGTCAAAACTGTCTCTCATTTTATATATCTGCAGTTATATAGATTAGCATTCTTTGCTGGCCATCCTGAATGTTGGAAGGTTGTCCTAAGGGGAGAATGTATTGTAAATGTTCCTTCTTTTCCGTTCCATTTATGTTCCTTTAGATGTAAAAGAGGTGATGACAGAGTTAAAATTGTTAGATGGATATTTTTCGTTTTTTGTTAAGAATTTGCGTGAGTATTAGTACAGGTGCTCTTTTTCTGTATTGTATTAAATGTATTTACATTAAAGAAGAGCCACTCCTATAACTCAATAAAAATACAAGTGCTTCACCACATTATATACAGAGGTTAAATTACTTCCCTTTATCCTTCTTCCTTTCTGAGAAATTCAACAGATCCTTCAATGTTCCATATGGTAAGTTTTCTTATTATACTAATAAGAGAGATCCACGTGGCAAATGTAAAGATAATTTAGGCTGCTTATTATCATTATTGTTATGATATATTTTTTATACACCAATAAATTCTGCAGAGCTAGATACTTTAAGAAAGGGTTTAACACATTATAGTTATCCGGTAGATACCTATTGATTGAATTAAATGGTTGCTGGTACCAGTCATTGAGTGTTGAGTTTGATATAGTGCTGTATGTACTATGAAAGGAGGCAGGGCCTGCCTTAGGTCTTAAGATGCCCTGTGTGAAAAAACTTGACAGCGCCCCCCCCTCTAATCCATGTATAGTGCGTGTGTGTGTGTGTATATACAGGTGTAGTGTTTGTATAGGGGACAGTCATACACACAGTTAGTAACACACACACATTTACAGTCACACACAGTTGCAGTCACACACAGTTACTGTGACACACAGGCAGTCACACACACAGTTACAGTCACACACACAGGCAGACATACACACACAGTTACAGTCACAGATAGGCAGACAGTCACAGTCACACACACAGATAGACAGTCAGTTACAGTCATGTACACAATCAAACAGTCACACACACAGTTAAAGTCACACATACAGGCAGAGTCTCACACACACACACACACAGTTACAGTCACGCACACACACAGTTACATTCAAAAACACAGGTAGACAGTCACGTACACAAGTAGACAGTTACACACACACAATTAGTCACACACACAGGCAGACAGTCACACAGACACAGTTACAGTCACGTACACAAGCAAACAGTCACACATGCATAAAGTTAAAGTCACACATACAGGCAGAGTCTCATACACACACAGTTACAGTCACACACACTCAGAGTTACAGTCAAAATCACAGGTAGACAGTCATGTACACAGGTAGACAGTCACACACACACACAGGCAGACAGTCACATACACATACAAGCAGGCAGACAGTCACACACACAGTTACAGTAACACACAGGTAAACAGTCACGCACAGGCAGACAGACAAACACAGAGTTAAAGTCACACATACAGGCAGACAGTCACACACACACACAGGTAGACAGTCACATACACAAACAAACAGTCACACACAGTTACAGTCACATACATAATTGCAGTCACCCACAGGCAGAAAGTCACACACACAGTTGGTCATCCACAGGCAGACAGTCACACACACACAGTTACAGACACACACACACAGGCAGACATAGACACACAGTTACAGTCACACACAGGCAGACAGTCACACACACACACACACACACACACACACTGGTAGATAGTCACATACACAAGCAAACAGTCACACACACAGGCAGACAGTAACACACACACAGTTAAAGTCACACACACAGGCAGAGGGTATGTCATAAATTAAATACAATATGCGACTTCCTTTAACAATGTGTTTTGAAAGTATTTAACGTTATGCATTTAAAAATCATGGAAAAACAAGTTACCTGCGCTCTCTCCTTAATCCCTATGTATTTTTAAACAAATGGAGGTTTTTTAGTTACCTCCAGTGGCCATGAGAGGATAAGCCCACCTGCCAACGTCAAGGCAGACCCCCCCCCAGGTGGCTCCTAACTAGCCATTCACCCTGCTTCCATGAGCTTCTGACAAAGATGTCTAATGAGACAGAAGAGCCGGTCTCCATTCACATCTAACTACACAAAAACCACTGTTCGTATGGTGCAGCTGGTTACATAAGAGTGTTCCCCTCGTTCGGTAGATTATATCTACCAAATGCCAGTTTGATTCGTGAAGGGGAATGTATACATCCAGGACCGGGCGTTCGCATGTTTGCCTTGCCGAAAATAGTTCCAGGCAATTCATGCGTACGCCCGCTGACCACGTTCGTGAGTTTTAAGATGGCCGCCATCCTTTGTTCTCGCCACGTGTTCGTATGCCGAATGGCGGCCACCCAGGAGCAATTAAGTTGTGGTTTTCTCCCCGTTCTAAGGCTGATTGCTACCCAGGGTAGGTGGTCTCTTGTTCGGTAAACGAATACCAGCTTTGGCATACATAACCAAAGAACCGAATACAGAATACAAGTATTTAAACAGCAGGGAGAGGATATAACTGAAGGCACACAGGTAAGTCCAAGAGATCCTTCACAGGGTCTGACTGCCTAAACTGGACCCGGCCCTTCGGGTTTACATCGGTTTACGAGCTGCATGTTGTCTCTTTCTCTCTAGACACTGTCCAAGACACAAGTCGTGACCATCTCAGCGGTCATCATACTCTGGGTTTAACCACAAGCCATGATTGACTGAGAGAACCTTCAGACAAATTTATATATATTTCCATGGGAGAGCAAGGTCCTGGTGTCTGCAGGGTTGCGAATGCCCAACAGTGGAAATTGGGTGACTGCCTTGTACAGAGTGCCGCATCCCTAATTTGCCATTGTTTGTTTCTTTTGTTTTGTTTATGTTATGACCTTAGTTTGCTGTTTTGTTTTGCTCTGCTGACCAAAGGAGTGTATTTGACTATGCTATAATGTTGCCACTCAGTTCTGCTCCACTGGGTTTTGTTTCGGGTGTTTATGTTTGTGTCTGTATCTGTTTTACTTAACAAAAAAGTGCAGTTGCCTTGTTTGTGTATGTTGTACTGATATATACCACTCTATAGTCATGCTAAGCCTATTTGCTTATAAATTAGCCATATAGCTATCATTTCTCACCTGATGTTATACCTATATCTGTGATTGTATTAATGCACATAAAAAACATTCCATTACAGACTTACATAGGTAATGGTTTGGGTTTTATGAACCAAAAATACTAATGTACATGATTTTACATGTTGTAAAACTAAACGTTCTCACTGTGCATTGTAGATCACCACTTGGCATTGCTTCCTGGCATTTATGAAAAGTGAAATGTGGAATTTGAGGGTGCACGACAAGTACATGCATTTCTTAGTGTTGCTGATGAAATGAGCTTATCTCATATAAAATGCATGATTATCAGCACAAACACAAATATTAAACTGTTTTCAAAATGTTCAAAGCTTTATCAAATATCAGAACTCATGCATTACATAGAGGATTTGGTCACACCATCTATGTTAAGTCCACAGCAATGCAGAATCACTTCAATATCTGTGAATCCTAAAGGAACACTATAAGGTTAGAAATACAAACATGTATTCCTGACCCTGTAGTGTTAAAACCACCATCTAGCCCCCCTGGCCCTCCCTTGCCTCATTAACTATAGTAAAATCTATCAAGTCTGCTGCTGCTGGCTCTACCCGTGATCTGCCTGCTTGGCTAACTTCTTCACTCGTGTGGTTCTGTGCCAAACACAATGCTTTCCTATTGGATTGGCAGAGACTGTCAAGGAGGCAGTTCAGGGGCAGAGCCAGCACAAGTCAAACACAGCCCTGGCTAATCAGCATCTCCTCATAGTGATGTATTGAATCAATGTATCTCTATGAGGAACATTCAGTGTCTCCATGAAGATGGTGAAGACATTGAATGGCAGTGCTGCACGCTGTGCAGCACTGCCCCATGAAGCAGCTCTAGTAGCCATATGAGGAGTGGCCAGTGGAGTTATCCCTAGGCTTTAATGTAAACACTGCATTTTCTCTGAAATGACAGTCTTTGCTGTAAAAAGCCTGAAGGGAATGATTATACTCACCAGAACAAATACAATAAGCTGTTGTTGGCCTGCTGACTATAGTGACCCTTTAATTGAATTTTATTATTGTAGATAAACACAATAGCTGCTAGCTCACTGCTCAAAGGAACACTGTAGGATTAGGAATATAAATGTGTAATTCTAACACTATAGTGCCCTTCTAACTAGTGAGGTTACCACCCCCCTCCCCATCCTTATTTTTTCTCCCTTACAGCACCATTCTCTGTGATGCCAACCCATCTTCTTGGCTAATATCATCAAGATTGATGTTTTCAGACAATCCAATGCTTTCCGATAGTAAAGCATTGGATGGCTAGTGCATATGTACAGTGGCGTCATTAGGGGGGGACCAGAGGGGGCCATGCCCCCCCATACATCATGCTGTGCCCCCCCTTGTGCCCCCCAAATGCCAGCGACTTACTGGCCATGTGCTTCAATTCTATTCCCTCGGGAATGCAGGACAGAGGGGCTGGAACGATGCTGGGTGTTTTCAACAGCTTCCCCAAGACAGGCCCCGTCCCCAAATTAAGCCCCGCCTCCCACACATAAGCCCCGCCTCCCGGCGTTAAGCAGCAGACCAGCTGCTGCTGGAAAGGCAAGAAGATGGCTGTCTGACGGCCCAGCAACAGCCTCCAGTGACAGGTAGGCTTGGTGTGTGTGTGTGTCTGCCTGCTAGTGAGGAAGCTTGTGTGTGTGTATGGACTCAGCAGTCTGTGTGTGTGTGTGTGTGTATGGACTCAGCAGTCTGTGTGTGTGTTTGTGTGTGTGTGTATGGACTCAGCAGTCTATGTGTGTGTGTGTATGGACTCAGCAGTCTGTGTCTGTATGTGTGTGTGTGTGGACTCAGCAGTCTGTGTCTGTGTTTGTATGGACTCAGCAGTCTGTGTGTCTGTGTGTGTGTGTGTGTATGGACTGTATCAAGGGAAATGTGTTTGTTTTTAATAATCCTTGGTGGAAAATAATGAATTCTCCACCAGGGATTATTAAAAAAAAGCAAAAAACACTTTGTGTCGGTGGCGGGGCTTAACGTGGCAGGGGCGGGGTAAAACTGCGGTGAGGGCAGGGTTAAATGTGCCCCCCTACTTTTGTCCCTGGCCCACCATGTGCCTCCCTAAAAATGAATCCTAGAGACGCCACTGCATATGTACTGCAAAATGCCGTGCTAAACCAATACAATAGCCATGTTGTACTTGGCTATCTTGCCATACGCGCCTGTAGAGTGACAGCCACTAGAGAGTAAAGCAGTCTGCAGATAGGGACATGGCAATTTTGAGATGAAGTGGTCTGGGTGCCTATACTGTCCTTTTTACTACCCTAAAAGGCTCTCATATGCCTAATATTCAGGCCTGGGAAACACCCAAAACATGCGTTAACCTGTGGCATATAAATATGTAAATAATGTCTTCAAACACAGCCCTCTTGAAAAATTCAAAAGCAGACCTTGGCAGACAATCTTCCTCTGCTTGGGTTCTCTTACAGTTGTAGATGTTATAGTTGTTATAGCTCTGCCAGAGTGACTCTTAAAGATGTAACTAATCTGTCCTGCACGCAAGCACAAGCATACACCCTTGTAGCCACTGGAATCTTGTTAGTGCATTGTGAAGTCAGCATTGCAGAAGCTTTTTCTACTGTATTCCTGTCTGTGATTGGATGTGCTGTATTGTGATGTCTGCACTTTATGATGTCACCAATACACAGTTGAGTAGCAGCTATGCATGAAGATTTATTGTATATCAATATCTGTGATTTGTAGTTGAGATAGCTTATTGAAAATTATTAATATCTTAGTGTAATGGTATTTATTACATTCAAATGAAACCTGTGCTTTATAATTACTAACTTGAACACTTTTGTAGTTGTTTATGTTATCAACTTCTAAATTTCCATTGAGCTTTGTTATACATTATGGTGGTATCCCGTGAAATATTGCTTCTTGAAGTGACCAGTCATTTTATATTTTCTAAAATAAAATATATCTTTAAAGCTCTTTCCCTTAGCAGCAAATTGTAATAGATTTAAATATAATTGGAAAAATTATTTTAGCACAAATTTTGCCAATTCGTTTTCAATTCACTACATTTTGGTGTTCAGCTAATTCTGTATTCACTTTTCAAAAAATGTTAAAAAAAAAATGTAAACTTTTATTCAAACATGTATTTATTTTTTCTTATAGAACATTCTGAAGATGATTTCGATAGAGAGGTAATTATCTCTTATAATAATGTAATATATGTTGTATTCATGAGACATGAGGGAACTTTAGTATACAATTTCTATGCAAATGTATATTGTTTGTTTACGTACAGAAAAAAAGATTATTTGCAGCACTTCATATATAGTTGTCTTTTTAGTTCTACCTTCCTTATCTTTCAGCCAATTTGTTGCTTAGCTTCCAAAGATGATGTAAAACTAGTTTATGTGAGGTGGGAAAAAACCTTTTTACCAAATCTTTATACCAAGTTAATACCAGGCCAAATATGAGGATTCCTGGGAAGTTCAATGCACCACCTTCTTAACATTGTAGAAAGTCTTTATTGCTTGAGTTAGTGCTCATAGGTGAGATTGCAGATTCTCCCAGATTCCTGCAGGTGTTATAGGAAAAATTGTTCTGGAATTTTCGTAATTTTTTTCGTGCGAAGATGACCACGATGGCATCCAGAATGGTTCACATAATCACAGAATGCCATAAAATATATATTAGTTTCTGCATAGCAACCTCTGAACAAAACTACAGTTATTTCATCACATTTGGTTCTGCTGTATCAATAAAGTACCATGATAACCTAAACATCGACAACTTGCTTTATAACTTGCAAAGATGGTAGGTCTATCCAGCTGAACTGGCCTTAGGCTTAAATATTCTTCATGCACTCAAGAATGCCCACCTATGGCATACTGGAATAATAAAATGCCATTGTGGAAACACCATCAATGTTGCATTAGTAGTGGGTTTATGTAGTAACAAAACATGTACTTAATAAAGCAAGCAAGGTAGAAGTGTAATTGGTTATTTTATGAGTTATGAAGAAGAGTACTAGAGAAATTTGCCAATGGGGTTTAGAAGAAGAGAGATGGCCCTATCAAGGAAGGAGAGGGTGGGATTAAGGTCACTGTGTGCATTTTATTTGTAATTGAGTTTTTTTGTTATTGTTAGATATATATTTTGATGGAATAATCATTTCTTTTTCAGGGTGCAGGTGGTAGCAGTTCACTGAAAGTGGTGCACTTTGGCTTAGTGTGAAGCATACACAGATCCTGCTTGCGAGTGTCACATATTTTGGGGATATTTTGCTGGAGTTGTCCCTAGTTACCATTGTGTCACTACATGTAATGTATTTCACAGTAATTGGTATTTCTCTCTCTGTACGCAGCGTTTAGCTCTCTGGGCGAGGGTTGCCAGATCCACTGGTTATATATCAATCACACATATTGATGGGCAGCACATAAAGAGTGCCACCCTACAGCATGTAAATTCCCAACTTTGCAGATTTAAAATCTGTTAAAAGGGACATTTTAAGTACCAATACAACTTTAATGCATTTTATAGTATGCTGTATTTTTTTGCATGCTCAAATCTTTATTTGCACACAACATAATGTTTTGCAGAATGCAGCACCATACACCTGCCTACTTAGCCACGCCCCCTCATGCCAGAAAGTCTTCCTTATCAAATGTATGTACACAGTCTCAGCCCCAACAGCACGGAGCGAGCTGCTTTTAATTCACACCCTGGCTGCAGACAGTCAGAGAAGTTATAAACAGGTAGTGATATATTTACTATATATGTCTCTGGGTGTCCCCTCCTTCTAATGGAGGTTACTTTGTAGTTCAAATTATTCTATACTGTCAACGGCTGAGCTGTATGCATACACTTGATAAGTCTATATAACTGAAAAGGAATTAAGAGCTGAAACAGGTCTGTTAATAAATAGCAGAAATAGGCCTGCCAAGGTTCTTTCTTCTTGACTGTAATAATAATAGCTGGTTGTTGTGCTTTAGGTGGGTAGATATGCAAAACAAAAAAAAGTCCAATGGTGGAGTATATCTAGATGTCTGGACTGGAATGGTTGTAAAAAGACACTTGCATTCACAAGAGCTCCAGACCAGCTCTACGGTATTGTGTATGGGCAGAACAATCCACGCCTTAAATATATGGATATCTTCTTTTGATACATTTTTATCCTCGTTAAAACATGTAATGGAAAGCAGAACAAAGGAGCAATATATAGTTTAGTACCATCATACACACTTAGATATTCTAAAATGTGTATATCATATGCACTCACCTGATTCAGAGTCAAAAGTGGCTCCAATACGGTAGTCTGAAGAGGTACAATCCCCACTCTTGGACAACATTCAGCCAGTTGTGGTCAGCGGTGTAAAACAAAGCGGGTGGAATTAAAGTCACTGTAGTGCTCTCTGTAGATGGCAACTGTATAGTAAGTAAAATAATTCTACTTAAATTAATCTGAGCCATTGGTGGTATTGCTCAGTCCTCCAGGCTTTAGTGTATAGTATCCCCATTAAGGATATAATCAATGCAGTGTTTTTTTTACTATAAATTTTTTATATGTTTTCTAAACAGTTAAAAATAAAGCAATTTTTTTATCCTGTTACAGTGATCATATATAGCATTCTTTTATTTACTACATGGTTTTCGTCTACAAAGAGCACTATATTTGCGTTTTGTTTTACATATTACCGCTATTTTTATGTCTGAAGTAAGGGGCATGGCTGAAGAGGCAGGCTCATGATGCAGCATTCTGCAAAACAAAAATGTATTAAGATTTGACCATACAGAAAATACAGCATATTAATACGACCAAATGCATTAAAGATGTGTTGGTGTCTGGAGCGTCCCTTTAAATAAAATATGAACACTCACTAAAGCAGGTCATAACATTTTATGTGTTGCATGAAATAATATCGAGTGAAAATGGCCCCGTCCAAGCCCCACCCAATATGCTACCCCAAGGTCCACCACAAACCATTTTTATATATATTTACACTATTTTATATTAAAATGCCAGCTAGTGCACACACAGTTACACAGATTATGTTACAAATAAAAACTCACACAGTTACACACATAAACACTCATACAAACTGTTACATACATACAAACTACAGGTACACACAAACTGTTACATGTTCTCTGAGTTACACTTACACTATTACACATAGACACGCTATTACACATATACACGTAAACAATCACAGACACACAAATTGTTGCATATACTCACAGACACACACTAGTGTATCTGTGATGGTCTGCAATTGGCTTATGGTTAGCTCCTGGCAGGGGTGCCCTCCCCACACACACACCTGCGGCATCAGAGTGCGCTGGGCAGATGAAGGAGATCTTTGATCTCCATGTTGGTCCATGAAGGAACAGTGCTCCCTCTTTCCAACCAGTTGAAAAAGGGATGGTCAAAGCTCCCCCTTTGGGTCAGCAGTACTCTTCATGGGCTAGCTAGGAAGATCCTTTAAACTTTCCAGTCATCATCAGCCCGTGGCCAGTGCAACCTACTGGGCATTAGCCTGATGGGTGCTGTTGCTTAACCACGCTGCATAGTAGGGGGGAGGGAGAAAGAGCAGGGTGGCATTTTGCTATTTTTTAAAGATGGCAAGCACAGAAAAGGGGACTTGGGGCTATTAATAATAAATGGCAGCATTTACACCCATGTTTTTTCCGGGGTCCACTCAGAGCTCTAGCCCCGGTCTGACCTCCCCCTGCCGACAACCCTCATGGTGGATCTGGAAATCCTAGAGCCATGCCATACTGAGAAGATAAACAAAGTAGCAGCCTTTTTTTTCTAATTGTTTAAAAATATTAAAACTTCTTAACCATAATTTAACAATTTACATTTATTCTCAAAAATATTTTTATTTTTCTATAGTTCAAAGTATGCCAAATGTTATGTCTGGGGGCCTATGATTCAATTCACATATTATTCGTATAGATACTGTTGAAGATTCATGCACTATTTTATATTCAGTGTAATGTATTGCCATGATTGTCTCTTTTTTTTTTTTCTGGAAAAACCAGCTCTGTGTGAAGTGGAAACACTGATGCCATTAATGTGTATCTATTGAAATAAAGACCCCAGCAGCAGATAAGATATTTAGCATTTCCTTCAAATGATATCTCTGTTCTAACAATGCGCCCTGGCAATGCAGATTTCATTTCCACTTAAGTGGGTGCAAAGCATTCTATTGAGAGCGTAGAAGATACTATCTCCCTTTACATTACCTCCATGAAAGAACGCGCTTTCGCAGGCACAATCATTTTTCCAAGAAAGCGTTCATTTTTTTTATAATCTTAAATATAATCTTGCTAAAATAACCATTATTTTTCCTTTACAAAACCTATAAAGTGCTTTTATCCACCATTCCATGTGATCTTACTATTGGAAATTGCATATTAGTGTTAACCTCGTTCCCCATTATAAAATTCTGTGAAGAATTCATAAATTGTGTTGGTTGCCAATATACCTTTTTATATTATAATGTGATCCCTTAATTTCTTTAGTGCTTAATGTCTTATTTATTATAAGACTTAATTGTATAGCAGGGAATGCATATATTGTCCCCCTCCTGCTATTGTCTTCTCCGATCTCTTCCCCCTCTCTTGTAGGGTTATGCAAAAAAGCTCCCCCACATCCTCATGAAGCCGTTTAATCCATCTCTATTAACACATTGCTTTTCAGTTTTCTAGGAAGAGAGTAAGACCATGGACTGAAAGAAAAAATCATAGAAACATAGAAACATAGAATGTGACGGCAGATAAGAACCATTCGGCCCATCTAGTCTGCCCAAATCTAGTCTAAATTATTATTATCATTTAGTCAATGCTTTATTTTATTTTTTTTAGGGGTATGGGCTGCGATGAGTTCACATATACTTTGAGCATGTGAACATTTTTCGTAATTTTTTTTTATACCTTGTTAAAATTCTGTTAATAAAAAATGATAAAACAAATGGGCCAAATTACTTTTCTATTTTTCCAGCTTTTCATCTCTCCAAGACTTCCTTTGTTCAAGACAGCATATTTATTTATTTATTTATAAAATATTTTAATAGGAAGGATACGTTGAGATTTCTCTTGTTTTCAAGTATGTCCTGGCTTCTAGTTTATCTATAGTCCATATGCACTCCAAGGCTTAGATAGGCAAATCTATTGGAACTACAGTGTCCAGCAGCAACGTTGGACCAAAAGGTCATTTTTTTTTATAATTCTGTTTTTATTGAGTTTTCACATTAAAAATATAGTTGTACAGACAGGAAATTGGTGACAGACAAGGCATTGATCTCTTGTTTTCAAGTACGTCCTGGGTCTTTGTCCACAAAACATTGCATTGTTACAATAGGATCCAATATTACAAAAATACAATATACAAACTATATATATATATATATATATATATATATATACAAATATAAATTGAATACGTAATGACAGGTGCATTCTGTGCTGAGGTATATTGCAATAGTGTCACGACTGCTAGTGTGGTCCAACACGCAGAAACTATGTAAACATATACATAAAAAAGGAAAGGAAATAAAAGGACAGAGCGTAAACCGGACCTTAGAATGGCCGGACTAATACGCTAGAGATAGAGAATGGTCAAAGGGAAAGCCGAGGTCAACGAAGACAGAAATACTCAGATACCGTTTAAACAAGCCAAGTCAGGGAAACCAGAATTCGGAATAACCAGGGAAAAGCCAAGATCAGGATACCAGGAAGTAATATTCACAAAGATAAACGCACTCTCGGGAACCAGGAAAACGGTTGTGAAACGACCAGACAAGACGGGGAGCATGAACCCGGTCTGCAAGAACCCAACTACGTTCCTCCGGGCCATATCCCTTCCAGTCAACCAGATAAGACAGAACACCTCTAGAGAACTTGGAGTCTAAAATAGTTTGGACTTCGTACTCCTCTTGATTACCTACTACCAAGGGCGGAGGAGGAACAATCATTTTTGTGTATCGATTGCAAGTGAGGGGCTTAAGCAATGATACATGGAAGGAATTAGCAATTCTCATATGAGCAGGGAGTGCCAATGAATAAGTCACAGGATTTATACGACGGAGGACACGAAAGGGACCTATGAATCGAGGAGCTAGTTTCATGGAAGGAACCTTGAGTTTGATATGATGTGTGGACAACCAAACCCTGTCCCCCACTTGATAAACAGGATTGGCACCCCGTTTCTTATGAGATTGAACTTTAGTACGTTTAGAGGCATTCTGTAATGCTGAATGAACAGAATCCCAAGTGTCTACAATAGAAGTCAAACGGGTGTTTAATGCAGGAATATCAGTGCCCGAAAATGCAGAAGGTAAAATAGTGGGGTGATAACCTTGATTTACAAAAAATGGACTCTGACTCGCGGATTCGTGAGTCGCATTATTTCTGGCAAATTCAGCCATGGGTAAGAGTTCGAACCAATTGGACTGATTGACATCGATAAAGCAACGCAAATAGGATTCTAAAGATTGATTGGCTCTTTCTGCGGCACCATTAGTCTGAGGGTGGTACGAAGAGGAAAATTAAAGTTCCATGCCCAACTGTTTACAGAAGGCATGCCAGAACCTAGAGATAAATTGGGTTCCTCTGTCAGAAACAATGTTTTTTGGTACTCTGTGTAAGCGAAAGATTTCCCTTATGAAAATTTGGACTAGATCTTGAGCAGATGGTATAAAATGTGCCATCTTGGAAAATCTATCTACAACCATGAGGATGGTGTTATGCCCACTAGAACTGGGAAGTTCCACAATGAGATCCATGGCTAAATGGGTCCATGGAGCATCGGGTATTGGAAGTGGCTGTAGCAACCCAGGGGGAGATCGATGAGATGTTTTAGAAACTGCACATATTTGACATGCCCCTACATAGTCTTTAACGTCACCTCTGAGTGTAGGCCACCAAAATTTTCTGTAAATAGCAGAGAGAGTTTTATGTTTTCCAGGATGTCCTGCTGTCAGATTATCATGAAACACTCCAAATACTTTCTTCCTTAATAAGGGTGAATCATACAGTTTGTCCTGAGGTTTCCCCACGGGTGCCTGAGTTTGATCTGCTATTATGGCACCAAAGAGTGGAGAAGATATTTCAGTAACTGTAGTAGCAATAAGACATTCTGGAGGTACGATCGGGGATACCTCTTGTTCAGGGGCTTCATCTGTCTCAAACTGTCTAGAGAGTGCATCTGCCTTGGTATTCTTTGTCCCGGGCCTGTATGTAATTATAAAATTAAACCGGGAGAAGAATAATGATCATCTAGCCTGTCGGGAGGACAATCTCTTAGCATCCCCAATATAAGCCAAATTCTTATGATCTGTAAAAATCAAAAGTGGCTCTTTGGAACCTTCCAAGAGATGCCTCCATTCCTTAAGGGTGAGAACAATGGCCAGTAATTCCCTATTGCCGATGTCATAATTTCTCTCTGCTGGAGTTAATTTTCGAGAGAAAAAGCCACAGGGATGTAAAGGCGCATCAGGACTCTCTCTTTGAGACAGAATGGCTCCTACTCCTGTGTCTGACGCATCTACTTCTAAAATAAAAGGTTTGGTCAGATCAGGGTGCGTCAGGAGAGGTGCTGTAACAAATAAAGATTTTAATCTTTCTAATGCCTCCTTTGCTTCTTTGGACCATAAATTACAATTTGCTCCTTTCTTGGTTAGGTTGGTTATAGGAGCGATTACTGATGAGAAATTCTTAATGAACTTACGGTAATAATTTGCAAAACCTATAAAGCGTTGTGTAGCTTTAAGGCCTTTGGGTAACGGCCATTGCAAGACTGCTTCCAGTTTGTTTGGGTCCATTTTGAAACCAGAAGGGGATATAACATAGCCAAGAAACTGTATCTCAGTCTGGTCAAATTGGCATTTTTCCAGCTTACAGTATAAGCCATTTTTTAACAGGGTTTTTAGTATGATTCTCACATGTTCATGATGAGTTTGTAGGTCTGGGGAATAGATGAGAATATCGTCTAGATACACTAGTACGAATATGTGAAGATATTCAAGTTAATCAAGTCCTGAAATACCGCTGGGGCGTTGCATAGGCCAAGCGGCATGACCAGGTATTCATAATATCCCATTCTCGTATTAAACTCATGCCCTTCCTTAATTCTGACTAGGTTGTATGCGCTCCTCAGAAAGAGTTTTGTGAATACTCGGGCACCCCTCAACCTATCAAATAGCTCAGAAATAAGGGGAATGGGATAGGCGTTTTTAATCGTAATTTTATTTAGACCCCTATAATCAATACAAGGGCATACGTCTCCTTCTTTTTTAGAAACGAAGAAGAACCCAGCCCCAGCAGGTGAAGAGGATCTTCTTATGTGACCCTTTCTGAGAGCATCCTTAATGTATTCTTCTAAACAAAGGGTTTCTTGAGGAGAATGTGCATAAACTCCTCCTTTAGGGGGCATAGTGCCAGGTAACAAATTAATGGCACAGTCGTAGGGCTTATCTGGAGGTAATACCTCCGACTGAACCTTGTTAAATACTTCTTTTAAGTCCAAATACTGTGGTGGGATTTCTGTGGTTAAGGGAGGTGCTATAGGTACATTGATGGTACCAATTCGTTTAGACACCTGTTTTAAGCAATGACCTCTGCAACTCTGTCCCCAACTCACAATCTCTCCTTCAACCCAATCTTGACATGGATTGTGTTTCTGGAGCCAAGGAAAACCGAGTATTATTGGACATGTAAGGGAAGATATAATTTGAAAAACCATTTCTTCAGAATGTAAGAAACCTACTGAGACAGTGATTGGTATAGTTTCGTGTGTGATGAGAGGTTGAGTAAGAGGTCTCCCATCAATAGCCTCTACTGCTATGGGTCTGTCTTTCTGCCTTAAAGGCAGAATGTTTGGCAGAAAATTCCTTATCAATAGTGATGTCCCGAACCGTTCGCCGAACGGTTCGCCACGGACTCATCATTGAGTAAACTTTGACCCTGTACCTCACAGTCAACAGACACATTCCAGCCAATCAGCAGCAGACCCTCCCTCCCAGACCCTCCCACCTCCTGGACAGCTCACTAAGAATGCAGCTTCACAATGAATGTAAAATGGATGCTGTCCAGGAGGTGGGAGGGTCTGCTGCTGATTGGCTGGAATGTGTCTGCTGACTGTGAGGTACAGGGTCAAAGTTTACTCAATGATGAGTCCGTGGCGAACCGTTCGGGACATCACTACTTATCAAGGAAATTCTCCGCTGCCCCACAGTCAATCATGGCCTCACACTGAACAGTAGTTTTCTTACAAAACAGAGTGATTGTAATAAGAAAGCGATTCTGAGTCAATTTAGGGGACATATACATCACACCTAAGGTCGGTCCCTGAACGTGCCTTAGGTTTGCAAGTTTTCCGGCCGAACCGGACAAGAAAGCCTCTGATGTCCTCTTTTGCCACAATATAGGCACAACCCCTCATTGCGTCTGTATTGTCTCAGTCAGTTTGGTAATGCCCAATTGCATGGGTTCGGCTTCTGCAGGTGGAGCATGACTAACAGTCACTGGGTTAGAGAAACAAGGGGCTATAGACAAGTTTGTACGTCTAGTACGCTGTTTGTTTTTCTCCCTCTCTCTGAGCCTGTTGTCAATGTCAATCATGTATGCAATAAAATCATTAAGATTAACCGGAAGGTCTCTGGCAGCGGTTTCATCTTGTATATTTTCCGCTAAACCTTCCAAAAAAGCAGCCACCAAACCACTATTGGTCCAGTCAACCTCAGAAGCTAATGTCCTGAACTCTATGGCGTAATCGGCTACAGAGCGGGTGCCATGTTTTATTCTCATTAAGGCTCTGGCAGCGTTTTTCTCTTTTCCCTTTGGCTCAAAAGTGGCTTTAAATGCCGTTAAAAATGAATTACAATCACAGGCAACTGGATTTCCACTCTCCCATAAGGGATTGGCCCAGGTTAAGGCCTTGCCTATTAATTGGTTCATAAGATAGCCAATCTGTGACCTATCTGTAGGGAAGGAACCAAGGGAAGCCTCGAAATGATATTCTATTTGGTTAAGGAAACATCTGAATTCTTTAGAATCACCTCCAAAACGAGGGGGAGGTGAAAGGGTTATGGTTGGAGGATTATATACTACAGGTGAAGGCATAGGTGGTGGAACTACAGGTGGTACCGGGGGATAAGCAGTTCTCTGGAGCAAGGTCTGGAACGCTTGGGCAAACTGATCTAACCTGTGGTCCATATCCTCCACCCTGTTCTCACAGGCTATCATACAGGGAGTGCAGAATTATTAGGCAAGTTGTATTTTTGAGGATTAATTTTATTATTGAACAACAACCATGTTCTCAATGAACCCAAAAAACTCATTAATATCAAAGCTGAATATTTTTGGAAGTAGTTTTTAGTTTGTTTTTAGTTATAGCTATGTTAGGGGGATATCTGTGTGTGCAGGTGACTATTACTGTGCATAATTATTAGGCAACTTAACAAAAACAAATATATACCCATTTCAATTATTTATTATTACCAGTGAAACCAATATAACATCTCAACATTCACAAATATACATTTCTGACATTCAAAAACAAAACAAAAACAAATCAGTGACCAATATAGCCACCTTTCTTTGCAAGGACACTCAAAAGCCTGCCATCCATGGATTCTGTCAGTGTTTTGATCTGTTCACCATCAACATTGCGTGCAGCAGCAACCACAGCCTCCCAGACACTGTTCAGAGAGGTGTACTGTTTTCCCTCCTTGTAAATCTCACATTTGATGATGGACCACAGGTTCTCAATGGGGTTCAGATCAGGTGAACAAGGAGGCCATGTCATTAGATTTTCTTCTTTTATACCCTTTCTTGCCAGCCACGCTGTGGAGTACTTGGACGCGTGTGATGGAGCATTGTCCTGCATGAAAATCATGTTTTTCTTGAAGGATGCAGACTTCTTCCTGTACCACTGCTTGAAGAAGGTGTCTTCCAGGAACTGGCAGTAGGACTGGGAGTTGAGCTTGACTCCATCCTCAACCCGAAAAGGCCCCACAAGCTCATCTTTGATGATACCAGCCCAAACCAGTACTCCACCTCCACCTTGCTGGCGTCTGAGTCGGACTGGAGCTCTCTGCCCTTTACCAATCCAGCCACGGGCCCATCCATCTGGCCCATCAAGACTCACTCTCATTTCATCAGTCCATAAAACCTTAGAAAAATCAGTCTTGAGATATTTCTTGGCCCAGTCTTGACGTTTCAGCTTGTGTGTCTTGTTCAGTGGTGGTCGTCTTTCAGCCTTTCTTACCTTGGCCATGTCTCTGAGTATTGCACACCTTGTGCTTTTGGGCACTCCAGTGATGTTGCAGCTCTGAAATATGGCCAAACTGGTGGCAAGTGGCATCGTGGCAGCTGCACGCTTGACTTTTCTCAGTTCATGGGCAGTCATTTTGCGCCTTGGTTTTTCCACACGCTTCTTGCGACCCTGTTGACTATTTTGAATGAAACGCTTGATTGTTCGATGATCACGCTTCAGAAGCTTTGCAATTTTAAGAGTGCTGCATCCCTCTGCAAGATATCTCACTATTTTTGACTTTTCTGAGCCTGTCAAGTCCTTCTTTTGACCCATTTTGCCAGAGGAAAGGAAGTTGCCTAATAATTATGCACACCTGATATAGGGTGTTGATGTCATTAGACCACACCCCTTCTCATTACAGAGATGCACATCACCTAATATGCTTAATTGGTAGTAGGCTTTCGAGCCTATACAGCTTGGAGTAAGACAACATGCATAAAGAGGATGATGTGGTCAAAATACTCATTTGCCTAATAATTCTGCACTCCCTGTATGTTTACATAGTTCCGCAGGATCCACGGCCCTGTCGTAATGTCACGACTGCTAGTGTGGTCCAACACGCAGAAACTATGTAAACATATACATAAAAAAGAAAATAAAAGGACAGAGCATAAACCGGACCTTAGAATGTCCGGACTAATACGCTAGAGATAGAGAATGGTCAAAGGGAAAGCCGAGGTTAAGGAAGCCAGAAATACTCAGATACCGTTTAAACAAGCTAAGTCAGGGGAACCAGAATTCGGAATAACCAGGGAAAAGCCAAGATCAGGATACCAGGAAGTAATATTCACAAAGATAAACACACTCTAGGGAACCAGGAACAGGAAACCACGACAGGGCAAGGTACTGGGGTGAATTAGGGATTTAAATATCCCTCTCTAGGCTCTGATTGGTCAGAGGGTGACCTCTGACCCCAGAACATGCGTTGACGTTGTGACGTCACGCGCACGTTCGTATAATTTTGGGGGGTGGAGCCATGGATGGACGCGACCTCATGGTCGGCGCCATCTTGGATTTCCCCGAGGGGCGTGGAGGAGCAGTTCCCGGCTCACCGCTGAGCAGGTAAGCTCAGTGAGTTGGTGCGGTCGGGCACAGACGCACATGGCGGCGAGCCGGGGGCCGTGACACATAGATCTCTTAAAAGATTTTAGATTGAATGAAGATTTGACTGTGTCCCTGAGGTAATTCCATAATTGTGGTGCTCTGTAGGAAAAGGGGGTTGAGCCACTTTCTTTTTCTATTGCGGTATGCTATATATCATGCTAGTACTGGATCGGAGGTTATAGGAGGTGGAAACAGGCTGGGAGAGCATTCTACTCAGGTAGGGTGGGAGCTTCCCAGAAATGCTCTTATGCACAATGCTGGAAAGATAAAGAGTGTGTTGGGATTCCAGCGACAGCCAGTTTAGCTCTTTAAACATGTCACAGTGGTGGGTAAAGTAATTACATTCTAGTACAAAGCAGCAGAATGAATTATATAACGTATTAAGTTTATTACGGTGGGTTTGCGGTGCGGGTGCATACACTACATCTCCATAATCAATGACAGACATTACCATTTGTTGCACTATCGGTTTCCTTACTGTAGGGCTTAGGCAGGATTTGTTTCTGTACAGGGCACCTAGTTTTGGGTAAAGAGATTTTTTCAATGTGAAGGCCAGGGGTCTAGCAACATACCTAGATATTTAAAAGAGCAGACTGCTGCCAGTGTGCTATTTGAATTTGTTCTGATACACAATTGCTGATTTTGTAGTTTACGTAATTTAGGCACAGTTCCAAAGATCATTGTAACGGTTTTGTCAGTGTTTAGGAAGCGTTTGTTATTCGCTATCCACTTTTCTACCTCTGTGAATTGGTTTTGGAGCACAGCCTCAAACTGTGTAGCTTGGGTTTACTAGCGTAGATTACAGTGTCGTCTGCATACATGTGTACAGTTGAGGATTTGCAGACATTAGGCAGATCATTTATAAATAATGTGAATAGCAGGGGGCAGAGTATGGAGCCTTGGGGAACACCACACGTGACTGGAAGAGGGAGGGAAGTGCTATCAGAAATGGCCACATATTGCAATCGATATGAAACATATGATCGAAACCAGGTTAGTGGACGATCACCAATGCCTGAGATTTTACGTTTTTGCAAAAGAATGCCATGGTCTACTGTGTCAAATGCCTCGGCAAAATCAAGCGAAATAGCTCCAGTTAAGGCTCCTTGTTCCATGCCAATTTGGATGTCATTGCAAACTTTTAAGAGGGGAGTCGAAGTTGAGTGATTTGGTCGAAAGCCTTGAGTGATCAGGGATCAGATAATTTGATCATTGGTAATATTCACATACTTGCGTGTGGACGCATTTTTCCAAGATTTTTGACAATGACGATAGTTAGATATGAAAGTATTGTCACCACTTTTATGGATAGGTACAACTTTTGCAGTCTTCCAAAGTTTGGGTATGTATCCTGACACCAGGGATTCATTGATAAGGTTAGTGAGGTTTAGCAATTGCCGGCGCACCAAGCTTCAGGAACATTGCTGGGATTAGATCTGGTCCACACTGGTTTTTCATTTTGAAATCATTAAGATGTTTATAATGACACTAACAGACACAGGTCTAAAATTGAATTTCTCTAAATGAGGATTTTGAAGATTTGGCAGGGCCTGATCTTTATTTGCGGTCTGAAAATGAGTGTCATTTGTTATCTTAGCAACCAGGGTGGTACCACATCCAACAAAATAATGATTAAAGGTATTTGCTACATCTAGGGGGTATTGCAGTGTTTGGTTGTCCATTTTGACAGTGGAGGGTTTGGAGTGGATTGCATTGCTGTAAATTACCGTATATACTCGAGTATAAGCCGAGTTTTTCAGCACATTTTTTGTGCTGAAAAACCCCAACTCGGCTTATACTCGAGTCACTGTCTGTATTATGGCAATTTACATTGCCATAATACAGACTGGGGGCTGGCAGAGAGCTGTTACTTACCTCTCCTGCAGCTCCTGTCAGCTCTCTCCTCCTCCGCGCCGGTCCGGCAGCACCTCGGTCAGCTCCCAGTGTAAGTCTCGCGAGAGCCGCGGGGTCATAGTGCGGCTCTCGCGAGACTTACAGTGTGAGCTGACAGAAGAGCTGCACGGACCGGCGCGGAGGAGGAGAGAGCTGACAGGAGCTGCAGGAGAGGTAAGTAACAGCTCTGCCAGCCCCCCTCCTCCCCCCACTGAACTGCCAATGCCACTGGACCACCAGGGAAGGAGAGCCCCCCTCCCTGCCATGTATCAAGCAGGGAGGGGGGACAACAAAATAAATAAATTAATAATATATAAATAATAATAAAAATAATATTAAAAATAATATAAATAATAATAAAAAAATAATTAAAAAAATAATATAACAAAACAAATTAAAATATTAAAAAAAAATTTCATAAAAATGCCCACCCCCCCACCAAGGCTCTGCAACACAAACACACACAGCATCACACACACACTGCACTCATATACACACACAGCATTCACACACACACACTGCACTCAAATACACACACAGCATTCACACACACACTGCACTCACACACACACTGCACTCACACACACACTGCATTCACACACACACTGCATTCACACACACACTGCACTCATACACACACTGCACTCATATACACACACTGCACTCATATACACACACAGCATTCACACACACACTGCACTCATATACACACACAGCATTCACACACACACTGCATTCACACACACTGCATTCACACACACACTGCATTCACACACACTGCATTCACACACACACTGCATTCATACACACACACTGCACACTCATACTCACACACTGCACACTCATACTCACACACTGCACACTCATACACACACACTGCATTCATCATATACACACACTGTAAATAAATATTCAATTAATATAATTTTTTTAGGATCTAATTTTATTTAGAAATTTACCAGTAGCTGCTGCATTTCCCACCCTAGTCTTATACTCGAGTCAATACGTTTTCCCAGTTTTTTGGGGTAAAATTAGGGGCCTCGGCTTATATTCGGGTCGGCTTATACTCGAGTATATACGGTAGTATAGGTATTTGTTTGCTACGTACCATTGGAAAGAAGATGCTGCGTGTACTTGCTCATTTAATGGAATCATAGACTGGCTCTGTCTTTCATGAATTTATTCAATTATTTATTCCCCGACAGTAAGTACACCAGCAATGTGATCAAGGTAGGTGTAGTCTATCAGCCTGTTTCTCCACAATAAGCATCAGTAGGAAATCTTAACAAATAAATAAATGTATTTTACAAAATTACTTGCTAGTGTCTGCCTGAAAGACCGTATTAAGTTTATGGAAGCCACTGAAAACTTAAATAGAACCACTGCACTACTACTATATACAAATTGTTAAGAATATGTATGGGTTTTCTTGCCTTATAAACATCAGGACTAGGCAGTATCATATTTATTGGGCACTGGGTGATAGGTAGATAGAAGGGGGCACTTATTCATCCTCAGTGGGCTTCTGGTGAAGCCGCAGTCCTCCTGGTCCGGCACTGTATGATGTCGGAGTGTAGGCTGGGAAACTGTTCGCTTGTGCTCTAACTCCCTCACAGACAGCCAGAACCGTGAGGGAGTGTCTCTGCACCACAGAACACCAGGGAGTCAATTTCTAAAGAGCCGGGAGGGAAATCTTTTGATCCAGTTCGGGGGGTGGGTGACCATCAGAGTCTGATATTATCAGCGCCTCCTTGTGGCGCCCCGGGGGCACTTGCAACCACAGTCCCGTTAGATAGATAGCAAATGTAATGCCCATTGCTTAATCCAGCATTCAGATGACACGCTTTGTTAACACAGTTCTATTCTCCAGCGAGTTGGATTTTAAATGAAAAATAGTGGGTAGTGTCAGGTTCATAAACCATGAACTATTTATGAATTATGTTCCTATTTATATAAGTCTCTGTATTTAGTGAACCAAAAGTAATTGGACAATTGGCATATTCTTGGCTGGGTGTGTGTTGTTACATTGTTAGGTCTTGCGCAAGTGAACTAATAAAATATCTACGGCTCATTGTAGATTTGGAATTTGCAGTTGGAGTCTGTTGTCTCTTAGAATGAGAAGTGACAGAGCCAGTAAATCAAGCCATAGATAATTTAATCAAAGACATAGCAAACTAGAATTAAGTGTGTTAAAATACACTGACTTCAATGTATTTTGGCTACACAGGGTGGAACGTTCGACAGGGTGGAATGGTGAAAGAAAGAAAGGAAGGAGGAAAAAAAAAAGATTTTTCTATCTTTTTTTGTTTGTTTTTTTAATTACTATGCATACATATGAAGTTCTTCTTGTAAAGTTCATTTTCTGTAGTGACTCTTTCATGTTTCTTCATGTTCCCTTACGCGTGGTGCTGCAGAAACAGCTCTCACCTGTCAGAAGATCACGCTGCTTAGCCCTGTCATGCAGCGCATTCTCTTTGCGTTGTCATAAGCAGTTATTTCCGAGGGAGCGTGCGCAGTTTGCCTATTAGAATCGGCCCAAACCTTGCATAGTATTTAATGCTCTAAAACCCTGTAAAACCAAGTTAATCGCAGCTCATGAGAGCTTTATTCTCTTAACACTACCAGCCACATGTCATTTAATCAACGCTATTTATATTGTGGGTTTGTTTTTTCTTACAATTATTTTTTTAATTGATGTGTTGCAATGATGTGGATTGTCTGTTTCCTGACATTTCAGCTGTTGTGGAATAAAATACACACATGGTTGCTCTCCTCCAGGCTGCAGTTTTATTCCGTCCCTCTTCCTTTACTAATATGCCAGGAAGTGTGTGGATGAGAGGCAATGCTTATCTCCACCACCACCAGCAGCCAGCCTTGCAAATATGTAGAGGGAAAGGGACTACATTTATTATGGAAAACTATGGGTCGTTATTATAAATAAAATTAAAGATAAGAACGAATTAGAAAGCAATTCATTTAGTTAAAACATGCAGGGTGATTCACTAGCGTGAGAATTCAAGGTGAATTCTTAGTGAATTTCAAATTTAAGGTCAAAATAGCTGAAACAAGAAAAAAGTCAGCTATCCTTTCAGTTTGGCTGTTCTGGCCTTAAATTTGAAATTCACATTGAATTAATTTTGTTTTCTCACTTTAGTGAATAACCCTGATAGATATTCTGTATGATATTCAATTAGCTAGCTCATACTTGTCTTTTGTATGCTACATTAAAAACACGTCAAAGGGACACTATGGCCACAAGTACCACTACAGTTTAAAGTAGTGGTTCTGGTGTCTATAGCATGTCCCTGCAGGCTCAATAATGTAAACACTGGCTAGCATCACTCCTAGGTGCAGTCAATATACACAAAACACCAGTGTTTATAGTGATTAGTGCAAAAAAACAATGAAAAACAAACTTAACTTATAGGTACACAGCCTCCCAAGGTTATCTCCCAGTTGATAACCTTACAGTAAAGACATGTGGAAGATAGGAATATTTAGGGATTTTGCTTATGTACCTACAATAAAGGATAAAATATAGTGCAATATGTCTAAAACAATTATATATTTTAGTGTTATCTTGCACTCACAAATTCCAGAAGATCAGAGTGTTTTATGGGTGCCTCCCCATGGTGTAGTTGTCACACTCCCTCTTAATTGCTTGCTGCTGGGTACCTGGCCTAGTAAGATGGTTCAAAACGGATACTTCCAAAAAGCTGGGTACCTGGGCTAGTAAGATGGTTCAAAACGGATACTTCCAAAAAGCTGGGTACCTGGGCTAGTAAGATGGTTCAAAACTCCAGCCAAACAGATACTTCCAAAAAGCGGTATTTATTGCATACAAAAAGAATATGGAGAAATAAAAACATAAAACAACAGTTAAAAAGTCTACAGGTCCTACGCGTTCTTTGTACCAGAACTTCCTCAGTGACCAATATTACATGAAATCAATAATCAGTAATTAATTGACCAAAAGGCAATATAAAAACGCTCTACTTAAGTCCTCAATAAATAGGGCTAATCCCTTACAGTTCATTGGTGGGATGGTGGGTGTCTCCTCTTTCGTAGCTTCTCATTCGTTGCTTGCACTTCGCCTCAGGTGTTGCTCCTTTCCCGGTAATATCGCCGTTTCTCTATGCACTTCCGCATTGATGACGCGCTTCGTATGCGTCAGTGACGTGCTTTGCGTGTGTTCCACGTGACATAATTATCATGGCTTTGCGTTCCATACGCTTGAAGCTATATCGGATTTCCCAGTCTCCCCACCCCCTGGATATCAGGGGAAGTAAGTTCTTATACCATTTAAATGAGAGAACTGTTAATCTCTTAACCGAACAAATCACATTATCCTTTATTAATAATAGTGCCAAAGTAAATCAAAATAAGTGAATAAAACGAAACGAAATGCTTCCTATCAGAGCATCAAATATACATCTTTTCTCTATTTAACACATATCCCAACATCCATTCTTATAACAACATATTTCATACATAGATTGTGATTAATGTGATTATACGCATGCATATTTAACATTCAGTGAAAACATCACCTCATTGCATATGCATATTGTGCTTTGTTTATTATTCTGTAACCCTTTTGTTCCCAATTCAATATATATTTCCCTATTTTCTTTATATATACACACCCTTTGGTGTATGGGACTTATATCTTGCACATAAGTTATTTTCAATTTCCTTCAGAAAATCCTATACCTAAATCTTATTGGGAAAGAATAATAAATACAGTGGTGGGAAAAAATAAAAAAAATATAAAATAAAAAAATATTAAAACTATAATAAAAATAAATTAATATAATAAAAAATAAAGTAATAATGAAAAAAAAAACATGTGACATACTAAAACAGGTGAAGAGGGTCATCCCAAAAATGCTCACAATCGTCACTGTGTAATATATAAACCTCTTTGTGTTTGTCACAAAGGAACTGGAAATGTAGCACTGTGTAGATTTCTGCTTACTGGATAATATTTTACTCAATATGATTAGTTGACTTTTAATCCTGACTTAATGGGACACTGAGTACAAATACAATTTTAAAGGGACATTATAATCACCAGAACAACTACAGCTTATTGTATTTGTTATTGTGAGTTTAATCATTCCCTTCAGGATTTTGCAGTAAACAGTCTTTTCAGAGAAAAGGCAGTGTTTACATTACAGCCTAGGGATACCTCCACTGCCAATCCTCAGATGGCTGCTAGAGGTGCTTCCTGGGGCAGTGCTACACACTGTGCAGCACTGACTGTCAGTGTCTCCAACCTCTACATGGAGATACTGAACTTTCCTCATAGAGATTCATTGATTCAAAGGATTTCTGTGAGGAGATGCTGATTGGTCAGGGCTGTGTTTGACTTGTGCTGGCTCTATCCCTGAACTGCCTCACTGACAGTCTCAGCCAATCTTATGGGAAAGCATTATGATTGTCTCAGAGCACCACTTCTGATGATGTCAGCAAAGGCAGATCAGGGGCAGAGCCAGCAGCAGCAGGCTGGAGTAAAAGTAAGATTTTGTTATTTTTAGAGGGGCAAGGGGGCTAGATTGTGGGTTTAACACTATAGGGTCAGGAAAACATGTTCCTATAGTGTTCCTTTAATGTGTTTGATAGGTGTGCTGTATCTTTGTAGTTTTTGCAAAAAATAAATAAATATTTGCCGAATTCTGTACATTAAGCCTGCTCCCTAGCCATTCCCTTCATACTATATGTTTTCTCTGTGTGTCCTCTCCTTCTAATGCAGTTTGTTTTGTAGTTCAGATCATTCAGTACTGTTAGTGGATGAGCTGTGTGCTTTCATTTGATAAGGAAATATTTTTCTGGAGTGAGGGGGTGTGGCTAAAGAGGCAGGCTTGTGGTGCAGCATTCTGATAAATATTTATTATTTTTATGCAAAAACTATAAAGATTTGAGTATGCAAAAAATACAGCATATCAAGGAGGCCAAAACCTTTCACACACATTAAAGTAGTATTGGTGCACAGACTGTCCCTTTAAATGAAGAGCAAATCAGTGAATTTTGAGTTTGTTGTTCTATTAATTTATTAGATAACAAATCACAACATGCTCATGACTTCCTTAAATTGCTGCCATATGTCATATAGCCAGCGCTCGTCTGAATTCCAGCCATGTCAGTAACAAGTCATATTCTGTGTAAGGGATTAGTATGACACCAGGCTGGGATCTGTAATCCTTCACTATTACATTATAATCTATTTAGTCTGCATGTTAAGAGGCTTTGGGTTTATAAAAACACAACAAATGTCATTTTAAGTGTAAGTCTAGGATGACTTCTATAACTTGTGGTTTGAATCATATACTGATCGATTGGATGTTTCCAAACCAGTTTCATTTTTCTTGCCATTGTTATCTTTTATTTATACATTTTTCACAAAAAAAAAGAATACTGCATTCGGAGTGACCACAAACTTGGCACAAAACAATGTATTCTGATCCTACTGAATAAGGGAAACAGTTTTTTTACAGCGTGCATTGATTGAATTTATTAATAACTACATGGAAGATATAAATATTTAGGGTTATGATCGCAACTGGTCATAATCAGGTTTATTCGCTAAACCCAGACTTGTTGAGAGTTGACAAAGTATTTGCACATTTTAGCCCAACGTTATCATACAGGAAAAAAATAACGTAAATGTATCTAATTTTTATATTTTTGGCCTACTATTAGCAATTCCTTTTCATTACGCTACAAATTAGCATCTTGGTGAATAAACCCTGCATTGAGTTGATTTGTAAAAAAAATAATGATTACTTTTTTTCATAGTCTAACAGGGAATTAAGCAACATATTGATAGGTCTATTGCTTGGTCAGCAGAGCCATTCCTAAAGCTAACTTTAAATAGAATTATATTCAAAGGCACACTTCAGACAGGGAGTGAGTATTACAATACAAAAAGATGCAAAAAAATGAAATTATCAATCAAAGATACCTTTCAAGTCTTTGGTGAGAAAGGTGTTTATGGATATGTATTTCAGCTGCAAGTTTCCTTATCAGATTTGGTGAGTGGAATTGCTGAATACGCCTATCACTGTGTGCTGTTTTCTCCCAAGTTGCCAATCATGGGTTCACACAATGAACCATAAAACAAAATACCTGAATAGAATCCACCTAAAATATATTTACAAAACATGGAAGAGCATCACGTAAACCAGCAGGACATAGCCCAGAACAGACGTCTGTGTATTTCATGAAGACGCATAAGATTATATTACACGTGTATATATTGTACGCTAGATAATGTAAAGATAATATATTCATTTGCTTGGCTTTTTGTGAATACAAACAGGGGAAGTCATGATGTTTTTACCTTCTTAAGAAGGACAGAACTTCCAAATAATCGTTCTCTGTAGAACAGTGTGTTGTAGTAAGAGGTGCGTAACAATCTAAACCAAGTGTATGATGCCTGATCTATTCAAAGCTAGTCATGCAGGTACACTGTTTAAAGTAATCCTATCTTTCCATGTGTTACTGTGTAGTAACATAAGAAGGAAGTAAGAAAGAGGAAAGTCAGTTCCAGTAATAGAAAAGAATGAAGGTAATGAAACGAGAAAGAGAGAACCAAAAAGAGGACGATGGGCTGTAGTGGGGAGTAGGAAGAAGACTGACTTATGTTGGCGCTTTATAAATGCCAGTAATAAATAATAGATTAGAGGGTGAGCAGAGTAGTGGAGGCAGGAGTTCCTTACCTATCCATCTGCTTACCTATTTCCTCATGTACATACTGGAACTGTACATAAAAATATCAATGACAATTAAGAACTGGGAGCATTTTAAATTTGGAAAATTCAAGGAGGTGAGGTACCCCATCCAGGAAAACCATCTATCTAATTTTCTCCTCCTGATTAACCAAGGATTTATAGCATACAACATCCATTTTACCATGTTAATGAGAGAACAGATGTGGCTGTCACAAATTCTAAATGTTTCTTGTATATTTTTTACAAATTAAGTTTGTTTGGAATTTGTTCACATTCCAAGTACAGCACGAAGCAGTGTTATCATTGTCCAAATACTTTGTACACAAATGGACAGAAGAAGAATAGAAAGGTGTGTGACTTAAGTGTCTGAGGAAGTGCTTACCTGGTTTGGGCAGAGTAACTATGTTCACAACTAAGAATTCAAAGGTAGTCAACCCAGAATTGCTAAAACAATAAAAAGAGGCTGGCATTTGGGGGCCAATAAGGAAGGTAACAGCTTATAATAAAGATCGGAGAATCCATTAGGCCACAGCAACTTACCGCACTGCAGTTTCCTTATTAACTTAGACTCCTTTTTTAGTAAGTGATTTTACTAAAGCTCATAATGACTGCATGCAAGGATGGTTCACCTTTTTTAGAAAGCTGAGCAGTACCTCTTGTAATGGGCTGCCGAGTAGACCTGGCTTTTTTATATATATATTTAAATGCATGACATTTATAACCATTATTGTATAGTAGGAAGCAGATACTGGTGGCTACACACTCTGAGCTTATTCGCCAAGAGAATCTCAGCCTAATTGGCTTTAGTGTAGAATAGAAGGAGTCACTTAAGGTATTTTTGTCACGGCTATACTGCCCAACTTACAAGTCTACATTTAAATTGTTGTTCTGTAGCCGTCATAGTTGTGGTGAGATTTAGATGTACTTGAACCTGGTGAGCCCATTTCAGAAATAAGTCAGAAAGTGTCCTATTTGATTTAGAGTAATGGAATGGTGTTGGGAACCAGAAAATGAAGCTGTGCCTGATTACCAATATTATAAGTATGAGGGACAGTAAGACAGATCAGTTTGGATGGATTTTGGATACAAAGAAGGTAATGAAATTTATTTCACTGCTGTCTAAAAGAAAATGAGGAGTCCTATAGCCTTAATGTTTCAGGCACTTCAGTTAGAAGTCTCTGTAGGGTTTTTCACTAAAGTGAGAATTCAAGGTAAATTCAAAGTGAATTTCGAATAAAAAAAATAGGTTCTCATTCTTAAATGTAGTTGTTCTGTTGAGTAAAGTCAATCTCTGCAGGCTTTTAGCAGTAAACACTGTCTTTTCAGAGAAAATGCAGCCTCGGGACACCTCCAGTGGCCACTCCTTAGATGGCTACTAGAGGTGCTTTCTGGGCCATTGTGCAGCACTGCCATTTAGTGTCTCCACCCTCTGCATGGAGACACTGACATTTTCTCATAGATATGCATTGATTCAATGCATATCTATGAGGAGATGCTAATTGACCGGGCGGTGTTTGACTCTGCCTCCTGGCTTGCCTCCTTGGCTGGAATAAAGGTAAAATGTTACTATATTTAGGGGACACTGTGGGGCTAGATAGTGTTTTTACCTCTATAGCGTCATGAATACAGGTTCATGTTTCTGACCCTATAGTATTCCTTTAATTATTTTCTTCAGCCTTCCTGGTCACGGATGGTCCTGTGGACCTTTCTTATATTTTTCCACCAATTTGCCATATCTTCATCATGTTTTTTTCTTAATTCAGTAGGCAAGAAAAAGTATCTTTTAGATTTTGACATGTGCAGAAGTGCGTTGGAAGTTGCATTGGTGACAGGTAGTATGTAAACATGTTATTGCAATGTTGATCTTTGGGCATGGAAATTAATATACCTTCTTAATTTCTTATTTTTCCTGCACCTTTTTTTCCTAAAGCTCTTAGCAGGTTCAGAATTACCAAGAGATACAGTAGGCAGTATATAGCATCTGTTTATATATTTTGGTAAATTTTTTATTTTACTTTTACTACACATTAATTGCATCATTTTTGGTATAGTTTATTAATATATTTATTGCAAAAGGAGATGTGTATTTTCTGATTTCTTCCAACCATTGAGAAAATGTGAACACTGTATATTTGCAGAGAGGTAAGGATTTCTGATAATTCTGCACCTGCGGGTACCTTAGATATTAATCTGACCCTGTCTGTTGGAGTCTAAGGTGTAATTTTTTTTCCTTTGAAATTAAAGGCATCTTTTTCAGCCAATATGGTATATGAAAAATAAAGCAAACTTTAATTTTCTGTGTTCTTTGTGTCATTAGAACAATCAGCAGTCTCACTTTATGGTAGAATAACAACACAAAGTAAGCTCTGACGTGTCTCCTCCTTGGAAGATTGTTCTCTGATCAAAGGACAGATGAGTCATAGCAACATCAGATCTACTTCAGCAAAACAGTAGTCGTACAGCCATATGCTAGTCAAGTTACCATGGAGCTGAGATGAGAAACACTGTATGGGGTCATGTTGAAATATTGAATGACCTTTCATCAACACATTCACCTGCTCTTCTTTCTGACCACTGTAGCAGTGATCTTCTTCCACTTCTTATAGAGATCACCCAATGAGCAGCCGGCTTCTCGTCATAGGAGTTGCTCTCCAGGTCTGTGCTTGAGGATTTGTTGCTGGCAGCCTCATCCAAGTTTCTGTAGGGTAAAGAAAACCAGACTTTTAATCAACTCGCTGTTCTTGGAGTTCTCTCTGTTGTGTACGTAGTTATTTAAAACACACAAAAGTTTATTTTAAAGATGAGCTTCCCTTTACATTGTCTAAAGATAAACAAGAGCAGGGGTAGGCAACTTCGGCACTCCAGATGTTGTGGACTTCATGCATTTTGGCTGTAAGAGCATCATGGGTGATGTAGTCCACAACATCTGGAGTGCCGAAGGTTGCCGAACACCTGAACTAGAGCTTTAAAAAGACCTTTTGGTCCACAAACCCAACACGCAATTCCTTCCCCCAACTCGCCTCAGTGAGACACAAAAAGCAGGTTAGCATCACGCCCACACACACAACTGAGACCCCAAATTGGAGCCCCCAGAAATCTCAACTGAACCACGAATCAACCCTGAGACCAATGGTTATAATCGTTTGCTTATATTTTTATAAACTTAATTTTACATGTCTTTTTTTTTCGATGTATATATACAATATGGTTGTAACACACACTGCTACACGAAATGTATAGAACGACAACAACACCTAAACGGCGACACAGGAAAACACTCTGGCTACAAGAAAACAACCACACACACCTACTCACAACCCAGCTAAGCAAAGCAATCAGATACACTAATTAATTGTATGACCGTAACAACCTAACAACTTAAATATAATATGTAACAAAGAAAATTATCCAATTGAGATGTTATCAATTCCTTGTCTGTCACCAATTTCCTGTCTGTACAACTATATTTTGAATGTGAAAACTCAATAAAAATAGAATTATAAAATTTTTTAAAAATTACCTTTTGGTCCAAACGTTGCTGCTGGATACTGTGGTTCCAATAGATTTGCCTATCTAAGCCTTGGAGTGCATATGGACTACAGATAAACTAGAAGACAGGACATACTTGAAAACGAGAGAAATCTCAACGTATCCTTCCTGGTAAAATATTTTATAAATAAATAATTAAATATAGAGAAAAATGAATGAGTACAGTGGGGTGGAATGTAAGATGAGGGATAAGAAGTAAGAATAAATAGATTTCATGGGTTGGACCACTCATTATCTGTGAATTACTACAAATTAAATACACTAAAACATATTTCTAGTTCCTTTAAGCCTAGATTCACATATAATCGTAGGTGTGACTATATCTTTAAATGAAGTAAATGTTAATACAATACAAAATAAATTGGCTTTAATCAAATATATAGTGATTCACAATATTAGACTGAGCAGTCAATACAAATCCTGTAGAAATGGTATTACAAAATATAAAATATGGAATTTGATTTTAATTACATAGGCAAACCTAAGCAATTTTTGTAAACACAATACAAAGTCATCGGTTGCCATAGAACTAAAAATTAAAAATTGGTTACCAAAAATTATATACACAATACCAATATCTTCTCACTGTTTAGCCTAAAGATAAAACCATGCAGAATAAATAAAACTCTAAAATAATGGTAAGAAATTAAATTCCCAAAAGGATAAAACTCACAAAGAGTGGTTTATAGTTACCACTTCACAGAATTTCACCTTGAGAGGATCAAGTCGGTGGGGAGTGTTGGATCCCAACTCACATGAATCTCATCTACTCCAATAAAAATGATCCTCCAATAAAAATGATCCAGTGTCAGGTATTTTTGGCACTTATCCCCAAAAATAAAATAAATAAAATTCTAATACAGTAAAGCAAAAGGAAATAATTTGTGTCGAGCAATGGCTTTGCCAGAGTCTGTAATGTGAAGAAGTATACAGTTCACTCTTGCCGATGCCACCGTATCCCCAGCTATTTCCTTCCTCCTCCAGGATCAAACATATAACATATATAACTATATAAAAGACAACATATCTATGAATACTGGATCTTTTTATAAAAATTATATGAAGAAATAGAATTTACACATTTAAGAGAGAAAAGAAACGAGAACAAGTGTAAATAATAGAAAAAATATCTTAAAATCACGTGTACTAAATATCATGTAAAATAATTTTACTCATAAACATATAAAAGTAGAGTTGAGCATGACACAGATTTCAAAACCCTGATATTCCATTAGCAAATGTAGTATTAATTAGAAAACAAGGGTGGTTCAACTCACTGGTGTCTAATTATAGACCTATCTCCTTCATCAACTTCAACCTGAAGATATTTGCCAAGATATTATCAGAAAGACTCAACCCAGATCTAACCACCTTAATCCACCCAGATCAGGTTGGTTTTATTCTGGGGTGACAACTTTATGAGAACACCCTTAGGAATATTGACCTAGTCTGTTGGAGACTGGAATGCCTTCTCTGGTCCTATCCTTGGACATGGAAAAGATGTTCGATATAATTAAATGCACAGAGAAGAGATTGGGGGCACACCCAAAAGATGCATATTTCGGGTGTGCCCCCAGTCTCTTCTCTGTGCAAGTATATTTGGAATCTAGACCAGATTCCTTTGGGGTTAAGCACCCCGCCCAGGCCCCCCAGCTTCTGAGACCTCTTTAGAGGTGTGTGTATAAATAGGAGGAGTTTTATAGTCATGTCACTTTTATTATTTTCTTCATGCAGCACAGATATTATCTGCAAATGTGAGCATACTCATTCAAGCACCAACACTTTTATTGTTTAGTTGTTACACTGTTTTTAAATTAATTCAATACACTGTAGCTTAATTTTAGCACCAGTACTATTTAATTTGTCTCCCACATTTTGTAATTAGCGTTGGGTTACTTTGAAGCAGTGGTGGGCTTAACATCATATGGCCATATGGTGGAACTAAATCCCCATATTTATTCTTTTAGATAGGCGTTTTATAGTAGCCTTCTTAGTTATGAATTTTTACAAGTCTGAGTGCGCCGTAACTAGTTTTTTCGATATAATTAAATGGCCATTTCTATTCAAACTCCTAACCAGATAGAAATTCCCGGTGGCGTCTGTATACCACACCCAAATTCTAATTTCAGGTTCCAAACCCAAAGCTTTTGCATTCAGTTACGGTACCAGGCAGGGATGTCCCTTGTCACTACTGCTGTTTGCCTTGATGCTGGAGCCACTCCTCCATATAATTCACTACTACCTGGGCATTATAGGTGTCAGAGAAGCCGTTAGTCCCATTACAGTTTATGCCTATGCTGATGACCTATTGCTCTTTATAGCCAAGCTTTTGCCCTCCATGGAACTAACGGGCTACAAGGTGAATCACATGAAATCTATGGCTATGTCCATTCATTTCTGTGCCGTGGACAAGGCGCTCTTCACTGTATCAGATTTACTGTGGACTCACTTAGGTACCTCTGTATTAGCAAAACAGCTAACCCCAAATCTCTTTACAAGAGGAATTAAACCCCTCCATTTCACTCACTTCTTAGGGACCTAGATGCTTGAGTTGAGAAGCCTAGCTCATTGATAGGACATATTTACGTAATAAAAATTAATATCCTCCCAAGACTAACATTCTTCTTCTAGTCATAGCTGATACCTATCACTAAAAAAGACCTACCCCACATACAGGAAGCCATGGACAAGTTCATTTGGCAGAACAAATAACATAGGGTGGCCCACGGAGTACTGTATAGACCCAGTATGGCTGGAGGACTAGGACTGCCTTACCTATACCTACATTACTTATCTGCCCAGCTTGCCCAAATAGTGTTGTCGCACTGCATATCTAAGACGGTGAATTGACTTAGAATCTAACTCCAAAACTTCAATTTGTGTGACATTCGAAGAACAGTTGTTCAAATGCTATTCTGTAAATACACTACACTGGTGAAATTACACTGGGTGGAGAAAACTGGGACAGATGAATGTTGGAGACAGAGTGGTGAAAGTGGCACTTTTCACCACATGTGTTCGGCATTTCCAAGAGTGGAGTCATATTTGGTAGAGGTGGAAGTCTAAATGGACAGCACACGTTAGAAACTCTCTCCCAGCATTTCAGAAAACATGGGCTCTATGGAAAGACTATGATAATGAGGGCAATCTCCCATCCTCAGATCATTGTGGGTTCTGAAAGTATGCTTACCCCGGCAGCGGCAGTCCCTCCTCCCAGACTCTTTATCCTTTTCTTACTCCCCCTTTGTTTCTTATCTAGACTCCTTTCTCCCTCTAGCACGGTGTCACTCATGCCTAGGGCCCTACTTTGATCATAAGAAAGTGGAACATCCTCAAGTGGTGAAACAGCAACAGAATGCAGCAATACCTAGATCCTATTGAATGTATTAGTATGGAACTGACAACTGACATTTAAGTCATAGGATTGGGTGGTCCTCGGTTGCTGATTGGGCCCACACGTGCGGGTCTCTGTGTGGGGTCTCCGCAGCACCAGAACCTGCAGCGTTGTTATTGTCTATACTTATATTCTGTTTACCCTTTATTTGTAGACTCTTTTTGAGGTTTGTTGCCCCATTTCACACAAAAAACACGTTACCTTGTGTTGTTGTAGCATTTGTCTTTTGACTATGCCAATGTTCTGTGCAAAAAGCAATAAATTAAGAATCTAATAAAAACTGAGATACCTTCACCAATTAGGACACAGAAAGAAAATTACCATTCGCAATAATCTCTGAATGTATTCTTTTTTAATGTTTTAATTTTTTTTATGAAGAATGGCAGATCTGCTGTTTTCCATTTGTCATCATATATCTCATTGTTTCATATTAAAGGGTTCTTTCCACTAAAGGTTTAATTACTGATATCCTATAATGCTCCTGATGCTAGAGTTTGCACGACATCAAAGGGCAAACCAAATGATCAGCTATCGAATGCTCCTACTCAAACCCCTCTGATCTTGATACGCTTTACCCCCACCACCCCACCCCCACCCCAGGGGACATCATGCATAACCGTTTAAGTATAGGATGAGTTCCTACTCTTGTGACTTACAACAGTCTAGCTGCCTTAATACTGACCCCCAAACTTGCATGCAAGCGTTTTATGTTCATCTCTCATGTGGTAAATGGGGCCATTATCTGAGGGCACCAAAAGAATAATTACCCTGTTACACAATAGATGAATATATGATAACATGCCCCTCATTGTATGCCCTCACCAGCTACACTAGCACATTCCCAATCAGCCATGCTCGGAAGGGGAGGAAAGTACTCATGATTGCTAGCTAGTCATGCTTGAGTTAGATTGTCCACATGTGTAATCTTGTAATCTCATTTAACAAAAAAAAATTGTGCAAATGTAACATACACTATGCCATAACAATGTTATTACATGTAAACAATTGATCTGCTTGCGGATGTTGTTGTGGCACTGCACGCTTCTCTGTACTCACTTGCACTACCAAAATAAATAAATAAATAAATAAATTAATTAAAAAAAATAAAAGATAGAAATTGGTGCACAAAAATTACAAATATAGTGCAATACCAGTAACTTCTCACTTTTTAGCTTAAAGATAAAAAAAACTATAGAAAATACAGATCAATAAAACAAAGAATGGTTTATAGTGCCACTCCACACTATTTTGTTATTGAGAGGATCAGGTCTGTGGGTAATGTTGGATCCCAACTATCACGAATCTCATTCACCCCAATAACTTAAGGTAAGTATACAAAAGACTTTATTTTGGCACTTATGCTCAAAAATAAAATAAAGAAAATTCAGATAAAGCTAAAGGGAAAAATTTGTGTCAAGCAATTGATATTGCCAGAGTGTGTAATGTAAAGTCTAAAGTATCCTGTTCACTTTTGCCAATGCCACCATATCCCCAGTTCTTTCTTTCCTCCTCCATCACTCCCTCAAACATGATAACATGTAACGCAATGCGTTTCGCCCTTATTCTCTGAGCTTTGTCAAGTGCACTCAGTCTCTCTCTATCACAGACTTTTAAATACACATTTTTATTGCTCCATTTTCCTCCCTAATTGGCACAATGCCTCTGTGCCCATCTAGTTGGCCAAAACCATCATCCCTATCAGAATGATAGTGGCAGCGTACTCTGTGCCCATGCTAAAACCCATGCTGAAACTGATGTCGGTGTCCAAAGTGCTCGTGGCTAAAATACTTGGACTTCTCACGGAAAATGCATGGACATTACCCTCACAATGCACATTAAAATAACTTATTTTATTTGATAACTGGACTTTCATTAGTCCATCATGGTTCGTGGATGTTCTACTCACTGACCATAGCCCGGCACAAGGAAGAAAAGATCAATATAAATAAAGGCAACTGGCAAGGGAGTATAATGATTAAAGGAACACCTCACGTGATAAATCATTTTTTAAATTGCTGTTTAGTAGATATAACCCCAATGAAAAAAATGCATGCATTTAGTATTGCATGCTTGCATTGTTCTTCTGCCACTTCTGTTAGCTCGCTGGAGGTGTTATTTAAATGTTTTATTAAACAACATGCCATTTTAACTTTTCTCAGTGTTCTATATCACATAAAACAAGAAGTTATTGCTCACCGTTTCCTGTAACCGATACAGCTAAAATCAACCAGTAATCCAATGTCCAAACTTTATTTTAAGCATAACTCTGTATTGAGACTTTTTTACAGTTAATTTTGGAGCATCTACAGTTATTTGAGTAGGACTGTTATCCTCCACAAAACTGTTCCTTAATCCTTCTTTTTATATCTTTTCTTTGTTATGTTTCATAATTATTTACTCACCTATCCTGAGATTATCTCTTTTATTCTCACTAACTAAAAAGATAATTTCTGGCATTATATCAAGACTATTCTATAATGATTGTGCAAATGATAATGGAGACATCTCCTGTTCGCTACCCTGTTAAAAACAAGGAATACTGCTTAGTCAATACTGGAATATACTTTATATCTGCGTCATAAATTCAAGTTAATGCCTATATTTTTTACACACCCAAGGTATCAGACAACAAGCTAGACAACAATGTGCAACGTCAGTCAGCAGTTGCTAAGGCCAGTAAACTATGGTCATGCATAAAAGGGGGCAGGGCCGGACTGGGGAAAAAATTTGTCCCAGGCATTTTTTAATCACAGCGGCCCCCTAAGAAGGGGTGGGGCCAGACAGGGTGTGTTTTGTCATCACCAATGGCAAGCACGTCCCCTCTCAAAGTGAGCATGTTGGTTCTATGCTTTTGCAGGGCAGACCATGCTTGAGAAAAGGCCCTGTATTTGTTCTGCGCAGAGCAAGCATTTTTATTAACATGCTTGTTCTGTGTTTGCTTGTAACTTGTCTCTGGTGTCTCCATAAGTGGGACACCAGGAGACAAAACGACCAGGAAAGAGTATTGTGCATATGTTTGGAGCCTGCTGGTGGGATTGCGTGTGTGTAGAGTGAGCGGATTGTGATGTGATGTGATGTGATGTTCTGTAAATAGGTCGGTTTCAGTTGTGTTGTGTTTGTGGTGTAATGTGTGGCTAGGGGCTGTAGAGAGTGAGCGAGTGTGAATAGGGAGCATAGTGTGTATAGAGGTTGTATAGTGTGTTTGTTTAGGTAATGTAGTATGTGTTTGCTTATAAGGAATCTAGTGTGCATAGGGCATCCAGAGTTTGTATGAAATATCAGGAATATAGTGTGTGTGTGAAGGTGATCTATTGTGTGTTTGAAGGACCCAGAGCGTGAATAGGAGATCTAGTGTGTATTTGTGTGCATAGAGGATTCAGAATGTATATAGGGATTTTGTGTGTGTAGATGATCCAGAGTTGTGTAAGGGATCTAGTGTGTGTCTGGAATGTAATGTGTGTATGAATTGTGCTGTGTGTATGTGAGGGTGCTGTTTTGTGTGTGAGGGGTGCAGTGTGTGAGGGTGCAGTTTGTGTGTGTGAGGGGGTGCTGTGTGTGAGGTTTCAGTGTGTATGTGTGTGTGTGAGGAGTGGTTTGTGTGTATGTGAGGGGTGCAGTGTGTGTGTGTGTGTGAGGGGTGCTGTGTGTGAGGGTGCTGTGTGTGGGGGAGCTGTGTGTGTGTGAGGGGGGGATTAATGTAACTATATACCTTTATTTTTTTTTAATAAAAAAGCACTGTATCCCCCATCCCTTCTTACCTTTAGCCTGGGAGGGGGGAACGTGCAGCCATCCCCTGGTGGTCCAAGTGGTGAGATGGTAAATGCGGCAACGCTCTGACTTCATGAGAGGGACCTGGTGGACCTGCAAGCCTGAGCTCCCTGGGTCCTCCTCTCCCACCGTCCCTCCCCAGCCGGTGGCCACATGTCAGTGCCTGTGGGCTGGGGAGGCAGATCCGCTTGGATAGTGCTGGCTTTGCATGGGCCGACAGGGGAGATCTTTTGCTCTCCCGCCTCGGCCCATGGCCATCGCAGCCCACCAGGCATTTGCTCAGTATGCCTGTTGACCAGTCCAGGCCTGAAAGGGGGCATTAATTCTTGGGATGAAAATATAATTTTGCCTCTTTATATATCAATAGTAACACCAAATACAATTCTGGTCATCTGTTCTAAAAAGGGATATTATGGCACTATCAAAAATTAATAAAAGGAAATGAACATTTTAGTTATTATATTTGGGGCCAATACAAACCATTGTCTGGAAATCTGTTATTAATAAGGACTAAACATAGGACACATGGTCACGGATTTAGACTTGTAAAAAGGATATTTAGTTGAAGGAAAACAAAAGGATTTTGCTTACAGTAAGAACAATATCCTGCCTGAAGATGTGGTATTATCAGATGTTTAAACAGCAACTGAATTAATTATTGCAAAAACATAATATTCAGTGATATAATGTTCAAAAGCTATCGGAACAGATTCTTGATTCAAGGATAGATCTGACTGCCATTTTGGGGTCAAGTAGAAATTTAGTTTTTTTCCTAGTTTGTTGCAAAATTGGAAAGCATTTTAAACTGCTCGGGTTTTTTGTTTTTGTATTTTCCTTCTTTTGTATCAACAGCAAAAATAGATGAGATGAGAAATGCTGAGCTTGATGGACGCAAGTCTCTTTTCAGCTATGTAACTATGTTACAGTCAAAGATATAGTGTCCTACCCCACAAAGAGGGAAGAGAAACAGCTTTTAAAGATATAGGAACAATGCATTAGCTTTTCTTCCTACATCCTATGGTACTACAACAACCATTTGTGACAACACATCTCTTTAAAGTGCACTAAAAACATTTATTTTATATTCCACAATAGGTCCCTAAAAAAGTTCATTGATTTGTAATGACAGCTTTGACTTCAAATGTAACACCTTTCTACTGCACGCTCTATACCTAACCCACTTCTAATTGCTAAACATTACAGGGGCACTAAAATATTAGTCAGATTACTGAATTTAGTTACATTAACTATTTCATAACAGAACCAAGTCTTCTTTGGAAACATCAGTTATTTTATTAGCATGATTCCATTTTATTTATTAAAGGGACACTATAGACAGGACACTTGAGCCCCCTTGTCCCAATTCATAAAAGTGGCAATTTCAAGAAAAATCTTCCGATCATGGTGGCACTTTAAAGGGACAATCCCAACATTCTAACCAAGAACATAATGTTAGTTAGTATGAACCCTTCCCAAATTTTAATCCATAATACAAACCAATCAGTGAAATCTCTAACAATTAGATTGATAAACTCCGCTTAAATCCCAAGATATTGGAAAAGAATACAAACTCCTCCACTAAAAGAATGGATATGTATAGTCGTATGTATGAGATCTGTACCTCGGAACAGATAATATTTATTTTTATTTTTTGTAAATTCTTTATTTGTCGTTCAGGTGAGTACAATATACATGCATACACCAAAGCAGTGCACATGGGCATAGAAATAAGATGAACAATTTGAATAACGATACAGATAATGAGCATTGGTATCTTTCGGTACGTAACATTTGCAAATGTCATAACAGCAATCATTGAGATGCAGGTAAGTTGAACAGCTGTAGGTGAGTGTGCATTTCTGAAGCTGAAGCCATAGCTATAATGACAAGCTAGTTAGTTAGAAACGAGCGGCTACATTCTACCCAACTTTAAAATTCTGCTGTAGATTTAAGCTTACTGGTCTGACGGAAAAGATGGGGTAATAGGTGTATTACTAAGAATATTTGACACGTGGAGCAGGGGAGCAATTGCGTCAATGAGTAATGATAGTTGGCACATAGGTTATGGAACCTAGTATAGGGAATGATTTGCTTTATTAATTCTATTGTAATGGAATCCGTAATTCGGGTTCCAGTTCCTCACATGTTGCTGTTGCGACAGTGATTCCCTTAATCCTAGCGCTAGCCAGGAATCTCTTAGAGAAAGCTGCCTCGGGGGAGGATTGCGTAAGAAACGTTGGCTTGACTGGTTCTGTGCGTTCGTGTATCCCCCTGATCAGTTGTACGTTATGCCTGCGTCTAGTCGCCCCAGTCTGTCATGGGACAGGTGTTAGTTCCCATCTTCCCAGCAGGTAATTGTGTCTTGTTTTGAGAACTAGTTCTCTGCTTGTCTGGTCCCGTTCCATCTCTCTCAGTCAGCTGTTATATAAGTCGGTGACTCGTATCTATGGGAGCTGCTTCGTGTCGTGGCTATATATCGTTTAGCGACTCGTTCGGGGCCTTCCCGACTCTGGCCTCCTCGGGGGCAGGTCAAGCCGCATCCACCCAAGCCCTCAGAAAAGGAAAAGAAGTTACGTGAAGTTGATTAGATGCAGAGGGGAAAAGGAAAGGAGGGGGGGCAGGAGGGGGGGGAGGGGTCAGGAGTAGGGGTGGGGGAGACATGATGGATAGCACGTGTCGGGGTGCGCCGGGTCCTCTCAGACCCCCGGTGTTATGGTGTGTGCTGTGCCTCCCTAGTTCCGGGACGTGAGAGGTATAGATACCATGGGGTCCAGATATCGACGTGTTTGGTGCTTCTTCCTATTAGTTCTGCGTACCGCGCCTCGGCAGTGTGTATTTCCTCAACTCTCTGTAGCCACTCCGTGACGGTCGGTGGTTGGGTCTGTTTCCATTTGACTGGTATAGCTGCTTTCGCTGCGTTAAGCAGGTGCCGTAATATCGATCTCTTGTATTGGGCTATCGAGCCTTCTGTGTAATGCAGTAGGGCCATTTCTATGCTAAAGTCCGGCAGATCTCCCAGAATTATCATCATTTCCCTTTGTATGTCCTCCCAATATGGCTTGATTAGCGCGCAATCCCACCAGATGTGCCGTAAAGAGCCTGTTTGGGATTCACATCTCCAACATGTATCTGAGGTTCCTCTGAAAATTCTGTGCAGTAAAGATGGGGTCCTATACCAGTGAGAAATTAGTTTAAAGTTAACCTCTTGATATCTGGTGCTTATGGAGCTCTTGTGCTGCAGGATTAATATCTGTTCCCATTGTGCCTCTGTATACGTCCTAGCTGTCAGCTCTTCCCATTGCCTCTTAAACGCATTTTTCCGTGTGAGGTCTCCTGTTATCAATTGTTGGTAGATGAGCGATACCCTACCATCCGCGCCAGTGTTGGCCATGCAGATGTTTTCGAACCAAGTCTGTTCTCTGTGAATCGCTACCCTGTTGGGGAGGTTGAAGTAGAAATGCCGCAATTGTGTGTACCGAAATCTGTGCATCAGCGTCTGTTGTGTCATAGTATTCCATTCTCGCAGGTTTCGCAGTCCGGTATTGCTCAGGACCTCGGACATAGGGATATACTCTCCTTCTCCCTCAATCGGCCAAGCAGATCGGTGTAGCCCCCCGCCTATCGCAGTATTGTGTGTTATCGGAATCAATGGGCTTGGTTGTGGGGAGAGGTGTTGGTTCCGTCTCAAGGATGACCATGTCTTCAGAGTTTGTACAATGGGTGATGAATTGCCTAGTTTTGATGCTGCATCTGCCGAGCTGTGCCATGTATACATGTGAAGGGCTTTGTTTGTGCTTTCTCTATCTAGTGCAGCCCACAATTTGTTTTCAGACGCTACATGCCAGTCCCTAATCCGTTGTAAGACCGCGGCCTGGAAGTATTTGCATATATCAGGTAACGCTAGCCCGCCCCAGTTCTTTGGTAGGCATAGCTTGTCGTAGCTGAGTCTTGCTCTCTCTCTTTTCCAGACATATTTTATTACTGCCGATTTAAGAGTTGCGAAAAATTCTGATGGTATGTGCCAGGGAATGGTGTTAAAGTAGTAAAGCAGCCGTGGTAGGATATTCATTTTAATCACCGCTATGCGTCCTTGCCAGGATATATGGTCATAATTCCAGTTTTTTAGGTCGAGCAGGATTGTTCGTAGGAGGGGTACGTAGTTCCTGGTATATAGCTCTTTCGGATTGTTGGGTATCCAGATTCCCAGGTATCGCATCTGTTCTGAGCACCAGTGAAAGGGATACTCGCGTGCGATCCGTTCTCGCACTGCCGTTGGGGTCTGTATGTTCAGTAGTTCGCATTTAGTTTGATTAAGCTTCAGACCTGATACCTGGCCATATATGTCGAATTCCTGCATCAAGATCGGCATGGAGTCGACCGGGTTGTCCACGAAGAAAAGCATATCATCTGCATATGCGGCTACCTTGTGCTCCTGGTCTCCATGTTTAAACCCTCGAATCTCTGGGGTTTGCCGTATCCTGTCCAAAAATGGTTCCAATGAGAGGGCAAATAGAAGCGGCGACAATGGGCAGCCCTGTCGGGTTCCGTTGTGGATGGGAAAGGTGTCTGTGAGCGCACCATTCACCCTCACTCTGGCACTAGGGTCAGCATAAAGCGCAGTTATCCAGGCTATCATTCCTCTCCCCAGGCCGACCTTATGCAGTGTTGCCATCATAAAGCTCCATGTCACCCGGTCAAATGCCTTTTCAGCGTCCGTGGAGAGCATCAGTAGTTCCGTCTTCTCTTTAAGCGCCAATGCCTGTATTGAGAACGCTCTGAGTGTGCAGTCTCTGGCTTCCCTGCCTGGTACAAAACCTGTTTGATCAGGATGTATTAGGCGCGGCATGTACGCCTGCAACCTTGTGGCGATGACCTTGGTGAAGAGTTTCACATCCGCGTTAAGGAGCGAGATCGGTCGGTAGCTACTGCAGTTTTCGGGGTTCTTGCCTGGTTTGGGTATCACCGTGATTGTGGCTGCTAGAGTTTCTTGGTGGAATTTATCGCCCTGTTGGAGTCGGTTGAGGGCTGTTGTTAAGTGAGGAGTCAGAATGTCCCTAAACAACTTGTAGTACCCCGCTGAGAGTCCATCTGGTCCCGGTGCTTTCCCTTTCTTCGCTGCCTTAATCGCCGCTTGTACCTCTTCTGTGGTTATTGGGACTTCCAGTAGGTCTGCTTCCTCCGGTGTTAGGGCGTCCGGCTGAAATCTTTGTAGGTAGCGCGTTGTTGCTTCCTGCATTTCGGCGCGTTGGGCATCGGATGTCGTTGGTGAGATATTATACAGTTGTTGGTAATACTTACGGAATTCATTGGCTATTGCCTCCGGGAATTGTGTGAGAGAGCCATCAGTTGTTCGTAGCGCATGGACCTGCGCTCTGGCCTGTTGGGGTCGGATCATGCGGGCTAGGAGTCTCCCGCTTTTATTAGCGTGAATGTAAAAGAAGGCCTTGGATCGCTGTGTCGCTCTGTGGTGTTTGCGGGCCACTAGATCCGCCAGCTGTCGGCGGGCGTCCAGTAGTGAGCGATAGTGCTCCTCGAGTTGCGACCGCTTATGTTGGGTTTCCAATTTTTATATCTGGTCAATGAGTTCCAGCATGTGCCGCTGTGCTTCTCTCTTTTTGCGTGATGCAATCTTTATGAGATGTCCCCGGAGCACGCTCTTGTGTGCTTCCCAAAGCGTCACTTTCGACACTTCCTCTGTATCGTTCTCAGTAAAGTAGTTAGTTAGATGTTCTGTCAGAAGGGATTTCACTTCCGGGTCCGCTAAGAGCGACTCATTCAGTCTCCATGCTGTCCTAATAGGCCTGAATAGAGGAGAGTCCAGATGTGTGGACACCGCGCTATGGTCCGACCATGGTGTCGGAACAATGTCAGCCGACTGCAAGCGTTGTAGTCCTTCTTGTTGTATGAGAACATAGTCAATACGCGAGTATCTCCTATGTATGGCTGAATAGTGCGTATAGTCTCGAACTGTCGGATGTAGGGTTCGCCAAGTGTCTATCAATCTCAGGTCTCGCAGGGCCTTCCTTATTGCTCTGATCGCAGTTTGTGGTATACTGCTGTGTCCAGTCGATGAGTCAACTAGTGGGTCAAGCGGTGCGTTGAAGTCCCCCCCTACGACAAGTGAACCTTCTGTATACGTTGCCAATTGGCGGATCGTTTTGCTTAGAAACGGTGCCTGCTTTGCATTTGGTGCATAGATAGAGGCAAAGGTGTAAAGTTTTCCCGAAATTGTGCCTTTGATGAAAAGGAATCTACCGTTAGGGTCTGCGAGTTGATCCATCAGAGTGAATTAGGTATTGGCTGCTACTAGGATCGCTACTCCTGCCCGTCGGTCGGTAGGGTGGGTGCTGTGGTAGTTGGTGGGGTATCTTCTGTCCTTCAATCTATGGATATCTACTGTTTTGAGGTGCGTTTCCTGTAACATCGCTACCGAGACCCTTTTGCAGTGTAGTTCTCTCAGCAGATGTGAGCGCTTCTCGGGTGTGTTAAGGCCTCTGCAGTTTTGCGATAGTACATGAAGTGGTGCGGCCGTATAAGCCATAGAGCGAGTGTGGTCGTGTGCGCAGGTCACGCAGCAGTCGTGCTCTGGTGTCTCCAATTAAGATACCCGCACACGCCCCCTCTGTTGCGTGAAGTTTCTTCCTCTTTTTTGTTTTTGGAGGAGGGGGGGGGAGGGGAGGGAGGGAGAGAGTTTGCGGTTGCAGAAAAGTAAGAAGAGGGTTATGACACCCAAGAGTTAGGTCGCCCGGGGGGTAGAACACGGCTCAGCCCGCCCCCGATTCAGCCCGACCCGAGAGGCCACCGATGTGAGGTCACGGGAGTGTGACCCTAGTAGGGGAAATTGCCCTCAAGATGAGGGAGTCCCGTGTAGCTGGGTGGAATCCAATACCGCACCGTCTCCTAGTTGAACTAGGGCAGCCACGGGATTGGTTCTCCCAGTAGAAGTGTTTACACGGGTCTAGTCAGGGGTGGTGTGACCAGTTGGGTCCAGTATGTTCACCTGCAGAGAAGCAGGAGCACTGTGGCAAGGGTTAGTAGTATTGTGCGTGGCGTACTCAGTGAGTCATCCGTGTCCCACATGTATTCAGTCTGATGTCAGTAGCTGGGTCTCCTAGTCTAGCAATCTGTACGGTCACGTTACGCCTTGGCTCGGGCCACTTTCCAATTATCTAGTGTGTCGTGGTTCGGCTTTGTCAACAGTTCGGTCTTCCCCAGGGGGCCATTCCTTAAGTCTGTACGTTCCGTAAATTGTGTGTTTGACCTGTTGCTTGTGGTGGGTCGTGATAGGCAATGTTGGGTGTGGGGGCAGGCATCATGGGATCCCGCGTCTCATATAAAGGCTTCCGGTAAGTGTCCCTAGAGTTAAGGGGTCAGTGTTTAGCGGCTTGTCTATTGGGAATATGTCCCGTGGGCAGACGTGCGTCCGGCTGCAGTGTAGGTGTATGCATTCGTAGGCGTCTATTGTGCAGTGTTGGGGAAGCATTTGTCTAGGCAGAGCACGGTACCGCGGGTATGTAATGCCTCCCATCTCCCCTGTCTGTCTTTGCCCTCCCCTAGTCTGACTAAACTACCGTTTTACAGCTACTCGAACAGAGTAAGTCCTAGGGTAACAAAGTTGGAATCCCTGCCTTTCCCTTCCCTTACCCCATCACCCCCACAGCGATTGAACATCTTATTATCATAACCTAACTCCTGTCTGCATACATGGCCTGTACGGTAGATTCAGCTGCCTGCATCCTGGTAGCCTGTGCTGTGAGTTCAGCCCTGAGTGAGGTCACCTCTGTGCGGATCGCCGCATGCAGGGTATCAGAGAGGGCTCTCATGTCCTCCTTTGTTACCATTGCCGCTGCCAGTGCCCTGATGTCTGCGCTGATATCAGCCAGCGAGGGTTCAGCCTGCTCAGATGTTAATGAGCGTGTCGGGGAGTCGGCCATATTTGCGCCCGCCGCCTCGTGGTGTCCAGCCGTCGACGGGGCTAGATACCCGTCCATGGGTCCCGTCTGTGAGCTACTCGGGTGAGCCCTGGGTGTCTGGGAGCCGTCCGGGCGTTTTGTGCGCCCCATAATCGTGCCGTGCCGTGCTGATGTGAGAGCTTGCTATTATGGCTGTGTGGGTCGGAGCTCTTCCCCTAAGCAGCCATCTTCACTCGCGGCCAGACCACGCCCCCTTCTCCCAGGTAATACATTATACCTCTCTTTTAGCAGATTAGGGTCTGTGTGTTTTCGGTTCTCCTACTTTAGCCGTGACAATCTGTGTTCTGCAATCTGTTTAGGGTTCCAGCAAGGCTCAGTCTCTACAGCAGGACCAGATAATATTTTTTAATAAAGGGAGGAGTGCTGAACATAATGATAGATGGGCAGCATGGCCTAGATATAAAGAGAGCTTAAAAACGGCTTCTGCAGAATAACACACTACGGGGATGTTAAAATATTCCTAATCAAATAGAGAAAAAGGGAAAATGGGCAGGTAAGAAGGGAAGGAAGGGAAGGAGGAAGGAAAAGAAAAAAGGGGAGACAAAGGCCTAAATAATAGACCATAAAAAATAGTTCAACAAGAAAACTAATATATTATAATAGATTTTAAAAAAATGAAATGGTCAATAGACTCAAGACTGTTAGGAAAGGAGTGAACAAGGTGGAGCGGGAATAGAGGGGAGGGATAGGGAAGACGGATCAATCTGTGATTTTAAATGTTTGTACTTAGTTATATAGTACATAATGGAACGATGTAGACGGAATTACATGGATGTTATCTATGTTATATGTCATTTAATACTAATAAAAATATATTAAATTTAGGGGACGGGGCCTGACGGCCAAGATGGCCGGACGTACTCTCTGAGAGCTCCTGCACCAGCGGGCACAATAATGATGATTCTGTATAATCAAATACTGCCAGCAGCACACAGAGCCCATAGAAAGATGCAGCACAACACGAGGAACGGAATGATGCCGGTCAAACAGCGACACGCAATGCAAGCGTCTGAACCGGCCACGCTGCCTAAACATAAGTGAGGTATGGGGGAGGCAGCCGATCTCCCGGCACGGGCCCCACTCGTAAGCAAGAAGCTGTCACTGCCCCGCTGCCCCCCCTCTGGACCGACGGGGGATATCCTGGTCCTCGCTGGGGATGATTATCCCCACCACTCGGCTTAATCAAGCAACAAAACCAGCGGTCAACCAAGCCTGTTAAGGCCCAAGCAAGATGGCGGCCCGAGCGAGACCCGCAACACAATGCATCCTTACTAAACCACCTAAACATACCATGGAATTTGTTCATCGGCTTTGCACCAACTTATGGACAAAATATCGCCTCAAGGGTCGGTCTTTCCAGCTAATAGTGAAGGGGTTGGCGGCATGGATTTGCCCTGCCTCCTGGCGCCACCTGTGTAGACACTCACACCGTGCCCCCAGAGCAGCCTCCAGACGGAGACTATGCCGGAGATCCAGATGGCGGGAAACGAAGACAAACCCCTAAAGCACCAACACTTACCCTCACACACTACTGAGCGGGACTGCCAGGCAAACCCAGCCCACTCACCACTCAGCGGGACCGGCAACCTCCGAGCACTGCAGATTGCAAGCCACAGCCTCTTTATGGCTGCCCACCACTCGCAACCACGCCAGCTGCCGAAACAGCAAAACCCCAGCCCTCACCCAAGCCAGGAGCAAACCGCCTGCCACAAACCATCACGTTGGGTCGTAGTGTGGACTACCCCCTGAAGAACACCAGCGGCATCGGGTGAGGGATCGCAACTGCCCACAGCCCGGCTACCAGCTGGGATATAGAACAGGACTTGGGACACTCTCTCACTGCCAGTGCCAACAGTATGCCCAGAAACACAGACGCTTGTCATCGTTAAATTGGTCTAATAATTTCTATAGTTTACATGAATGCCTAGCGGTAATTCGCCCTCATCTCTCATGTAACATGTAGACTAGCCAACACAGTAGAACTGTTCATGCCAGCAATTAACATATCACAAGCATCTTGTCTAGCATTTGTGTTTCTGTTCGTTTATTAGTTTATTTCTTTGTTTATTAATTTTAATACGCTACAGAGGCATACATTTAAACACCTAACATGCCTCATATCTAAAGTGCAACTAGCACTGTTCTTTGAATGTCTAGCTCAGCATGGTATACCATAAAAACGACGTTTATTAGCTTGCTATCTTCATATAATATAAAAATGTGCCGTCTAAACTGTCACAATTTGAAATGTTAAGAAAATGCTTGTAGTTGCTGTCGTGGCTCTGCACGCCTGTTGTCAATCTATGCACAAGATAAATAAAGAATTAAAAAAAATATTTATATATATTAAATTTAAAAAAACAAATTTGTGTATGTGCATGTTGTTAATGCTTCTGACAACACTGTTGGTTACAATTTTCCCATCCAATTAAATGTAAGAATACGTTTGAAATGCAAAGACTATTTTATTTTTATTTTTTATTTTGTTAGTTTATGCTCCTATAATTTAGAAAATATTTAATCATAATACAATTTGAAAGATTTATTTTATTTTTTTCAATAACATTTTCTGCATTTCACACATTTTCAAAACGTTAGAATACTGAAAGCATCTTTTACTCTACAGGTATCAATACAATACAAATAACAAAAATTGTAATAAAACTCATAAATCGTGGAGAACCTCTCCTGTACCTTGTCCTCTCTTGTCTACCAAAAAGTGTTTTATTTCGTCAATTTTTATTTTTGAAGTGCAGAGTTTAACAAGCGGGCCTGCATCGCCACAATAGCAATTACAGGCCGGGTATTGCATACAAGATTGTGACATGCAATATTACTGAACAATTTTAAAGTTAATAAAACATTCTTATGCAGCGTATGTCAGAAGGTGGGTACGTATTCATAGCTATAAATTATGGTACACAAACTGACAGTTTTAGTGACGTGAGACAGAGCTTATAGTAAAACATGCTTATGCGGGGTATGTCAGTGGATAGCAATAAAACAGGGTGTGCAGACTGACAATTTAGTTACGAGAGACATAGTTTAGATAAATAAAAAACAAATCGTAGGTTAGGCAATGCTTTGGAATAAGACAGGCTTAGTGACAAACTGGTTAATGGAAAAGCAGGGTAGTAAACACCACTGGAATCTCATTGGGAAAGTCATGCTGCACCCCCGGGCCCAGCTCCAACGAGCTGCTGGTGGCAGTATGCTGTTAGGCCTGTTGGAACTCCCCAGCTTGTGGCTTTTTTATCTATTATAATATATTAGTTTTCTTGTTGAACTATTTTTTATGGTCTATTATTTAGGCCTTTGTCTCCCCTTTTTTCTTTTCCTTCCTCCTTCCCTTCCTTCCCTTCTTATCTGCCCATTTTTCCTTTTTGGTTGTTGCGTGAACTGATGAGAAGATGAGTCCGGTAAGTGCCACTCTGCCAGCCCCGGACTCTACATGAGCCGACCACTTGTGCCCTTGGTTCCGGTACCATGTATGGCCAGCAACGGGATTCCCGGCAAGTGTGTTTCATCCAGTTGTTGGGCTGCAGTTCGCTGGATGTCCTCTAGGGGCTCAAGGCCCAGGAAGGCTGTCCTGGAGACCAGGCCCAATCTCTGGGTACGGAGGCTGGACAAAACAGGATTACTCCGTCGAATGTTGGAGGAGTTCCAGCAATAGTCCCAGGAGTCGAGGTGAGGTGCCCCTAATTACAGTGCTGCCTGCAAGCAGTGTGTGTGGTCTGGGACCGCCATGATGTTAGGAAAACACATGCGCCTGGGCGCCAGGTATGCCCCGTAGGGGTGTGTTGCCCAGCTTCGGTTCCCTCCAGTGGAGGCTGGGATAACTCCCCCTGGCCCATTGGGGTGGGCCCGGGGCCTATTAGGTGTGTCACAGGGCTGTAGTGTGGCAGCCAGGCTTGCGAGCAGGACAGCAGCCGTCTGCCCCACTCCTCTCCTGAGTAAGCCGCATGCTCCAAAGTTTCACAGGGGCCCCACACTCCCAATCCCGCAGTCTACGGTGATGCCAACCTTCTCCTGTGCACTTTAGTGAACGGCTCAGTTCGATTAGCAGCGGTAAGTCCATGATTTCTACCGTTTAGGTTAGATTTAGCAGGATGGCGGTCAGGCCCTGCCCTACTGTTGTCTACCAAAAAGTTGAAAGTATTGCTTGTCTAGAAGTCTAGTAAAATGTTCTTAGAAAGCAAATTGAACCATAAACCGTGTAAATTGTAGTAATAGATTGTCTGCCTGCAACTACCCATAGTATTTACCAATTAGTGAATTTTAAAGGTTTTTTCATTTTTATTTTATTTTTTTGCTTTTAAATCCCTGTCCAAGTAATAATATATGGCGACCTGTTCTGGAAGAGGTTTTTTTCTGTGTTGGCTTCTTTGTGTGCCATTTCCTCCATCCAGTCTATACTGAATGCACGATAGTTTGACCTTGAGTAGCTGGATTGTTGGGGCGTCTACAAGAGTTCATTGTTTTAAGGTTGATTTTCCTTGAGCTCTTAGATCGATTTGGATGAATTTAGAATTTTGTTGTAGATTTCGATACCATTTGTGGTCGCCTCAGGGAACATGTGTAATTTTCCCTAAAAGCTGTACTGTGCCTTCCCGGGATTTATAGTACTACAGGGAGTGCAGAATTATTAGGCAAGTTGTATTTTTGAGGATTAATTTTATTATTGAACAACAACCATGTTCTCAATGAACCCAAAAAACTCATTAATATCAAAGCTGAATATTTTTGGAAGTAGTTTTTAGTTTTATTTTTAGTTATAGCTATGTTAGGGGGATATCTGTGTGTGCAGGTGACTATTACTGTGCATAATTATTAGGCAACTTAACAAAAAACAAATATATACCCATTTCAATTATTTATTATTACCAGTGAAACCAATATAACATCTCAACATTCACAAATATACATTTCTGACATTCAAAAACAAAACAAAAACAAATCAGTGACCAATATAGCCACCTTTCTTTGCAAGGACACTCAAAAGCCTGCCATCCATGGATTCTGTCAGTGTTTTGATCTGTTCACCATCAACATTGCGTGCAGCAGCAACCACAGCCTCCCAGACACTGTTCAGAGAGGTGTACTGTTTTCCCTCCTTGTAAATCTCACATTTGATGATGGACCACAGGTTCTCAATGGGGTTCAGATCAGGTGAACAAGGAGGCCATGTCATTAGATTTTCTTCTTTTATACCCTTTCTTGCCAGCCACGCTGTGGAGTACTTGGACGCGTGTGATGGAGCATTGTCCTGCATGAAAATCATGTTTTTCTTGAAGGATGCAGACTTCTTCCTGTACCACTGCTTGAAGAAGGTGTCTTCCAGGAACTGGCAGTAGGACTGGGAGTTGAGCTTGACTCCATCCTCAACCCGAAAAGGCCCCACAAGCTCATCTTTGATGATACCAGCCCAAACCAGTACTCCACCTCCACCTTGCTGGCGTCTGAGTCGGACTGGAGCTCTCTGCCCTTTACCAATCCAGCCACGGGCCCATCCATCTGGCCCATCAAGACTCACTCTCATTTCATCAGTCCATAAAACCTTAGAAAAATCAGTCTTGAGATATTTCTTGGCCCAGTCTTGACGTTTCAGCTTGTGTGTCTTGTTCAGTGGTGGTCGTCTTTCAGCCTTTCTTACCTTGGCCATGTCTCTGAGTATTGCACACCTTGTGCTTTTGGGCACTCCAGTGATGTTGCAGCTCTGAAATATGGCCAAACTGGTGGCAAGTGGCATCGTGGCAGCTGCACGCTTGACTTTTCTCAGTTCATGGGCAGTTATTTTGCGCCTTGGTTTTTCCACACGCTTCTTGCGACCCTGTTGACTATTTTGAATGAAACGCTTGATTGTTCGATGATCACGCTTCAGAAGCTTTGCAATTTTAAGAGTGCTGCATCCCTCTGCAAGATATCTCACTATTTTTGACTTTTCTGAGCCTGTCAAGTCCTTCTTTTGACCCATTTTGCCAAAGGAAAGGAAGTTGCCTAATAATTATGCACACCTGATATAGGGTGTTGATGTCATTAGACCACACCCCTTCTCATTACAGAGATGCACATCACCTAATATGCTTAATTGGTAGTAGGCTTTCGAGCCTATACAGCTTGGAGTAAGACAACATGCATAAAGAGGATGATGTGGTCAAAATACTCATTTGCCTAATAATTCTGCACTCCCTGCATACATACAGGGAGTGCAGAATTAAACAGGTATATTTTGAGGATTAATTTTATTATTGAACAACAACCATGTTCTCAATGAACCCAAAAACCTCATTAATATCAAAGCTGAATATTTTTGGAAGTAGTTTTTAGTTTGTTTTTAGTTATAGCTATGTTAGGGGGATATCTGTGTGTGCAGGTGACTATTACTGTGCATAATTATTAGGCAACTTAACAAAAAACAAATATATACCCATTTCAATTATATATTATTACCAGTGAAACCAATATAACATCTCAACATTCACAAATATACATTTCTGACATTCAAAAACAAAACAAATCAGTGACCAATATAGCCACCTTTCTTTGCAAGGACACTCAAAAGCCTGCCATCCATGGATTCTGTCAGTGTTTTGATCTGTTCACCATCAACATTGCGTGCAGCAGCAACCACAGCCTCCCAGACACTGTTCAGAGAGGTGTACTGTTTTCCCTCCTTGTAAATCTCACATTTGATGATGGACCACAGGTTCTCAATGGGGTTCAGATCAGGTGAACAAGGAGGCTATGTCATTAGATTTTCTTCTTTTATACCCTTTCTTGCCAGCCACGCTGTGGTGTACTTGGACGCGTGTGATGGAGCATTGTCCTGCATGAAAATCATGTTTTTCTTGAAGGATGCAGACTTCTTCCTGTACCACTGCTTGAAGAAGGTGTCTTCCAGGAACTGGCAGTAGGACTGGGAGTTGAGCTTGACTCCATCCTCAACCCCAAAAGGCCCCACAAGCTCATCTTTGATGATACCAGCCCAAACCAGTACTCCACCTCCACCTTGCTGGTGTCTGAGTCGGACTGGAGCTCTCTGCCCTTTACCAGTCCAGCCACGGGCCCATCCATCTGGCCCATCAAGACTCACTCTCATTTCATCAGTCCATAAAACCTTAGAAAAATCAGTCTTGAGATATTTCTGGCCCAGTCTTGACGTTTCAGCTTGTGTGTCTTGTTCAGTGGTGGTCGTCTTTCAGCCTTTCTTACCTTGGCCATGTCTCTGAGTATTGCACACCTTGTGCTTTTGGGCACTCCAGTGATGTTGCAGCTCTGAAATATGGCCAAACTGGTGGCAAGTGGCAACGTGGCAGCTGCACGCTTGACTTTTCTCAGTTCATGGGCAGTTATTTTGCGCCTTGGTTTTTCCACACGCTTCTTGCTACCCTGTTGACTATTTTGAATGAAACGCTTGATTGTTCGATGATCACGCTTCAGAAGCTTTGCAATTTTAAGAGTGCTGCATCCCTCTGCAAGATATCTCACTATTTTTGACTTTTCTGAGCCTGTCAAGTCCTTCTTTGGACCCATTTTGCCAAAGGAAAGGAAGTTGCCTAATAATTATGCACACCTGATATAGGGTGTTGATGTCATTAGACCACACCCCTTCTCATTACAGAGATGCACATCACCTAATATGCTTAATTGGTAGTAGGCTTTCGAGCCTATACAGCTTGGAGTAAGACAACATGCATAAAGAGGATGATGTGGTCAAAATACTAATTTGCCTAATAATTCTGCACTCCCTGTACATATCCCTGTTTTTTTTTTAGCAAATATATATTTGTGAGGTGCGAAAAATAAAATTAAATGTATAAATCCAAACTTTTTCATCCTACAACTGGGTGCCTCCATCTTAGTTTTCTGTCAGTCATTGTTATAAACTGTGCCCTTGGCACCTGGCAGTCGGTCTAGAGAAAGCATAGAGAGAAGAGGAGAAATGAAACAATGATTTTATTTCTCCTTTTTGTTTGCGATGTTTGTCTTGGCCTTGCCTTGTCTGAGCTGGATTATGATGTCATTTGCTAAATGTTTTATATAAATTTTAAAGAAAGCAGAGCATCTCATTACAAAAAAAAAAAAAAGGTGATCTTGTTTTATGCAATGCTATAAATCCTAAAAAGTGACAGATTCTCTTTCAGGAGCAGTTCAGATATTTTTTCTGTATTCAGACAAACTGTAGTTAATTGTAATAGGTACGGCTATGTAGCCTCATAACAATATGCAGAGTCAGTAGTGTGTGCCACCATTTTTAAAGAAATATACAGACAATAAACTATTACCTGGTAGGATTACTGCACACGAATTGTTAAACATATTTGTAATGCAAAATATCAATGTGGTGAAATAGCTCAGTTGGTTAAAGCACCAATTGTAGTAAACGCTCGAACATCAGAATACAGGTTATATGCCTGGCAAAGGGGTCATTCTAGATCAATAAATTTGAGTGCTATTAAATTGGGAATTTAGCACATCTAAATCACTGACTGAACATGTATAAATATTAAAGAAAACATTCATTTAATTTTCCTGGTAAATATGATTAATAGAAAATAAAGCACTTTTAATTTTGACAGTAGGTCTCTGCCATGTGAATCCTTACTCATCTAACTCTCCAATTGTCTAACAAGGGAACATGAACCAGGTCTGGAATTATATTTCAGCTCCTGTTAACCCATTAGAGACAGACAGGATTTGTCTGTGTGTTTATGCTGCTGTTTGCTGACATTAGTTCAGATATGTTTGTGTTGCAGCCAGCCCTTTCAAAGCTGCAGCTTTCTAAAATTAAAAAGCAAGGCTTGCTGTGGCCCAAAAGGGACTTTTCTTGGATCAGTCTTGTACTTGGAGCTGGAGTGCACAGGGAAGCACTAATCCAAACCTCAAACACATTGTATCATTTGTAATCTGCCAGACAAAGGATTGCACCATAGGAGTGCATTGCTCAGTAAACAATAACATGTTGGGATTGGAAAATGACTGTATTTCATTGAGCCCAGCAATGATGAACACACTGCCTGTCTGACACAGCAAGTCATATCTTAATATAGAGAGACAATTCCTGGCAGCCCAGCAGCCTCCTGTCTGGCTGAGAATAATGAGATTGGTGTTCCACCTAGGATAAGCTATCCCTCCTAATGTATACTGTGTGGGGTCCTTATTATCTATAGATTAGAGTGTGGGGGCCAACCTGTCTGGACCATATGCACAAAGCTGTGAGCTATGTGGCTTCCTTTTCAAACAGAATATGCTCACACATACACACGTGACCTGATATGAACTGTATTATTAAATGGTTATTTGCTAAATGGAGATTCTGATAATCAAATCATGGGTTTATTGAAATCTATACCCCATATAATCTATAGCTATATTACCTGAACGCAATTCATTAGTCAGATAAACAAATGGAGGTCCATGGTGTGTGTGGAGCTAATTGTTCAATTTATGGTATTTTAATTTTAGGATTTACCAGTCCCCTGCGCCCCTAATTCCATCTCTACACACAGAGACCCTGTGTATTGACACTGAGCTGCCAAAACAAATAAATTATAGAAATGTAAAAGCCCATTTAAACCACACGGTGGAGTAGCTGGGTATGGAGGGGTGTAATAGGTCTTTTCATTTAGCTACAAGCTATATATATGAATACAGGGTGCATAGTACAAGGGGGTTGAGGGGGGGCTGCATAGTATGTAGCCCGGATCTTTCATGATTAATAATTGGCATTTCTGTGGACTACAACTCCAATCATGCTCGGACAGTCATTTGGAAGGCTTTGTATTATTTTATTATTTATATAGCGCCAGCAAATTCCGTAGCGCTGTACAATGGGATCAGTCTGTTACAGTCGGTGTGCCAAAGTTGAGCTACATGTTAGAATACACATTATGACGATTATATATATTGCTTGATTTTCATTTATGTTTTTTGCATTTATTATAGTTAGTACACAGTGATATATGATTTCTCTTCGTGGAAAAATAAAACAAAACAAAATAAATACACAAGTGTTTTTTCTTCCATCATTAGTAATTAAAATACGAATATATTTATTGTTTTAGTTTAATATAGTTTAGTTCTTGTTATAACTGTAATTCCTGTTGTATCGCTTAAATCGAATATTGTTTAGAAAGTGGCAATTGTTTACAGATACATTCTATTTGTAAATTGTAATTCTAAAAGTATTAGTTCTGTGCTTCTTGTTATGTAGTTATAGCTATAATCCACTACTAGTTATTATTGTGTAATTATAGCTATAATCAACTACTAGTTATTATTGTGTAGTTATAGCTATAATCGACTACAAGTTATTATTGTGTAGTTAGTGCTATAATCCAGTACTGGTTATTATTGTGTAGTTATAGCTATAATCCAGTACTGGTTATTATTGTGTAGTTATAGCTATAATCCAGTACTGGTTATTATTGTGTATTTAGTGCTATAATCCAGTACTGGTTATTATTGTGTAGTTAGTGCTATAATCCGACTGGTTATTATTGTGTAGTTAGTGCTGGTACTGGTTATTATTGTGTAATTAGTGCTATAATCCTGTACTGGTTATTATTGTGTAGTTAGTGCTATAATCCAGTACTAGTTATTATTGTGTAGTTATAGCTATAATCCAGTACTAGTTATTATTGTGTAGTTATAGTTATAATCCAGTACTGGTTATTATTGTGTAGTTATAGCTATAATCCAGTACTGGTTATTATTGTGTAGTTATTAGTGCTATAATCCAGTACTGGTTATTATTGTGTAGTTAGTGCTATAATCCCTGTACTGGTTATTATTGTGTAGTTAGTGCTATAATCCGGTACTGGTTATTATTGTGTAGTTAGCTGCTATTAATTAGTGCCTAGTACTGGTTATTATTGTGTAATTAGTGCTATAATCCACTGTTGTTATTGTGTAATTAGTGCTATAATCAGTACTGTTTATTATTGTAGTTAGTGCTATAATCCTGTACTGGTTATTATTGTGTATTAGTGCTATATCCGGTACTGGTTGTGTGTGTAATTATAGCTATAATCCAGTACTGGTTATTATTGTGTAGTTAGTGCTATAATCCAGTACTGGTTATTATTGTGTAGTTATAGTGCTATAATCCAGTACTGGTTATTGTGTAGTTGTGTAGTACTGGTTATTATTGTGTAGTTATAGCTATAATCCTGTACTGGTTATTATTGTGTAGTTATAGCTATAATCCAGTACTGGTTATTTTTGTGTAGTTATAGCTATAATCCTGTACTGGTTATTATTGTGTAGTTAGTGCTATAATCTAGTACTGGTTATTATTGTGTAATTTGTGCTATAATCCAGTACTGGTTATTATTGTGTATTTAGTGCTATAATCCAGTACTGGTTATTATTGTGTAGTTATAGCTATAATCCGGTACTGGTTATTATTGTGTAGTTAGTGCTATAATCCGGTACTGGTTATTATTGTGTAGTTAGTGCTATAATCCAGTACTGGTTATTATTGTGTAGTTAGTGCTATAATCCAGTACTGGTTATTATTGTGTAGTTAGTGCTATAATCCGGTACTGGTTATTATTGTGTAATTCGTGCTATAATCCGGTACTGGTTATTATTGTGTAGTTAGTGCTATGATCCGGTACTGGTTATTATTGTGTAGTTAGTGCTATAATCCGGTACTGGTTATTATTGTGTAGTTAGTGCTATAATCCGGTACTGGTTATTATTGTGTAATTAGTGCTATAATCCAGTACTGGTTATTATTGTGTAGTTATAGCTATAATCCAGTACTGGTTATTATTGTGTAGTTAGTGCTATAATCCGGTACTGGTTATTATTGTGTAGTTAGTGCTATAATCCAGTACTGGTTATTATTGTGTAGTTAGTGCTATGATCCGTTACTGGTTATTATTGTGTAGTTAGTGCTATAATCCAGTACTGGTTATTATTGTGTAATTAGTGCTATAATCCGGTACTGGTTATTATTGTGTAGTTAGTGCTATAATCCAGTACTAGTTATTATTGTGTAGTTATAGCTATAATCCAGTACTGGTTATTATTGTGTAATTAGTGCTATAATCCAGTACTGGTTATTATTGTGTAATTAGTGCTATAATCCAGTACTGGTTATTATTGTGTAGTTAGTGCTATAATCCAGTACTGGTTATTATTGTGTAGTTAGTGCTATAATCCAGTACTGGTTATTATTGTGTAGTTATAGCTATAATCCAGTACTAGTTATTATTGTGTAGTTAGTGCTATAATCCAGTACTGGTTATTATTGTGTAGTTATAGCTATAATCCAGTACTGGTTATTATTGTGTAATTAGTGCTATAATCCAGTACTGGTTATTATTGTGTAATTAGTGCTATAATCCAGTACTGGTTATTATTGTGTAGTTAGTGCTATAATCCAGTACTGGTTATTATTGTGTAGTTAGTGCTATAATCCAGTACTGGTTATTATTGTGTAGTTATAGCTATAATCCAGTACTAGTTATTATTGTGTAGTTAGTGCTATAATCCAGTACTGGTTATTATTGTGTAGTTATAGCTATAATCCAGTACTAGTTATTATTGTGTAGTTAGTGCTACAGTTTGCTAAGAGTTTAGTGCTTTTTCTTATGTAATTATTGATATAATTTCATTGTTAGGTAGTGATTGGTATAGCTTGGTTACAATTTAGTGTGTTTTATTATTATGTAGTTATTGACATAGTTTCATTATATTGTAGTTATTGATATGGTTCGGTCGCAGTTTAGTGCTTTTTATTATTATGTAGTGATTGGTATAGCTTGGTTACAATTTAGTGCTTATAATTAGGGAGATATAAATATTGTTTGATTACAGTTTAGTGCTTGTGATCATCATGACGTTGTTGATATAGTTTGGTTAAAGTTTAGTCCTTATTATAATGTATTTTATATATATATATATATATTCTGCTTTTCGTTACAGTTGGTGCTTGTTATTATTTTAGTTACTATTTACTAATTGTTGTATTTTACACTCCAGCAATTCGGGTGCCAATCGCTTTGTTAAGATCTGTGTATGTTTGCAGTAAGGATTCTTTAAAATAGTTATATATGCAGATTTTTTTAAAGCCATCCATCAATATAACAATTTTAATATAACGAAAAAATGACGTTGATTGCTCTTAATATATTGTCTTACTTTTTTTTATATAATTAAAATATGCAGAATGAAACCAGATCGAATGTTAAGATTTAAAGAAAAAATTTTTTCTCATCAAGTGAAATTAAATGTGGCCATTTCCTACAACAGATAAAATCATTTAAAACTGAGCAGTGGTTCCAATGACTGTATGTCACATGTGGAGGTAGGACAGACATATGTCCGAGAAATATTTTGCTTCTATGAATCTAACTCTTATAATTAATGTACTTAGTCAATTCTTTCATTTATTTGCTTTTTTTTTTTTTAATTGCTAAAGGGCTAAAATCATGTCAGTGTGTTAAAAAGAGATGGTTAAAAGGAAAGACCTTGTCATGTTCTAGGGTCCTCTGGTATAGAACCATTGAAATAATTCCAATGAATAAATAATATTAATCTGGAATTCATAATATGTGAAATATTGGTTATATTAACACACCAGTTACAACAACCCACACTTTAAAAAAAAAAAAAAAGAAGGTTTATTTTCCAATACCAGTGTTGTATTTTAGATATTTTGTTTTGGTTTTGAGGTGTTTTTGCAACAACAAAAAATAACGGAATAAACATCTTTAAAAAAGAAAAGCCATATAGAATATAGCAGAACTGAGACACAGCTAATTTATTGTCTCCATCTCAAACTGACCCATATTCTGAAAACCTGGATTTGCTTTCTTTTTGTGTTATCTGATAATTCGTCCACTTCCTCGCTCTATATGAGTGATATAAAGATTCCTCATTTTATTGTCTGCAGTATTATCTGTCTGTGAAATGGGAAAAAGAAAAAAAAAATCTTATCACTGGCCCTGACTTGTTGATCTGATCTCACATCTCCCCTGCTTCAAATAATCATATTATGTTAAAATATTAATCCACTCAGCCCTTGATCTGTTCTGTGTAGCTCCCATCAGTTCCTGTAAAGTCTGTTTACAAACTCTTTTCTACAACCGAAACAAATGGAAACAATTTTTTAAAAAGTGTCAGCATACAATCTTGTCTTGTCTCTGTGTGTCTGTGTGTGTGTGTCTGTGTTACTGTAATTATGAGACCGTGATTAGGCTCTGTCCCTGCTGCTTGTGCCAGAGATTGGGATGGGTTTGGCAGTTGTCCCTCTGCCTGTAAGGAAAGGACACCCCATGCACCCAAGAACATCTAAGAGCATCTCATAAAGGGTGCCTGGAATCCAATCCTGTACCCCCACTATGATCCCCTGTCTCACTGAGTGCTGGCAGACACAAGACTTATGCTGCTCCCTGTCATGTGACTAGAAGAGTGGAAGCTGAATTTAGTGGCTAAAACACCGCACCTCATCCTGCCTCTATCACACCCCAGCAAGAGGCATGGGCTCATGGCTCCCTTCATCTGGATACTAAAAAAAAATCCTAATATCCAGTATAGAATAGACAATTCAGGGGGAATGGAAACTTTATATTTTTTTTATTTTGGTGGGAGGGGGGTTGTTTTTTTAGCAGCAAAGACAAGAGATTAAAGTCAGTGTGTCTCTGAGCTGTGTGGGTTGTTTTTAATCCAGAGTCGTTAGACTGGAAATTAGATATTAAGCTGCAAGATGTGTTTGGTAAACAGCAACAGAGGAGCTCAGTAACAATAATAAACACCAACACACAGAACATACTGTATATATAGCTCATCTATATATCTAAAAAACAAAAAAGAGTGTGTGTGTTTTTTTTAATATAATTTTTATTTTTATGAATTACACTTGTCTGCCTCAGATATTTAATATCCTAAACCCATGTAATATTAGAATTCCCATTGAATAATAATAGTAGAGTTTCAGTGAGTGAAATCTAAACTGATTTGCAAATGAAAGACAGACATTGCAAGGCTGCAGCCAGTAATGAAATCGTGAAAATCTGAAATATTTACCTTTCGCTTTCAAATAGAGAATTGTTTTTTTTTTTGTTTTTTTTATATAGTCATTATTTTCACTTTTATTAAAATATAAACTGCCAATAAATAAATAAATGAAGGTGAAGAGACGCGTTTGCCTTAAGGGATAATAACATCCACAGTCTGTTAGAGCACAGAGGGTAATTAATTAACAGATCAGTTTATTAGCAAATACCTCCATTCCTATAGGAAAATAAAAGGTTATTTGATTCTTTTTTCATTAGGCAATATATTCACTTAAAGTTAAATACTTAGGGGAGAATAAAAACTGAATTGTCGAACAGAAATTAAGATTTAAAATTTCATAGTTTGGTGCAAATTTTATTATATAATTGTAGAATGTGTTTGTTTTGCCTGGTTGTGTTTTTTTAGATTCTACGAATAAGCTTCCTGTTGCAACATTGTAAATTTAATGCCCCGGGTTTATTTATTACATTTATGACATAACTTTTTCATTATTACACCGACGGTAAGTCCAGTCTCCATAGGGAATGTTTGTTATTATTCACTAAATCGCGAACTGGAGAAATGATCAGGATATAACAGAGACACGGATAAAATTGCCATACTGGAAAAACCCATTTAATTCGGTTCTAAATAGTGCTGCTGCCCTTTCACTACAATTTCCAGATTGTTTAAATACTTTTGGAATTTTCCCAACTCCAAATATCGGGAGTGAAAATATAGGTGGCAAAATTATAAACTACAATAAAACCACAGCTTGGCTATATTATTCAGAATTCGGCGATTCGAATTTCTATGTACACTAAAATGCGGAGACTGAGAAAAAAAACACTTCACAAGAAATAGCTTATTCAATAAACGCCTAAATCCAGCGAATTCAAATTTTATTGCAATAGGGAGGATAAAAATGAGCCAATATATGGCTATAGCTGGGGTTTGACGTTTTCAGATTTTTTTTTGCCGAAATGGTTAATTCGCTACAAGTCGAACTAGTGAAATGATCTGAGGTTTAAATCTCTAAACAGCGAATTGTATTAAACTGATAACTGAATTGCAAACGTTTAGGACACAATTGCCGATTTGTAACTCTAGGAGTAACAGAGGCTTTTTCCAAAATCAGATATTTTTTTAATTTGCTAACAATCAGTTTTGTGAAAAGCCCAGACTCAAAACATAAATCAGTATTATTCTAATGTATTGGGCATAATTAACAGCTCTAAATGAACGATTTATAATACTCATACAGTCTGTGTGTGGATTGATGATATTCTGTTAAATGATACATTTTATCTGTGTAATAAATTATTTCTTGGCAATAACATTAGAAAAACATTATAAATCTGAGTCTGACAGCAGATAGAATTATTGCAGTAAAAATGAGACAAGTCAGGTTCATTAGTTTGACTTTTATTATGAGGGACACGTTGATATGGGTTTCCTTACATTTAGGAATTGTTTGGGGACAAGCATGTTATCAAACTTACAAAGAGTTTTTATTCCATCTACACAGGGACAGGGGGACCAGACTTTCCAGTGACACGATGGAAGTGCTGAATGGCCTTGACTTGGGCTCAATGTGATATTGGGATACTCTTCAAAACTAATAATAATAATATGGAAAAAAAAAATATACAAAAAAATTAGACACTACACTGAAACGTGCAATGTACAAACTGGGCATCATAATCCTTTTCTGAGATTGTGAGTTAATTTGGTGTCTTCACTTATTGGGTAATGTGAAACAATTGCAGTCATTAGCCCAGTGTCATAAAAATCATATTATATGTGAGAGTCGTTCTGATGGCCTCTTCATTTAATAAATATACACAGTGAATTTGGGAGTGTGAGTGTTTGAGTAGATATGGATTTTTACCCTTATCTAGAATAAACCCACATTATAAATAAAGATGGCTTTTTGGAGGAGAAGTGGTGGTGTCCATGAATGTTAAGGGCTAAGAAATTTTAATTCAAACCAATGACAATTTAAAAATAATAAAAAGGTCAATGAACTGGACCTTATATTTACACAATCCAGGAGGCTCCTCGGTTCTCCATCATATGGACATGTCTATACAGGTGGGCTCTACATGGGAACTTCTTTTCGTTATATACACATTTAAAAGAGGGGGGGGGTCTTTTCTGTTAGGAGGAGTGGGTAGTCGTGTTTCAGATGGATCACTGACAGCACAATAAATGCAGATTTTACAGTCCAATCCCCAGGTCCAGACAGTGAATAAATATTATCACAAAGCTGTAAAGTCACAGTTCATTCAAGGGTCCTTCTTGTTTTTGTCCAGGCACAAATTATTTTAAATTTATTTCATTTAGAGGTCTTTTTTTTTATTTTAAATTTTATTATATAAACAAAAATATGTGTCCAGAACAATTGTCCTCTTCTTAATATGTTCAGGTAGTTCCACTAGGGTTGACTTCCTCATTTTTTTTAATATATATATAGATTTAGATTTATTTATGGAGGCTGTGGACAAAACAGAAGAAGGGGGTTCCTCTTTGGCTCACAGGACCTGGAACCTCCAGGAAGCCTGATCTTTGTAATCCAGGCACTCAGTGGAGTTAAAGTTGAGTTTCCAAGAGGAGGCTGTGGCTTGGTCCTTGTAGTCCAGACAGTCAGATGAGTTGAAGGGCAGCCCTGTGCTGGCATAGCCCTGGTGGTGATGGTGGTGGTGATGGTGGCTGGAGGTCTGGCTCAGGTGGTGGTGATGGTGGTGGCCAGACATGGAGGAAGGGGTCATGGGGCTGAGCTGGTGGGGGTGGTGGTGGGAGTGCATGGGGGCCAGGTAGGAACTGCAGTCCACCCCTCCGAAGTAGGAGGAGGAGGGGGCAGGGTAGCCCTGGGTGTAGCCGGCTGCCTGGCTGTAGGACATGGGGTAGGAGGCTGCGGAGGAGGACCCAGAGCGCTGCATGCAGGAGGCGCTGGCTGGGCCCAGGGGGTCTGGGGCCGATCCCGGCACGGGGCCGGTGCCAGGGGAGATGGAGGCCGGGCTCCAGATGGAGGAGGCCGTGGGGGTGCTGCCGTTCAGAGGGCCGGCTCCCAGGCCGGGGTTCCCGGAGGAGTTGGAGCTGGACGAGGAGGAGGACGAGGAGGAGCTGGACACGGCTGGCGGGGTGAACTGGCCGCTGCTCTCCGAGCCGGAGCTCTCCCGGGCCGGGCTGCACTTCTTCTTGGCCGGCCGGCTCTTGGCTCCGCTGGAACTGGTCTGCTGCTGCTGCTGCTGCCGGCACTTAGCCCTGCGGTTCTTAAACCAGACCTGGAATAGAGGGCAGGGGGGTTAGACAGGGTACACATCACACAGCATCATACAGGGAGCTCAGGGGTTAACATGTAATCATACAGGGAGCTCAGGGGTTAACATGTAATCATACAGGGAGGGTGTCTGCTAGGGGCTCAGGGGTTAATATGTCATCATACAGGGTATCAGCTGGGAGCTCAGGGGGTTAATATATCATGATACAGGGAGGGTGTCTGCTAGGGGCTCAGGGGTTAATATGTCATCATACAGGGTATCAGCTGGGAGCTCAGGGGGTTAATATGTCATCATACAGGGAGGGTGTCTGCTAGGGGCTCAGGGGTTAATATGTCATCATACAGGGTATCAGCTGGGGGCTCAGGGGGTTAATATATCATACAGGGTATCAGCTGGGAGCTCAGGGGGTTAATATATCATCATACAGGGTATCAGCTGGGAGCTCAGGGGTTAACATGTCATCATACAGGGAGGGTGTCTGCTAGGGGCTCAGGGGTTAATATGTCATCATACACAGTGTCTGCTGGGATCTCAGTGGGTTAATATATCATACAGGCTGTCTGGGGGTTAACATGTCTTTACACAGGCTGTCTATACCGAGATATCAAGGGTTAATACGTCATTATAAAGACTATACTCTAAACAGATATGTCATACAGGCTGTCTGCTGGGAGCCCAGGGGTTAATATGTCATACAGGCTGTCTATACACAGAAATACATCATACACTTTCTATACATACACAGATATATAGGATGGGATTTAGAAAGAAAACGAGGGATAGAGTAGAGCCTTCTACATAGAACGTAATAGAATGTTAGGCCGGATTTTCGAACTTTTACCCAAGTTTTGTTTGTTTAAAGTTTGTTGTTGGATGAGATAAATATGACTTAATGGAACAAGTAGAGCGATTATAGTGTTAAAATATTAATATATGAATTCAAATCCCAAACAGAAGCCTCACAGTGGCTGTATATACAATGTGTTTACATCATTACAGCTGAGCTTTGTGTTGGTGAATCCCATTCTGATCTGTATCATATGGAGCTAAACTGGGTAAAAGCCATATGTGCAGGGTGTACCTGGCCTGTGACCGCCATGCAGCTATAGACAGAATCTAATGTTTCAATTCCTCTCATTACTAGTTACACAGTGCTGGATTGAACATTGCCATTATAGAATGGACCCTGTATAGCTGTGGGATACCAGGAAGGGTTATACCGAGAGCAGCCCTTTAAAGCTCACATGATAAAGGAATAATAAACTACCCTGGATAGAGGGTAACACATCTAGAGTCTGGAGAGCTGCCCATCACATCCCAGCCGGGCCAGGACCATCTCCAGCTCCCAACACTTCCTCAGTGTGTGCTTTACATCCAGAGTGCTCAAACACTGGGCTACCTGTTCCTCGGAGTGGGCTAGTGGCAGAGCTGAAATATGAAGGCAAACAGCTCAATCTAACTAGTCTGGTGAATAAAAACTGACTTGTTTGTTAATCACACACACACTGCCTTCCTTACACTGGGATCTAATGGCCGATCACAAGAACAGAACCAACTAATCTACAGGAAACAATTGGTTAAACCGAATTCTGAATCCGGTTATCAACCCTGAAACTATGACAGGTTTACATTATGACGTGTTATAACCCTGACATGACGTCACCAACGCAGATCGTGCGATTGGGAAAGGTCGCTCTAAATAAAATGAACTATTTATGTGATAATTATCCTGAGGTCAATGATTCCCAGGAATGCTGGATAAACAGTAACTGTTAAGTAATATAAAGTGATGCTCCTGCTAATTATTAATATAGATTACAGAATACATTATAATGTACATGGATACAGCTGGATACTATGAGAAACTCGGGGAGCCATAGGTGAAGGACTGAGCCTCATAGGAATTGCAGTCCCAGCCTGAAAGCGGACTGGCCATTATGGGTAATAACGAGTACTGTACTGCCATAATGTGCCCAGATTGATGAAGGCAGTTTATATGGAGAGATCTAATGCCTACAGTATACATTGTAGCAGCGAGTCCCTATACAGATACAGTAACACCATGGGCTGATATATTCAATACTAATAAAGTTATACTACATAGAACTGCTACAGATTAGCAGTGAGAGAGTTAAAAAGCCCCAGGTGGTCTCTCCCTCCAGTTAAGGCGGGAACTGTGGCTCTGTAGAGACCTATTCTGTCTGTAGAGGGCGCTGCCGAGACAGCCCCGGGCACTGAGCGACTCTTACCGAGGATGGGCTCCAGGAAACTGAAAGGATAATCCACCTATTAACATAGCTCAGTAATCCCAGGGAAATGGCTGCTGTGTGTGTCACTCCTGGCATTGTATCACCGTGAGAAGGGACACATCCCCAACCAGGACAGGCACAGGACATCCCCCCCTCCTCACAGACAAAACAGGCAGACCCCCCCCAGCCAAAACAGGCAGACACCCCATCATAGCCAGAAACAGGCAGAGACAAGCCAAAACAGGCAGACACCTCCCCCCTCAAATCCCCCCCGGCCAAAACAGACAGACACCTCCCCCTCACCAACCCCCAGCCAAAACAGGCAGACACCCCCCAGCCAAAACAGGCAGACACCCCTCATACAGGACAGGAAGATTCTCCCCTGCCACCTCCCATCCAAAACAGGCAGACCCCCCTCCCTCACACCATCACCTCACAGACCCTACAGGCAGACATGCACCCCCACAACCCCCAGCCAGGACAGCCATTCCACTGGCACAGCCCAACTCTGGCCTGAAAAAGCAAGCAAGTGGGCAAACAGGGCCTATACAGGAGACATGGCCACTCAATGGGCACAGAAACTGCCAAACACACCCAGTTTCACTAACTCGCCCACAATGGGCTCAGGAGACAGACAGGTGGCACTCCCACAGCATGTATTGCCCAGGTGCCCTCTGCCAGCACACCATGTTCTCACAGCAGGAATTAGGAGGGAGTAGGCCCCATCCAGCCAGCAGACATATTTAAAGGAGGTGTAGAGCTTAGTGACACTAAACCCCTGAAACCTGCCATTATGGCTAGTAATGATATTCAGCTCCAGCAGATGCTTCCTTTATGAAGGGGGGGGGGCATTGAGCACAATCCACACTGGGTCTGATGGCAGCTGATAAGAGAACACAGTCCCAGATCCCCTCTCCCTATCTGTGTGCACAGCTCCAACACTGACCCCAGGGAGCATGGGATTACCTGATCAGCTGCTGCATGGGGTCCCCTTCCACCAGCAGAGAACCCCCCAAATCCTCACACTAACCAGACAGCCCTTGTATGTGCCCTCAGTCAGGTTACTGCTATCAAATACTGGGTGGACATTGTATTGAAGTCAATCAATACTATTAGATCTAAGGGGAAATAAGATGCAGAGGATCGATTTTATGGAGTGCAAGACGGTGTATGAATGCAGGGGAACATGAGGAAATTAATGAAGTTTAGAACAAGGCAAGAGTGGCCCAGGGACCCCTGACACCGGTAAGGGCCAGTAATGTATTCGGTAACAAACCTGAACTCGAGACTCCGGCAGGTTGATCTTTAGGGCCACTTCTTCTCTCATGAAGATGTCCGGGTACCGAGTCTTGGCGAACAGAGCCTCCAGCACGTCCAGCTGGGACCGGGTGAAGGTCGTCCGCTCCCTGCGCTGCTTCCGCGGGGTGGCTGGGGGAAAAGAGAGGGGGACAAGGTCACACCTAGACACCAACACGTGCTTCCCACTCTCTGCTCCGGGATCAGAGTATCCATAGCAACCAAATGTAACAATGTTTACCAGGAGCTGGGCATTCCTCATTACCAACACATTCTGAGGAAGACAAGGAGCCCGTAACTGGTGTATAAAACGAGTTAAACTCGGTATTAGCTCACTATTAATACACAAGTCCTAGTTTGTTCACTTTATGTACAGATTACAGCTTGCCCAGCACAATAATGAACGCATTATAATGCATACATGACTTGTGTAAACTATACTCATGGAATTGGTAGATGGGTTGTAGCATACCCACTGTTTATATTATATATATATATATTCTAAACTCGCTGTGTTAGTACATAGGTTATAATTTGTTCGCTACATAAAGTTGTAGTTTGTTTACCATGTAAACGTTATGTATAGGTTATTGGCTGGCTCATCATATAATGCTATATAAGGTTATAGTTTGTTTGCTATATAAAGGTCGATATTATAGTTTGATCGCTGTAAATACAGATTATAGCTATATTAATTGATGTATAGGTCATAGTTTGTTCACTAAATAAATATAGGTTACGGTTAGTTCTCAATTATTGCACAGGTTACAGCTTGCACATTATATAAATAATGTACATTTATAGTTTGATCACTAGATTATTGTGTAGATTGTAGTTTTATTACTGTATTATTTTGATTTCTATATTGTTGTATAAATGATCGATTATTATATTAGTTTATGGATTATACTTTAATTACTATATTGTTGTGTAGACTTTAGTTTTATCACTATATAAGTTACACTTTGATCACTATATTGTTGTATAATTTATAGTTAGATTTATTAGTGTATATCATTGTGTAGATTGTAGTTTTAGTATTATACTTTAGTCACCATATTATTGGATAGATTTAAGTTTTATTATATTAGTGCATAGTTTATACTCTGTTCACTATATTAGTGAATAGGTTCTTTAACTTCAACTGTTGCGCATTATCCTCGCAGACTATTTTATTATCTACATACTTATTTTAATTCGCTGTTTGGGGATCTAGAAAGACACTTTATGTATAAAGTTTGCTAAAAAAAAACAACTCTCGCCAAAATTGTTAAATTTAAGTTTTGGTTAACATCCGTCCTGAACACAAAACTCGAAAATGAAACTGTATAATTTCCCCCAATACATAAAAATAAAAAAAAAATAAAAAAAATACATACACAATGTATATTATACGGAATCGCTTAAAACAGGCATATTCGGATAATATTTTTTTTGTTTTTTAAATCAATATTTGTAAATTGCAGCACCCAATCGCATTACACAACCTTACCAACGTCTACATCGGGTTCATAAAATATGTATACTGTGTATAATTACATATATTACTGTATTATATATATATTAAATTGACTCTATTACAATAGTATCACAATGTTTAAACTCCTCTGAAAAGTCTGTCAGGGAGATAATTTTACAGAGTGTTCAAGTATTCAGTATTTTGTGGCCAAAACGTTGATTTTCCCTCATCCAATTAGCATTTCATCTCATCAAAAACCGCTTGTATTTGCCCCACCAAGTAATTTTTATTTTGTGTTAAAAAAAATTTAAATGTAATATTACTCAACTTATATTTCAGATAAGTTCTAAAAACAAACAAAGATGAGAAAACCTTACTAATATTTCATATTTTGCACACACACACACACACACACACACACACACTATCAAGCATTGCTAGTTTACACTCTGCAAACCTACAGATCACATCTCCGAGTTTTAGTTCAGATTATTTTGACCTGTGAACTTCACCCAATATCCAGTTTCATGGCTGTAAATATATTCACATTAATGGACAATTTCCTGCGCTAAATGTGTCTGGACAGATAGGCCCTATCTTAGCCCAGAGCAGAAACATACATTTTAACAACACTACCTGCAGATTCACTCATGAAAGTGGACACTGTCAGGAATTCAAAATTAATTTCACATTTTTAACCAAAATGTAAAGTAATAAACCATATAAGACTGAGAATATTTGTAAGTTAGTCATTGTGGCCTAATTTGGGGAAATCGCTTTGAACTCTCAACAATTTACGTTTGTTTGAGTGGAATGGGACACAGTGAACAAAGTTTAAATCGGAGTATAGACTCGAATCTTGATAATTCTAATTATTAAGGAAAATATGGATAGTTTAATAGATTTAAGTTATTACACTTTATAGTATCTGATTATACAGATACTCTAACTATGTATCTATAGTTTCTGAATTTTATACAGATACTATCACTACGCAGTTAAAACATTTCAAGTTTGAATTTTTAGCTAAACGTGATCTACCTTTATGACCATTTTAACATACTATACTTTGTGTCTTTAGCCAGAATCGGTACATTGTGTTTCTAATATATATTATACACTGTGTAACTTCTATCCTCCTCCCTCTAAAGTACATTTGTATCCTCACTGGAATTCGAAATTGTAGGTACAGATAGTCGAATTTAAAATAGCAGTGACTCCTAATATTTTGGTAGTTCGACTATTTTGGGGGAAAAAAAAACCCCCCACAAATTAAATTTGCACTTTAATGAATAATCCGGAATTTAAATAAAGGGGAAAGAAATATATACATACATATATACATACACACACACACACAACCTATAGACTGTAATCTCGTTTGAGCAGGGTCCTCTTTAACTTATCGTTCCTGTAAGTTTTCTTGTAATTGTCCTATTTATAGTTAAATCCCCCCTCTCATAATATTGTAAAGCGCTACGGAATCTGATGACATAATAAATAATATACATACATATATTTATTAATCAATCACAAAATGGCCAAATAATATAACAGAGTATACTGCAAGTCTGTAGGAATCAGTATAAGTTAGGAAGTGTAATATATACATACACACTTCCTAATGTATATTTTTACCTACAGTATACTCGGTTTTATTAGATAGCCATTGTGTATCTTGGCCTAGCAAGGTACCAGGGGTTTAATGCTGCTAAATTACAGGAGGGAGAAAACAAAAAGCAAAGTACTTATTACATATCCAGCGATAAAAACATCCCAATTACATCAGTGAAGAAATAAAACGGTTCACTTTTAGCGAGTTCTTGATTTATTTAGTCAATAAAACTAGCTCGGCAATTGCTGGGAATCCACCAGGGAATCACAAATTATCGGCCAAAATTCACAAGTTAAAAATGTATTTTTTTCCTCAGTTTAGTAACTGCCTTCCCTGTAGAAATTTGCACCATTTTCTGCTCATTGAATTCAGCTTTCAATGTATACAATCAAAAGAGGTCAAAGAAAAACACCACAAACAAACCACCAAACAAACAGATCCATTAAATATGATATAAATGTCCATTCATTTCACATAGGGTGTTTGAGGGTCTTACCTGGATATCCCACAGAAGGATGCAGTAGATCCATCCCAGGTCCTGTTAGCCCCAGTCCATTCATTCCATAAGGGGGCTGTTTGAGGTATGACATCATGCTAAAAGCTTGACAGGGGTCCCCAAAATTATCCACTGATAAATCGTTTCGATACGTTTTTAAAAGGAGCGAAATTATAATCCTACATCAATTTATTTTGCCCTAGAGTGAATTCACAGCATCCTGTATAAAGAGAAGTCGAAAAAAAAGTTTTGTACGTGAATATCTCTTACTAAAATAGTTCATTTTAATAGGTGAGAAAATTGTCAATTTAATAAGACCCCCGTAATTTCCTCTTTTATAGAATGGAAATATAGCCAATATATTATATATAATTAAACACACCTTTCTCATCACTCTCTCGATTTACTGCCCCTAGTAAACGTTTCGACAAACGTAGGATAAAAAAAAAAAAAGGAATCACACCGATGTATTCTGTAGGATTTTAAAAATATTGAGAGGAAAGAGCTAAGAATCTTCTCTGTTAGAACTTTAAATTTACATGTGTCAAAATTCTATCTGCAAAGTGTGATGTGGGAGGTAACTACAGACTAGACTGAAGTGTTTTATCAATTCTAATGCAAAAGAACTCAGAATCGACTACAGAATTTACACCTCTGATTCAATTAGACACTTTGTAAAATGAAAATTAAATTAGCAGTACCTTTAATTTTTACTCTATTTAGCTTTGATTTTAAAATAAACAGGAGACAGACAGAGTGACTGATTTAATATGAATATTAGTTGTGGGCCGGATAGTATCACACCCTAAAAAAAAAATAAAGAGACCCCTTTTCAGGTTTTGTGTTTTACTGTAACTACATCTAGATTATACATAAGTACAATTAGAGGAGTTTTAGCCAAGCCTAATTCATTGTTTAGGTAAACTTTTTTGTTTTTTACTGATAGGAACCATTGATAGGAAATCGATTTTCCCCCACCAAGAAAAATAGTGTATGTACAATCACTAATTAATAGGGATTTGTTTTCAAATAGTACATTTACATAACTTCCCAGTAAAATGGATTTACAATATTAAATGGGGAAAATAAAAGGAGGGTTTTATTTTTTCTGTAATGAATCACCACTTTGCATTTACTTGTAAAACAGATCTAAATTATCCTTACAAACAGCAAGGCAAAGCATTCAAAGACAAATAAATAAGACTCCCAGGAAGAGATAACAAAAAAAAAATCCACTATAACTCCCCACCCCAGCAATTATCAGAGACCCACCACCCCCAATCACCCACTGCTCTGACCTGGAATCCAGGCATGAATTTATTCAAAGTTACAAAACGATAGACTGATCAATATTCAAGTTACAGACGGATACATTTTCAAGTAAAAAAAATATCATATTTTAGATTCTACATTTTGGATACTTTAATGTTTGAGGGATTAAAGTTAAGCAATGTGTCTGCTGGTTAGAATTATGACCCATTAATATGTTTTCGATTGAGAAAGTTTTACCTCAGAAGGGTAGGAGTGTTCTGTAGACAAGGTTTTTGGCAACTAAACCTGCCCTGTTGTATAATCCCGAGCAGGTAGGAGGAGAGACAGAGAAAGAGGCTAAAACAAACAGGGACACTAAGATCACTTAAGGTGAGAAACTACAAGTTCTCTCCAGCATACACCAAGAGTTGAACACAACAACATCAACACAGCAAAACAAACTAAACTAATATAAAGGGAGCTCAGAGGACAGTGAGAGGGGGACCCAGTCTTACCCAGGAACTAGAAAGGATTTAGAAAAGTCTTTCTGAGCCCAGGCCTCCCCTATCCACCATTACTGCTCCAGGTACTTTATTTAGCTGTTATAATCACCCTTACCCCATCACCCCCAATCTGAACTTTATAGTAAATGTAGGATTAGCCAGTTTATTACTTTAGAAAGGAAGGAGCCCCCTCCCTTCACACCCCCAAATAATAAACTTAGTTCCTGAGCCAGGGAGCAGTGTGTGGGTGACATTCAGACAGGGAAATGCTTGTCAGGAGAGCAGCCTGCAGAGAGAGAGCAATAAATCAAATGATTTACCTTGTGGGGAGCGTTTCTGTCCTGCGCCCGCCGCTTTAAGTGATTGGAAATGCAGACTGATGGAGATTGATCACCCTGCTGTAGCCCTACCCCTTGTAAGTGAGAGAGGGGCGGTAGCCTGCTGACGCCCTCCCACCAATCACAGGCGGCGAAGCCAGAGACAGACGCGAGAGCTGGCCAATGATAAGGCTAGTTCTTTGCTCACCTCTACACGCCCCAGCCCAGCATTGAACAAGCTAGACTCCTGCTGTTGGGAGATGGGAAGCTGCATGCAGAATAGGGGAAGTGGGTGCTGGACTGTGTGTAAGGGGTTAATCTCTATAGCCTCAAAAATACTCATATAAAAATTAATACAATCAACATTAGTAAGTAGAGTGACTTCTTAATATAAATAAAATATGTTTTTCAAAAAATCATTATTATTAAGGGAAAATATGAGAGAAAACAGCTTTAGATTAATGAGATGTTGCCATTTTGTTACTATAAATTATACCTTTATTATTATTATTAATATTATTAAAAAATTGTAATCAGACAGTTTTTAATATTGTTCTTTTCATAAAAATAAATAAAAATAATAATAAAATTTGAAATGTATCCATTTGCTCACAATATAAAATTATAGACAATCTGAAAAAAAAAAAAAAGCAAACACATATTCGGTTTTCATGTCAAACTGGTAATATGAAATATTTTTTAAAAATAATTAATTTGCTACAGTGTAAATTCTATGAGTTAATTCTATTAAATAATTCACAAATATCTGAGGTTAAAAAACAAACAAAACTGAAATAAAGTCTGAATGCTGTATATATATATGTGACAGCGTTATTTGATAGTAAAATATAAAAATGACTACAGTCACCTGATGTAAGAGTCAGTGATACAGAGAGACAATGTAATTAAAGAGCCAGTAGATACAATCTGAATAATTAGCTCCCATTAGGAATAATAGATTTAGAAAGTTAAACGTAGATAGTGTCTCATTGATTGTATTTACCAACTACTCTGGGACACAGTTTAACTACTTAATTAGTTTTATTTCCAGAAATTATTTAGGAAACGGCAACAGGTAATGTAAGCCCAAAATTCAGATCAATTATTATCAGTATGAAAAAAGAGCTAATTTTGTAAATGGTCATTTTCAGCAGTAAACGGTTGATCTGAATAAAAGTGGGAATTTGAAGAAAACACACAGATACAAATAACAACAAAAAAAAAAACAGCAAAAAATGAGGAGAAAAAATAATTTGAAGTGAAATAAATCTATTGCTAATTTATTATTTTTTAAAATGTTTTCCCCTCTAATTTTATTTATTGTTTAAATATATATTCCTGCCTGTTAACGGATGAATAATATTTAGCAATTTGCAAGACCTGATCACTAACATTCTAGCCATCCCTCTGTAACTTGTTGCTAATGGGTAAGACACGGGGCCCCAAGAATTACACTGAAATTTTCTTTCTATTTGGTAAAATATATTTGTTGCAAATGGGGCATTAAAGCATCCATGTGTTATTGCAGATTAATATTACATATAAAGTGTCAGCTCTGCTGTCTAGAGAGGAGAGGGGGAATTCAAAAGTGCCAGAAGTTCTTAGGAGGTTCATCAGATACTCTCAGAAGAAGAAAACAAAATCACACACATTGTGGGACAACAATTGGCAGGGAATGGGTTAATGCGGCTTTGCCAAAATCTTTTGTCGATCTCTCAAAAGAATTTAAAAAAAAAAAAAAATTCAACTGGTTCTAATTGAAGTTGGATCTGAAAGCGAGCTAATGTTCAAAGAAAGTGCCCGCCAGAGGAACAAAATTACATTTTTTGAGGACCATAAAGAGGGGGGCAAGTCATCAAAGGATGGGCAGGTTAGGAAGGAGGGAGGGGGGCATTTAAGATCTTTCTGTAGTCCACAAAAAGTCATCTCAACACGGGTACTTTCCCCTAGAACAAAGACACTGCACCCCCTGCACAAAAATAATCACACCCCTATTTCCTAATCCCCCACAAACAAAATCCTCTTTTGGGGCAATTTCTTTTGTTTCTGTTTAGTTTTGTAGTCACATTATCCATACAGATATCAGATAGTTTTTTAAAATTTATTTTATAATTCGCTCGTTTTTGTTGCTTAGAATTTTACTTTGGAAAATCATCAATTTATTTAATTGTACAAGATCAATAATTACAATGTGTGTGAAATGATAGAATTATTTAATCCACATAAATACCACGCTCTGTACAGATATTCTATGTAAGGAAAGATATATTGTAATCCATTCGATAATCAGAATATAGCATCGAATTATGTAATAATCAAAGAATAGGATATTTTCTTTATAGAATAACACATTCTAACAATGAATCCAATATTTAATGTAAATAATTAGATGCTCTAATAACGCATGCAATGATTAATTTAAAGAATGTTATAGAATGCGACAATGTAAGAATTCATGCGATTATCAATATATAGCATCAAATGATGTAATAATTCATGCGATAATCACTATATGGAACGAGATGTAATAATTCATGCGATAATCAATATATAGCAATGAGGTGTAATAATTCACGCGATTATCAATATATAGCATAAAATGATGTAATAATTCGTGCGATAATCACTACATAGAATGAGATGTAATATTTCGTGCGATATTCAATATATAGAATGAGATGCTGTAATAACACATGGGATAATCAATATACAGATTGAGATGGTGTAATCATTACTGCTATAATTAATATGAAGAATTAAATGCTGTAATAATGCAAATTGTATTCCGAATACAGAATGAGATATTAGGATAATTAATGCGATATTTAATATAAACAAAGTGTGATCCTCTAATAATGAATGCGGTAATGAGATATTGTAATAATAAATGTGATATTCAGAGTATATGATCGGATGTTCTAAATTCAGAATGGTAATAATGTGGTCTGTGAATTATGTCTGTGAAGAATGTGAATTTGTAGCAATAAAGAACTACATATTGTGTGTGAATTATCAGATATTCTGTGTGTAAAGAATGAATTATGTGTGTAAAAAATGAATTATTCACTGTGGGAATTATCAGATATTCTGTGTGTAAAGAATGAATATTGTGTGTGTGTGTGTGTGTGTATAAAGAATGAATATTGTGTGTGTGTGTGTGTGTGTGTGTGTGTGTGTAAAGAATGAATATTGTGTGTGTGTATATAAAGAATGAATATTGTGTATGTGTGTGTGTGTATATAAAGAATGAATATTGTGTGTGTGTGTGTGTGTGTATATATAAAGAATGAATATTGTGTGTGTGTGTGTGTATATAAAGAATGAATATTGTGTGTGTGAATAATGAGCAGTTTTTTTTGGTAGATATATTGTATCCTGTGCTGTACAGGCCCTGTCTGGCTGAGTTTGGGATCTCTCCCAGGCTGACGTGTTCAGCTCTATACAGTCTGAAGGTATCAAGTGGCAGAAAGCCTTTCTGTAATAAGAGTATTCTGGCTAATCCCAAATTGCAGGAGAATTTTCTTAATGCCTCTGCCCATAAACCTCGGATTAAGGGATGTTTATGGGGGTGGGGGGGCAGAAGAGAAAGAAAAAGAAAAACACTAAACAAAAGTTTAGTGTGTGAAGCAGTTTAATGCTGCAGGATGTGAGCTGGATGGTGTACATGGCTTAGTGGATCCAGAAAGAGGAGGTGAATGAAGGAGCGAGCAGGAGGAGAAGCTGCAGCCCTGGTGCTATCTTACTGAGCCCTCAGACTGGGGCAGATACACCGCCAGGATATGGACCAGGAGTCACTCAGGACAGTCAGCCCCACTGGCTCTGTCACACAACATGGTCCTGGATTGGGGTGAAAGTTCATGGAGTTTCCAAATTGCTCTGTCTGTGGACCTGTGTGCGCTACATGTGAGTGAGCTCCATGGAGGGAGCTCTGGCTTTGAACCTGTGAGCTATATGAGTGAGCTCCAGGGAGGGAGCTCTGACTGTGGACCTGAGAGTTATATGAATGAGCTCCAGGGAGGGAGCTCTGGCAGTGGACCTGTGAGCTCCAGGGAGGGAGCTCTGACTGTGGACCTGAGAGTTATATGAATGAGCTCCAGGGAGGGAGCTCGGGCAGTGGACCTGTGAGTTCCAGGGAGTGAGCTCTGGCAGTGGACCTGTGAGCTCCAGGGAGTGAGCTCTGGCAGTGGACCTGTGAGCTCCAGGGAGTGAGCTCTGGCAGTGGACCTGTGAGCTCCAGGGAGGGAGCTCTGACTGTGGACCTGAGAGTTATATGAGTGAGCTCCAGGGAGGGAGCTCTGGCAGTGGCAGTGGACCTGTGAGCTCCAGGGAGGGAGCTCTGACCGTGGACCTGAGAGTTATATGAGTGAGCTCCAGGGAGGGAGCTCTGGCAATGGACCTGTGAGCTCCAGTGAGGAAGCTTTGGCTATGTAGTAGCAGCCCTTGCCTTATATCTCTCAGGGATTACAGCTTTCACTTTAATTTCATTTCAACCTCTTAATTTGAGCGACGAATCGCATGATACCCCTTGTTTCAACGCAAAAATAAATCAGTTCTCTGAGCAATAATACATTGATAATGGTTCTAAAGATAGAATAAAAAAAGGCGATTTGATTAGAAATTAATATGGTTCATTTCAGATTAGACTATGAGAGAGCATTTCAATCAGTGAGTCAATCTGGTTAATAGTTACTATTATGGATTATTATTAATTATTATCAGTTATGATGATTCTCTTCTTATAGGATATTTATTATATCTGGTTAAGTTTAATGCTTGCTGTCCTATAAAAGTAATAATTGGGATATATCTGTGAGTGATCTGTATACATATCAAGTGATGGGAGCACTGTTTGTACCAGGTCTGATTACTGTAGTTAATGTTGCTAATTTAGCTCTAAAAGCTCAATAAACACAGTGAATCCACATTGACACGTTGTATGTAATGGTACATTGTATCTCTGTATATAGCTATCCTTGGCCATGTAATATCTATTCATTGTGCATTGCTGGATATAGCTATTCACTATCCACTTGTGTAATATTTATTCATATGCTGTATGTTTGTGTTTGGTGTATATGGATATTCATTAATCAATTGCTATGCACCTTTATGTATTATTTTATATAGTCATATACACATTGCTTTATTGATACATGGTATGTGTCTGTATATACCTATCCATTACTAGATTAGTATGTAGATACACTGTATGTCTGTGTATATCTATATATTGCTATATCAGTATATAGATACACCATGTCTGTGTATATCTGTATATTGCTATATTAGTATATAGATACACCATGTCTGTGTATATCAGAATATTTCTATATTAGTATATAGATACACCATGTCTGTGTATATCTGTATATTGCTATATTAGTATATAGATACACCATGTCTGTATATTGCTATATTAGTATATAAATACACCATGTCTGTGTATATCTATATATTGCTATATTAGTATATAGATACACCATGTCTGTGTATATCTGTATATTGCTATATTAGTATATAGATACACCATGTCTGTGTATATCAGTATTTTGCTATATAAGTCTATAGATACATCATGTCTGTGTATATCTGTATATTGCTATATTAATATGTAGATACACCATGTCTGTGTATATATGTATATTTCTATATTAGTATATAGATACACCATGTCTGTATATATCAGTATATTGCTATATTAGTATATAGATACACCATGTCTGTGTATATCAGTATATTGCTATATTAGTATATAGATACACCATGTCTGTGTATATCAGTATATTGCTATATTAGTATATAGATACACCATGTCTGTGTATATCTGTATATTGCTATATTAGTATATAGATACACCATGTCTGTGTATATCTGTATATTGCTATATTAGTATATAGATACACCATGTCTGTGTATATCTGTATATTGCTATATTAGTATATAGATACACCATGTCTGTGTATATCTGTATATTGCTATATTAGTATATAGATACACCATGTCTGTGTATATCTGTATATTGCTATATTAGATACACCATGTCTGTGTATATCTGTATATTGCTACCATGTCTGTGTATATCTGTATATTGCTATATTAGCATATAGATACACCATGTCTGTGTATATCTGTATATTGCTATATTAGCATATAGATACACCATGTCTGTGTATATCTGTATATTGCTATATTAGTATATAAATACACCATGTCTGTGTATATCTGTATATTGCTATATTAGTATATAGATACACCATGTCTGTGTATATCTGTATATTGCTATATTAGCATATAGATACACCATGTCTGTCTATATCTGTATATTGCTATATTAGTATATAGATACACCATGTCTGTGTATATCTGTATATTGCTATATTAGTATATAGATACACCATGTCTGTGTATATCTGTATATTGCTATATTAGTATATAGATACACCATGTCTGTGTATATCTGTATATTGCTATATTAGTATATAAATACACCATGTCTGTGTATATCTGTATATTGCTATATTAGTATATAGATACACAATGTCTCTGTATATCTGTATATTGCTATATTAGTATATAGATACACCATGTCTGTATATTGCTATATTAGTATATAAATACACCATGTCTGTGTATATCTGTATATTGCTATATTAGTATATAGATACACCATGTGTGTGTATATCTGTATATTGCTATATTAGTATATAGATACACCATGTCTGTGTATATCTGTATATTGCTATATTAGTATATAGATACACCATGTCTGTGTATATCTGTATATTGCTATATTAGTATATAGATACACCATGTCTGTGTATATCTGTATATTGCTATATTAGTATATAGATACACAATGTCTGTGTATATCTGTATATTGCTATATTAGCATATAGATACACCATGTCTGTATATTGCTATATTAGTATATAAATACACCATGTCTGTGTATATCTGTATATTGCTATATTAGTATATAGATACACCGTGTGTGTATATCTGTACAGTAACTATTAATCTGTATACAGTCTGTACTCACTGGGTATAAATGTCAGGATTACAAATTGACTAGGACTAAGGATAATGTATAACCGGACCTTGGCCGGACTTAACGTCTTCAAAAATAGTCAAATTACTTGCCGAGGTCAGGAACACAGAATCAGATACAATGATGAGGGAAAGCCAAAAGTCAAGGATACCAGAATTCAGGGAAGTCAAAACGAAGCAAAAAATCAAATACCAGAAAATCAAGATCAGGAACTCACTCTCGGATTACCATCAGGATGAAACCACGACAGGGCAATGAGCAAAAGGAGAATTGGGTTGAAATACGCCTCCTGTGGATCCGATTGGCTGTAACCGCAATTACCAGGTTTCCATGTGCATGATTGCTGCTCGGCACAACTTTTCCTGTCAGGGCGGTAAATGCCATTAACCTCATTTTTATGTGTGGATGAATATGTGACAATAAATGATCCAGCAGCTATTAACCTGCATACAGTCTGTGAAAAAGAGGGGACCAGAGGGACAGGACATCCTAGCCCTAAAGTCAGAGAGAGGACTAAGTGGGTAAAGTGTAATAATTCAAGAGAAAAGACAGGATATCTTAAGCAGGTATATTGAGAGCGAGAACCCGAGTGCCAGGGACACACGGATATCAATTCTCAAGAAAAAATGCCAAAGATTTACCCACATAAAGAGTAACAACTCAGTTTAAGGGGTTAGAAATACAAATATCAATATCTTTATTCAATACTATACGTTAGACTATACATAAACATGAGACTAAATAAGTGACACAAAAAAACATGCTAGTGGCTTAAAAAGGAAAAAATCCATGTAGCCTGCCTAGTGTATCTTATAAATGGCTACTGTAGAGATATCCAAATACAAAGCAGCTCAAATAACATTATAAAGTATCTTTGGGAGAATAGCAACTGGTATAAATATGTTACAAACAGGTGACTATATATACCAGGTCTCAATTGTATACTTACAGTCTCAATTCAAGCAGCTAAGGTAGGTATAAAGGTGGAAGCAGATAGCTATATGAAGGTAGACAGATGGGGTATTGTAAAAAAAATCCTACCAAGTATAGTGACCCAGGGGGAGGGAAATAAGGACCAACAATAGTTTCCCCTGCCTACCTAGGGGATTCAGGGTCCAATACTCGGAAGCTGGGAATTAAGGGTTAAGGGTTTAAAAGACTCCCTTGAGATAACCCTTCAATACAGTTTAAGTGTAAAAGCAGTATCTGGGATCTGTGCAGCGTAGAGCCTAAGTGGATGCTAAGAAAAAGTAATCGCCCAACCAGGACTAAAGCATGCCGTTTCCCCAGTAGGATACTCAAAAACTGTGCCTCCATACTCCACACTAACTAAGAGTGAGATTACTAAATTGCCCCAATCTCAAAAATCCATTTACTAAAGCATATTCTGACTCCCTATCCTAATTCTACAGATAACTAGCTGCATGGAGATAAGTCTAAAGTAAAGATATTATCAGACTACATGGATAACCTTCCAAATGTAAAAGAAAGCCTAACAGCTAACCTGTATACAGTTTGTACTCACCGGGTATAAAGGATACAGTAACTATTAACCTGTATACAGTCTGTACTCACCGGGTATAAAGGACACAGTAACTATTAACCTCCATACAGTCTGTACTCGCCGGGTATAAAGGACACAGTAACTATTAACCTGCATACAGTCTGTACTCGCCGGGTATAAAGGACACAGTAACTATTAACCTGCATACAGTCTGTACTCGCCGGGTATAAAGGACACAGTAACTATTAACCTGCATACAGTCTGTACTCGCCGGGTATAAAGGACACAGTAACTATTAACCTGCATACAGTCTGTACTCGCCGGGTATAAAGGACACAGTAACTATTAACCTGCATACAGTCTGTACTCGCCGGGTATAAAGGACACAGTAACTATTAACCTGCATACAGTCTGTACTCGCCGGGTATAAAGGACACAGTAACTATTAACCTGCATACAGTCTGTACTCGCCGGGTATAAAGGACACAGTAACTATTAACCTGCATACAGTCTGTACTCGCCGGGTATAAAGGACACAGTAACTATTAACCTGCATACAGTCTGTACTCGCCGGGTATAAAGGACACAGTAACTATTAACCTGCATACAGTCTGTACTCGCCGGGTATAAAGGACACCGTAACTATTAACCTGCATACAGTCTGTACTCGCCGGGTATAAAGGACACAGTAACTATTAACCTGCATACAGTCTGTACTCGCCGGGTATAAAGGACACAGTAACTATTAACCTGCATACAGTCTGTACTCGCCGGGTATAAAGGACACAGTAACTATTAACCTGCATACAGTCTGTACTCGCCGGGTATAAAGGACACAGTAACTATTAACCTGCATACAGTCTGTACTCGCCGGGTATAAAGGACACAGTAACTATTAACCTGCATACAGTCTGTACTCGCCGGGTATAAAGGACACAGTAACTATTAACCTGCATACAGTCTGTACTCACCGGGTATAAAGGACACAGTAACTATTAACCTGCATACAGTCTGTACTCACCGGGTATAAAGGACACAGTAACTATTAACCTGCATACAGTCTGTACTCACCGGGTATAAAGGACACAGTAACTATTAACCTGCATACAGTCCAGGGCAACATTTCATTCTTTGTGTGTTATTAGTTTAAGCAGACTGTGATTGTCTATTGTTGTGACTTAGATGATGATCAGATCACATTTTATGACCAATTTGTGCAGAAATCCATATCATTCCAAAGGGTTCACATACTTTTTCTTGCAACTGTATACATGTTAATAGTTACTGTGTCCTTTATACCAAGTAGGGATGTGCATGGGAAAAATATTCAGTTCGGCATTCCGAAATTCGGGACTTCGGCACGGCACTTTGACACTTCAGAACTTCGGGTAAGTGTAGGGGTAGGGTTAGGTTAGCGGTAGGGTTAGGGTTGGTTTAGGGTTAGAGGTAGGGTTGGGTTAAGGGTAGGGTTAGGAATAGGGTTACCCTACCCCAGCCCTTAACCCTACCAACTAAGCTGACCCCAAAACCTAACCCTACCACCCTACTCCAACCACTAACCCAACCCTTAACTCTACCCCTAATCCTAACCTTGCCCCTAATCCTACCCTAATCCTAATGCTACCCCAACCCTCTCCTGCTTTGCCACTTTTCAGAAATCCAAAGCAGTTCGGCACTTCCAAAATTCGGAAGCACCCGAATGTCCGAAATTTGTCAGAATTTGCATTCGGAATGAAACGAATTGCACATGTCTAATACCCAGTGAGTACAGAATGTATACAGGTTAATAGTTACTGGATCCTTTATACCCAGTGAGTACAGACTGTATACAGGTTAATAGTTATGATGTCCTTTATACCCGGTGAGTACAGACTGTATACAGGTTAATAGTTACGATGTCCTTTATACCCGGTGAGTACAGACTGTATGCAGGTTAATAGTTACTGGATCCTTATTACCCAGTGAGTACAGACTCTATACAGGCTAATAGTTACTGTATCCTTTATACCTGTATAGACCAGGGGTTGTCAACCCTTTAATATCTACTGTGACGGAACACTCAGTCACTTGTGCCCATACCAGGAGCAGCCCACACCATCATGTTTATCCTTTGTTTTACTCGCCATTATTTCACCAACAGACTATTTTCACCACCCCTGGCTTATTTCACCGCCCTTTTCCCTGACTGTAAACGGAGTCCAGAGAGCCACAAAGAATTCAGTTGGACTCATTCACAACTCTTCTGGAACTCTGGTACAGCCACGGCACATGCTAGGGGTCCGTGTATAAATGACCATGCTCTACCTAATAAATGCAGATCTTCTCCCAGCATTAAGTCTCAACTAATTTATAGGGGTAAAGGCTATAACACTGCTATACTCACTCTATAGCTATCCTGCGAGCTATAGTCACTGGCTACTGGGTTGAATATTTAGATAACATTGTTTATGTTGAAAAGCAATTGAGATCTGGACACAAAAGCACACAGTAAATTTTGGTATACATATAAAAATCAATGTAAATAACAACATGAATACACGTGCATTCTGATATAAGTAGAAACATTTGAAAGGCTTGTATTAAATGAATGAATTAAGAATAAGGAAATACGGTAAGAAATATTCAGCGTTTATTGAAAATTGTATATGACAGTATTGTAATAAATAAACAGAATAAGTTCCACAGTTATGCCAGGCTGTATATGCTAAAAGAACACAGTAGGTTTAGGAACCTCTGCTATGCTAGATACTGTGGATTCTATCTCCCATGATGCTCTGCCAAGGTTTGGTCTGGAAGAGTATTTTGGGTGATGTAGTCCTTATTATTTGGCATTGTAGAGGTGCCTATAGCCAGAAACACAGTATATCATATCTGCACTGGGCTGTATAAGACAGACAGGACATACATATTATTTACAGCACCAGAAGCTAAAGTCTAAGTTCAGTTGTATTTAAAAGCATGAAATAAATAGATTTCTTCCCCCCCCCCTCACTCCTCCCCTCCTGTCCCCCCCAAATAAAAATATAAGATTCAGCCATGTGACTGAGAAATGTAAACTGATGTAAGATTTGGAGCCAAACGTCCTATGGAAGAACTGCAGGAATTAGTTAGACATGATTTCCTGCAAAACATACACAATCTTCATTATATTATATTATTCAAGAATAAAATGTGAAATAGCGTCTCAAATAAACACACTAACTTGTAAATATAGCATTACATGGATAGCATTCAAAATAAAAGGTAGGTAGCTTACACATTATTACAAAATGGCAGGACTAGTTTAATCTGTCAATTCATTCACATATTAATTCTCTGGCATAATTCAATTAAAACAATATTCATCTGCCCTGCCTCCCCCCTCACATCCCCTATTACCGTCTTCCTATGCCATCAGCTGTGGCAGGAAGATTATTGTAGCAATCTGTGGCTAGTTCAACAGGTGGTCACTCTTGCCATTTTTTTTTATATCTTTCTATACAAAATAATTTGCAATAAGAAAACAGACCTGAAAACGTAATTGTGATGAACATTAACCTCTTGTGTGCCAGAAAGGAACTAGAACTGGCCCAAAACTTTGCATTCTAGTTTTGAACCAAGCTGCTTGATTAACATTTTAAGTAAAAAAAAAAAAAAAAAAGACAAAAAATTGATGCAGGAAATGAATAATGAACTGGTGACATTTGTAGAAGATATTTCTTGCACATTGAAGTTATTGTCTCTTTTGGGCTCCATGTCACTTAATAAACAATGCTGCACAAGGGAAATATGGACATGGCAAAAATCCAATCCATACGAGGAAACAGTGGTTATTGGATGACACATTTCTCTTCTTTCTTGGCCATCTTCCCTTTATTTTGTTCTAGCGTTCTTTCCAGGTGCTCATCTTCTTCTTCAGCTCTGCAAAATAATAAAGAACCAATTTTCAACAATAACAAAAACATTTACATTGGTGGGTGAAGTGGGATCACTGTTGTGCAAGTTTAAAAAAAAATGTAATTTAGTTTTTTTTTCTGTTTTAATTTAAATAATCATTAGTAAAATAATTTATTGTACATTACAACATTGTATTTCTAAGATAATTTAATAACATGTTTCTATAATGTTTTTAAACTCCTTAGGTATTTAAAAGAACTATACAAATTCAATATCTTCAAAATAAACCTGTCTCATCCCATTCACTCCGACATAACGAAGATTCCGATCCATCAATCAATCTATCTTCTCAAAACCCACTACCCTTCGCCTTACTAATGTTTTAAAGGCATTCAATAGGGTAAGTTATGATATTAACAACACTAAGACCATTGTCTACACAAGTTGTCCTTACACAGCAATCATACTCCATAATAAATCTCACTCATTCATTTGGTCTGCAAAACATAATTGGGCAAGATTCTGTGTTACCCTGTTTTATTCTTGTCTAGGTGGTTGGTGCTTTTTTGATCAACAAAAAACATTCAAATGAATACATCATACTTCACTGTTTCCATTGCAATCTAGAGATGATGGCTCAAGGTTTTATGAAACATGTTTTCAATAAATCATTGAAGACTTTCATACCACTGGAGAAATTTCTTAACCCTAACCTTCCAAAGTCTGTATAGCATTATTTATCTCATACTCACACATCTCTTGGGTCTCTAAGATCCTTGAACTATCACCCCTGAGAATGTTTTATGTTCCTGTATACAATGACTTCAATTGGCAACCATATGCTGAAACTTCCAATCCTAACTGCCACCATTTTAACCAGCTGTAAAAGACCCCCCAAACAGGAATACTTTACATCTGGGATGCAAAGGAGTAGATACCCAGATGTTGTAGTACTTTAAGTTTAGAATGGAAAAGCATTACGCGGGTGGCAGCTCTACAACATTTTGGATATCCCTGCTTTATATCTTCCAGTTTCTTCTTTCTTTAGGTCCTGATGATGTCTTATATCTGGATATGTTGGAAATCTAAACTCATACACTCCTTCCTAACTTAACTGCTAATGCAGTGTGGATCTTCTCAAAACCTTCCACTTATCGTCCCTGAATAATTGAACAGTCAATGTATTCCTCTGATAAACTCAAGCTGATTCTTGCACAGTTGTTTTCGTCCAGTACCCTCCATGTCATCCATTAGAGTTTAATTACTTCCATATACAGTGGTACCTCGGTTAATATAATTTACAAATGAAAATCCATTGAAAATAATGTCTTGTTTTACAAATTTTTTCCCGCAATACAAAGCAAGCTTCCCCAGGATGCATTGCACCTAGGAGGTTTATAGCACCGCCCCCCTGCATGCTGGAGCCTGTGGGTAGCATGTGGCGTCAAGTGTGGAGGTGTTGGAGCGGCTTTTGCATTGAGCCATTCTGGAAATTTTTTGCAACGGTTTTGGGACTTTTTGGAACTTTTTGGGTGCATTTCTCAAGCGGTGCAAAGGTAGGGAGCTGAGCTTCATTGTTTGCATGCCTTTTACTTTGTGTTCTGCATTGTGGGTTGGTTTCCATGCCAGCTCATTTTGATTTTTTTCTGACCTCCGGAACAAAATAATTGGTTTTCAATGCATTAATATGGGAAACCACGTTTCGGTTCACAAATTTTTCCCAATACAAAACGCCCTGGAGAACGCATTCAATTCATAAACCGACGTACCACTGTATCTACCTTCACAACTGCATCTTAATTTTCAAACCAAGAATGGAACACCAACTCTGTAAGACTCGAACCCCTTTTCTTTCCTGTGAGTATCCTTGTTTTGTGTTGTTTCCAACTACACATACTTTCTCAACTCTCTCTCCTATGTCCCATTTATCAGTAAAGGTTCTTCTCCACCATACCCCTGTGAGCAAATCTACTCACAAGAAATATGTCCTTTGTAACTTTAGAAACACTATCCAATTCATTTATTGTAAAGATTACTTGGTATCAATCCTTTGTGGATGGATTTCCGGAATGGAGGAGAGCAAGGGTACTTAGAAAAGGTACATAGCATTGACTCAGTTACTCCAGTACATAGTAATATGAGAACCTCCTCCCCACCTGGGTTGCCTTTCCCACAACCTCCTTAAATCCTTCCTTGATCCCACCATGCCTACACTGTAGCCCTGACTCACTTAACTCTATTGCCCAACTTTCCATACGGACTACCCGAATCTCAATATTTCTCCTGTGGCCAACCTTCTCTTTATAACAATGAGCTCGCTTACATACCAATTTTAGTATGGAATCCTAAATCCAGTGTTCGCCATGTCACTTTTACTAGTTTCCTTTTTGAAATCATAATAAAACATCCACATCTACTCATTCTGAACTGTCACTAGGGACTAATTTTTGGGGAAAATTCTACATTCTACAGAAAAATATACAATATATAATAACCTGTGACAGACATTTTGCTTTCTGCAGACTACATCTGATCTAGAAATCTTTACTACAAATATCTGACAGATATTCTGTTACAAATGCCGAATACACACATGACCGGAAGTGATGCGGACTGGTGGAACGCAGGATGCATTCCACCGGAAGAAAAAGACCGCGAACTTCAAACGCAAGGATATATAAAGAACTGAAAGGCATATTAGCACCATCTACCCCAACTGGCGAAATGCGTTTTGGTATTTTACTGGACTGTATTGGACATTGCTCAGAAACCACCATTGATTTTGTTTGTTTTATTGAATAAATTTTACTTTTACCTTATTTGGAATATGTGCAATGGACTCCAGGGAGAATATTGGACCAAGTATCCAGAGTATCTACAGGGGGAATTGGATCACCCATAAAGATCCTAAGGCTATCCACACAAGAGCCAGGTTGAGTATATGGCTCCACTCTTGTAAGTGCATTCTTTTACCAAGCAGTATATACATTTATGTTTTAAAGATATCGGCACTATTATATACCTCTCTATCTTTACAGCAATATTAAGATATACCAAGAAGAGAGGAAAGTATACCATTTTCTTCACCTATTTTTGCTTGTAAAATATCTGACAGAGTTACGCACACCTACATAACCACTTAAGCTCATTTCAACTCTTAAGGGGGCAGGAATGTCTGTGTGCCAGAACCCCAGAATGTATGTACTGTTTGTGTAAATGGGCGCCCATTGAAATGCTGAGCGTGTCGTCAGTTAACACTTTTAGCTGCCACCCGGCTAAAGCTTTTCTCACAAAGCAGCACAGAAAAGGAAGCTGGGCACCAGAGCCCCAACACGAAGTTTAAACCACTGAAAAACTGTTAAACCCCTGAAGGTAAGACAAGGCCCTGACATGCCTTCCCCATAACAAAGTAAAGGAGCTCAAGTTGTTATGGGGATGGGAGTGTTTCTATAAGCAATGTGACATATGGACAGTTCACATGGACTCATTCTTGCCATACCCTGCCACATGACTTCAAATTACAGAAACTGTATAAATAAAATCTGTTGCTGAAACAAATAGTAAACTTTTTGCATACACTTCTTATCTGGATATTTTCTGTGAACACTAAAACCCAGGTGATGGCAACATATAGGGCAGATCACTCACTGTTTCTGGACTCTTTGCAGCTGTGGATGTAAAATAATATGGGAAGTGATTTCAATGTAACTTTGAAGATTACCAATGAATTAGAATTCTACTGCAAAGTTTTTATAAGCGGAGACATAAAGAGGAACATCCCACTGGATTCTATGACAATCAATTAGAGGGACATTATAGGCACCCAGACCACTTAATATCACTGAAGTGGTCTGAGTGCATTGTCATTGTTCCCCTTAGTCCTGCAATGTAAAATATTGCTGTATTAGAGAAACTAGAGGTGCTTCCTGTAGTTTTACAGAGTTTGATTTGGTGAAAAGACGCTGGGAGTCCTCACGTTTTGATTCTAAATCCCCACAGGAAAGCACAGAGTCAATGCTTTTCTTATAGGGAATGCCTAATATGTGTGCGACACTTGCTGCCCATGTGCATTAGGTTCTTCCATTGGCGCCATAGGAATCAGGTAAATTACAAAGTTTTTTTTTTTAACCCTTTCGTGGAAGGGTGGGGGTACCGGAGGGCCACGCAGGCAGAGGGCCACTTTAGTCTTAGGAATACATCTTTGTACTTTAACTTTTCCTAACAAAAAATCTCCTTAAAGCGGCTATGTCCCTTCTGAATATTTTATAAAGATATAATTTCTATGAAATACTCATGCTGACTGCGCTGAAATGTCATTAAAATTCCAGTGCCACCCAAAGACCCGAAAGGCAAAGGTCTGCCGTCAACATTTGTCCAACCCCAACTGCCACCACAAGTAACAATTGCGGAAGTCTTTTTCCTATTATTTTCAGTTTTTAATGTTTATTTTTCAGCTGGAAAACATACCTTGTGGCTTTTTAAAAAAAAAACTTTATTTGCCGTAATATTGTGCGATGCTCTCATTTACATGGATTATTTTTGTCTTATCTACATAAAAAAAATGCCTCTTGATGATGCACCATTTAGCTTTATCTACAGGCATGCTTAATCGCTTTTAATGATTACTGTGTAAAAAAAAAAAAACAACATAGTATGACATGGTATATTTACTTTAATATGTATTACTTCTCAATATTATACAAAAAAATACTTGAAACGAGGAGAAAATCTCAATGTATCCTTCCTGGTAAAATATTTTATAAATAAGTAAATTGTAACAGTTTGTACTATATTTAGCAATTTTTGTTTTCTGTTTATATGTAACTAATTGTGGCGGATGAACACAGTGTTTTTACACTACTACACTTTGACTACATTCAACAATAAAAAATATAAATAAAACATAAAAAAAAAAAGTGTAGACTGTGGAATTCAGGCATCAGCTTATGTGCCATCTCCTCCAAAGATCTCAGAGTTGTATTATTGCACATGCGCGAGACACAGCACTGACGCAGCTACCGACATATGAAGCATCAGGAGCTGCAGAGGGCCCCCTGGTGGAAGATGGCAGCAGCCACGGGGGACAGGTTCAGTTAAGTAAATCTAACTTCCATTGAACCTTAACCAGAGATATTACCTTCAGAGGTCATTGCAAAATATGCAAAGACCCCCAAAATTAAGAGATGAGTCTTTAAAAAAGCCTCACAAGGCTGTGCCGTGGACAACAAAGGACAAAAAATTTAAATTTTAAATCAATAAAAATAAATCAACCAGAATTTCAAATTCTGAACTAAACAAACAAAAATCTTCATAATTTTACATTTACTACAGTAATTGTCAGTAATCTAATGCAAGGTGCAGGTAAACTTGTGTGTGTGTTCACATTTTGTAGACAGTTATGAAAACATTAAAGCACGGTGTTTGGGTGATGTGAACTTACTGTTTTTCTTGGGCATCCAAATCTCTGACCAAAGCATCGCGCTTATTAACCAGTATAACGAGTTCATCAAGAAGAAGCTGCTCCCGTCTCTTCTGAGCTTCTGTCTTCTGCCAGTCTACAAAGACACAATGGAGCACATTTAACAACATGACTCCAGAGGGAGCATACACATTTTCTATTGCATAATTATATTGCAGCATCATGTTTGATATCACAACATATCGTGTCCAGTCATAACTTCCACTTAATTATTGTAAGCAACATATGCTTTTACCCTTACATCTAAATGCACCAGATGGCACGAAGAGTTTATTCACTAAACAGTAAAGTGGAAGTCACTGCAAACTACGCTATTTTGCTCTCATAGTTTTACCTATGTTTAGAAAACAAACCACTGTCATTTATCTATGTCAGTGGTTCCCAGTCCAGTCCTCAAGTACCCCCGACCAGTCCAGGATTTAGGGATTACCTTGGTGTGTCAATATTTTTTTTTTCTTCTAAAAACAAATTAGACACAACTGGTTAATCCCTAAATCCTGGACTGTTCGGGGGTACTTGAGGACTGGACTGGGAACCCCTGATATAGATTATTTATTAAAACTGAAAGGCATGTTTTGCAGATAAATAAAATTAGGTCTCAAATGTTAGATTACAGCACCAATGTCCACCAAAATTTCCAAACACAAGGCTAGAAAAAGGGCATTTATTAATAAAAAAAACAAAATCCAAAAAAAACAAAAACAAAAACAACAAAACAAAACAATCAGTAGGAATTGCCTAAAACAAAGAATCTTTAGGCAATGTCTAGTTTTTAATATATACACACACACACACTATGTCTGGTAGTAACCGTCGCAAACTATTTTTCTTTTATAAATATAGTCTTTCATTTGATGAAAATTTCAAGATACTAATAAAAATAAATATCAGCAAAGACTGTGATATACACATATATATTTACATAAATATCTCTATTAGCTTTCTTAACATTACAAGAATGATCCAATCACTCCTCGTCTACAAAGTGAAAGTGTCAATGCTTCCTGACAAATGGCTGGGATTAGGGGTAAATGTAGGAATAATGGTACCAGGATAAACGAGAGCTTAATCATTAGAAACAGGTTTCATGCTGGATTTGCACTGATGTACACTGGGTTGAAGGCTAAACATATCTGTGTATTCTGCTTTGCTAGAGTGCCCCCTATCTGCTCACTGTTTCCCCATTTGCTGGATTTATTCCTTGCATAGCAGAATGAGCAAGCTGGCATAGTGTTGCGGATATTTTCCAAGAAAGATCCTGGCACACTGTGGTGTCTGCCTGTATATTTAAAACTGTCTGAGGTCTCACCCTGCGACCCATAACACATAACCTGAAACAAAAGGCAGAACTGATGAATAAATAAAACGTGCATTACTATTTTTACATGTCACACTCCAGAAAATTAGCCATCTAATCAGTAACTCTTTAATTGGACACAAACGTTCCATATAAGTTCTTATCTAATGACTATACATTGTGGCTCTCTAACGGATCTGTACCACCAGCAGATCATAGTGAAAGTGTTACCTGCTTGCTGGAAGATAGAACCTTTGTGATACCGAAAGGAGAGAATTCTCAGCCCCTCATTCAATTCTAGGGCATGTTTGGAAGTCTAGATTCTCTAACTGCAAACTGAAAATTTGGAGTTAACAGTTCAGCACCAAACAGAACCTTTATACCCTAGTCTCTAGTCTATTCCGAACGACAGAATAAACTCTGCCCGTGACATGTATGACAAACATGTTCGAAAACACCTGTAGGAGTTTTTTTTCCTCTCTCACTAGCAGAACAGGGTCAGATAGTAACCTAGAAATGCAATATTATGCTAGCACAGGTAACGCAAAATACTTAAAAACAATACATTTTTGAAAAACTGGAATTCCCCCCCCCCCAAAGGACAGTTTGTTTCTGTGTATTACCCTTGGCTGCAGAGCAATATATATCGCAGATGGCTAAGACATGAAGAGGGCTAAACGAACACTCCCACCCCCCCCCCAGTCAAGTGCCCTTTTGCTCAGCCAGACTGCAGGAGCTTGTAACTGTCCATCAACTGGCAGGCTACTCCTCCCCCCTCATTAGGAAGGTAAATAATGGAGAGAGGGAGAAGTGGGTGATGAGAGAGATAGCAGAACAAATGAGGACCACAAGGGAAACAGGACCTTAGCTTTACAAAAAAAAATAAAAAAATCCATAGTCACTGACTTCAGCAGTGTCCTATCCCCCCATGCGCTTTCCAAAAAGCAGAGCAAAGACTGTGGGCAATCCTTTTGGATTAGTCTCTTCTCTCTCCATTGCCCAGGGCAATCATGTTAAAACTCACATGGCTGGTGCTTATTTAGATAAAGCCAACAATGCACACCACTGGTTACCATGTGAATCTTCACAAACCACACAAGAATGTGCTGGTTCAAATCCCCCTGACCCTCCTCCAGAGGCAAATTTATTCAAGGCAGCACAGTACTCAGTAGCTCTCTGAAAGCAAGTGCCGCTAGTGGGATTTCAACCTTGCATCTACACATTAGAAATGAGATGCAGCATCATGGCAGGGAGGAAAGCTGCTGGTTACAATGACTTCTCAGTTTGGCGTTTTTCCTTTTGTACGTGCAGTTAAAAAGTTATGTTCTTCTTCTTAATCTCCAATGGCTCACTATACAAATCACAGAGATTGAAATGCCTTGCTCTATTAAACTTGGTGGGAAGAGAAATCTATATTACATGTACACAGAGACGCATAGTATAAATGCAACGAGAAAGAGACATCGGCCGTTATCTGTTTAAAACATGTCATTTCCCTTTAGAATTACACTGTAGAACCTAGATATACAGTAGAGATAATTAAACATAAATTGGGGGAAAAAAATAATAAACATTTCCTTTAACAAAGGTCTTTCTTCCAGGTATTTTTGCTCAGTGGAGAATTAAGTAATATGAATGTTTGCCCCCTCTTCCTTCTTTTAATGCACTGTGCTGTAGTAGTTTTGGTGCTTTGAATCTCCTGGTGCCATCCTATAGTAAAAACCTTTAATGGTGTTCATCCAATGAATCACGAGCTGGTATAACGCAAAAGTATGACCTTTGCTTTATAAAGTCGTACTTGAAGCAGCGAAGCGCCCAAGTGTGTCTGACAAAAAAGGGACTCTTGGTACTATAATCATTACTGTGTGATGTAGTGTTTATAATGCCTCCTAACAAGTATTCACTACCATTTCGATCTCCACATCCCCAGCCAATTATACCCTTCTCAAGAATCACATGCCAACATTAACATAGCAATTCACCACCAACTTGATGGAGCATTCTCAAGTCCAGGTATCCTACAAAGCCACATATCCTCCCCTCCAAATAGCGCTGTATTTTGAGGTCGGTGGACCGAGCGATACCTACAAATGCATACACTGACACACAAAGAAACAGTCGAGGAGCCTGCCTAAAGCCCTGGCCTCAATCCCTGATGGTCCTCCGCTGCTTACATGATTCCACTCCTCCATGATTCTCTGGTGGTCCAGTGGTATATGTGATGCTCTGCACCCCATGATGAAACTCTCTATCATATACGGCCCTCTACATTTCTGACTGACTCAACAATTAAGCACCGAAGCTGTGAGGGAGAGGATATGAGAGTGGATTTCAGCAGGAGGTGCAGAGGGTCACCACCGGATCATCGAAGGAATCAGAAGAGTGGAGTCCGGTGCTGGACTCCGTGCCTGTCAGCAGAAGGTTTGCAAGTAAGTAAGCTGCCTGCTGCTGCCCTACCTTCTGCTATCATTTCTTATGATCCTCCCTGAGAGGCGGAACTCCAAGGCCTGCTTGCAGTCATGTTCCTGGTAGTTCAGCCACAGGGATAGACGTAGGTCTTTGGCAAAGTGAAGGGGCCTGCATTGAACATACTTTTATATTAGTGCGGATATGTAGGTGGGGGCTGTGTTATGGAGAGATTTGTAAGCAAGCACCATCATTTTAAATTGAGTCCTATATCTTATGGGAAGCCAAATGAGTTCTGTGGCAAGATAACTTAACTCAGACCGTGAGACAGAAAAAGATATTAGGGTCAGATAAGCTAAGGAACACAGAGATGGGATGAGAGTTGGTCAACAAAACAAAACCTTTATATCAATGTATCAATAAAAGAATGGAGGGTGGAATGGGCAGAAATGGGAATAAAACAATTACGTAAACAAGCCAAATATATAGATAAGGGCTGCTAAAACTAAACATTAGCATATAGGACAAGGCATAAAGGTGAGGAAAATCTGCCCAGGTTACATAGAGTGTGGCTAAAAGAGCTTGCTTTAAAAAAAAAAAAAAAAGACACTGTAAGCAACAGAGCCATTATAGATCATTGTAGTAAGGCAGGTGTGCCCCAAAGGTAGATCACCAGATGTTTTAGAACTACAACACCCATGATGCTTTGTGTGTCGTTGCATGCCTTTAGAATGACAAGGCATCATGGAAGTTGTAGTTCTAAAACATCTGGGGATCTACCTTTTGGGCACCCCTGTTGTAGTGGATAATGGGGTAAAAAATCAGCGAGTGCCTTTGAAGTGAAGTTAGTGATTAATTATGATCTCGTTCCCTGGTCAATTTTAGGTACTGCCGACACCGTGCATGGTGTTAGGGCTGGTGTTTGATGGACACATTTCCACAATACCTAGAGAGATTTAAACTGGCACTGCTCCATCTCTGTTGCTTAATGCCACTATTAATGGCCACTGACATCAGCCGTACAGTTACTGATAAGAAGCAGCTGCTTTCAAACACTGGAGATCCTGACAGGCAGTTGTGGTTCATTATGTATAATCATAGCCTGGGCTGAATTTCCAGCCATATTATGTTATGTGGCTTTCCTGCTTAATGAGAATATTCTAACAGAGATTTCAACCTGGTATCCCCTCATCTGCTGTTACATCTCTCACAATGCTTTGACAGGCAATACCCTTATTTCCCTTACCAAAGTTCTGTGCCATTATACCCCACTGCCTCTAGCATTTAAGCAGGGCTCTCAACCCCCACTGTTCCTGTGCATTCAACTCATCTGGTTACATATATACGTGTCTGTTAGACCTCCCATAGTACAGCGCTGTGGAATTTGCTGGGGCTTCATAAATAATAATCATAGAAATGGCAACAGTAGGTCGCAAAATCACAGTGTCCTAGAATAGCACTGACCCTAAGTGGTTATATGGAATTATGGGAGGTAAGCATTGCTCAATAGACTCTGGCTGCAACCACGTGGCTAGGATATCCCAGGTCGCTAGAGAGGATACCTAAACCAGTTTTAACATCCAATTAAAGGTTTACCTAGACTTGTTTCCAATCAAAAAGGAAAAAACACTCAAATGTCTTTCGTTCATGAGAGTCTTTGAAATTCCCTTTAAGAACTTTAATCCTGAGGTTTTTGATGGAGTGATCAGTCTGGGTTAAGTGATGACCAACAGAGGTACAATATATATATATTACATTGGAATCAATTCAATGTACACAACGAATTCTAAGCATAAGTTATATTCCTCTGCCTAGATCAACGTAAAAATCCATTGGACAATTTACATTTAACCTGATGACTATCGTAATATCGCTTCTGTTATAACGTGTTAAATAAATACAAAATACATTGCAGATGTCTAATCGCTCTGGCGGGCACTCTTATTTACAGTGCCATCACTCCTGTACAGCATTTTAACATTCAGCTTTTTGACAGCAGTAACTCTTATAAAAATGTGTGATGTTTATCTCTTCCAAATAATATGCCTGACAACAACCCTGCAGAGGCTGTGCATGCAGGGAAAGATTACATGAAAAGAACCTTGGAATGTTTCAAATTATACCCTCTATATCTGAGGCAGTCTGTTTATGCAAAGTTTTTAGAAGAGACGCTCAATGCACAAACAAATGTACCAAAATAACATGGAAATATAAGTCAGGAGATTCAATCATTCGCTGGCACCTTGACTGGCAAATGGGTAGTTGGCCTGGCTTAGTCTGTTTCTGAGGGCAACCTTTGTAACTTTCAATCAGTGTGAAAACCACACAAACGTGCCATTAATAGTAGAGAACACTACACCGTCAAGAATCAGAGAGCAATACCTGGGGAGCGCGGAAACATAGGGCACGCAGGAGAAGGAGTCGCAAATGCATCAAAGTGGTTTAAAAGGTTAATTCATGTTATTTTGGTGGGTAGTGTATAAAATAAAGATAAAATACTGCAAATGTGGTAAATGCCATTGCAATGTAAACCGTTTTAAACTTGTATTACTCCACATTTCTTATAGAGAAACAAAACAAGTTACTCATATTGAGAAAGTGGGCTCCAGTGTTGGACTTTAGGAATAAGAGGAAATACGGGCCCTATTATTTCATAAAAGAGCTGCAGAAAGAACTATTTATAACCTAACACTGAGACGTAAAACTAAATTTTTTGTTTTATTTATGTAAATATACACATGATTGCAGTTATACTGACTTTTATATTTAGGAAGAAATTTTTCTTTCCTCCGAACTAGGCATTTCGCCAAAATTGTTCTTTTTTGGATTCTAAGAAAAAAAAAAGTATGAGCACAACGGATTAGAAATATTCTGAACTGCGGCTTTTCCTGCAACAAATCCAACGTGGTGACTAATTGTAAGTTATTATGGCAGCTGGGGCCATTTCCAACCATATATAACAAGCTATGGGTCTACCAATATAACATAAGAATGCCTTTTGAAAATGGCCATAAAATGCTTAGTCTGATAAAATGGTTATGCAGGCTGTATTCTCCTAATAACTTGAAGAACTAAGGAAAACAGATCAGTCTGTACAACCTAAACAAAGTAGTCCTATTTTCCTTGGTGTGAAGTTCAAAGGTAAATAAATGCATAATTTAACCTCAATTAATGCTTATCACTAAAGAGATTGCTAGACTGGATTTAGTGCAGGAAAAATTTACTTATTAGAGCAATTAAAATATTTCCTACAGTGCTGTATCTTTCTAAAGGATTGTGATGTCATGCAATTGAAATACTAAAGGGTTTTGATAAGGTACGCATCACTCCATAATTTAAAATGTCTGTTTTGAGTTTATGACAATTTTCAGGTGTTGCAATGACGTCGAACAGGGATCGTCAACCTATGGCACAAATGCCATGCATGGTGCACAGTGTGCCTTTATATGGCATTCAAAACGGCTGGAACAGTTGGGGAGATCATAGCACTTAGGAGCCTGTGGTCTGCACCTTCAGTGGGTGGGTGACACCACAGGAAAATCTTCCTCGCAACCCAGGGCTTCTCTGTGATTCAGTGTTGCTCTTACTCACTTGAAAAGAACCAGAACGACGGGGCACCAAATGTCTGCACCCATGGCAGCTATAGACGGCAAAATCCACACCTGGTGTGTGGTGTCCTGCCTCTGACAAATGGTAGGTATGCAAGAGGGAGGAGCCATACAAACGTTTAGTTAAATGATTTAATTAATATTAACACTGACTTCCTCACAAGTGCCCTGCAAAGACCTCTCCTACATACAATCCCAACACAAGACAGCCACACATATACAACCTTGCAAAAAGCACACCCTACCACCCACAGACAATAGTACAGTCACATCACAGTCAGCTATTTTGGCCAAAGACTGAATAACCTTGATCAACGTATAGTTCTATTTCTACCAACATTAGGATGTATGAGGCTGGGATTGGTGCCCCTAGAGGCCGACATCAGTGATGTGAGTGGGTCCCCTTGGAAAAAGGGGCCAGTCTGATAGGTCCCCAGCCTACAGGACCTTGCAGAGAGCACTGCTAAAGCAATCAGTGCAGGATCCCTAGTGCAAGTGTCGAATGATGCATTCACGCTGTGCTGCCAGACGCAGGACCCCAGGGAACATAAACGGGGCAGGACCCCAAAAGTGGGTTTGTTTGTTCACCTAAAAATGTAGGTAACTTTCTCAATGATCGTATCTTACATAGGACAAAGTGCTGACACAGTAATAACTTTTTGGATAAAATAAAGTAGTCGATCACAAAATATGTTTGTGTATCCTTAAAGACTATGTGGCATAGTGTTTTTGGGAATCCAGGTGATAAGACTGGTCATTTTACCAGACATAACGATTTCAAAGCCATTAGTTACATTGTATAGTGTTATGCTGAAGAATCATTTGTCTTTGAAGCACTGCAAAGTGATGAACAGAGTTTATTACACGAAAGTGTTAAACCGGACCGTACGAAGTTCATTGCCAATGAACCCCAGTATTAGGGTCATTTGATAATGTGATTTGTTATGGAGGAAGAAGTGGAATGTAGGATAGACTATTTACATTGATACTATCCAGAGGTTCTCATTGTAAAAGCTTCTACTGTGTCACTTGCAATCAGTCCTGCAGCTTGCTGAAAATTAACACTAGTTTTGTAAAGCGCACATCGGGGGATTGCAGCAAAGTCTTATCTTTAGTTCCAGTCAACTAGCAATCCTGAAAGAGTATGCATCATCATCAGAGCAGGAGATTCTGCCGCTGAACTTAATCAATCTGCCGAATACTGTGGCAGCACCGTGTAACAAAGCTAGGATAGATTTACAAATGGGGTTAAGCTCCTCCACAGGATTACATATTGATTTAAAAAAAAAAAAAAAGAAGAAGCTTATCGTATAAGTCAAAATAGGAAAAAAATTTTATAATAATAATAAAAAATATTTTTAAAAAACCAAACAAACGAAAAAAAAACCTATGCAGAAATTCTTTTATTGGAGTACTCACTTCAAAACAACTGCCAGGAATCATCATTATCAAGATAAGATTTTGCAAAGGGACATAAAAAAAATAAATAAAATAAAAAATAAAAAAGCCGCCCAGAGATAGAAGAATGACATTTACTAAAAGCAAGCAGATATGGGTGTTATTTTAGAAGCCACTGAAGTATGTGACTGGTTAATAAAATACTTGAAATTATATAGAATGTCCTTGATAATTCGCATTAGTTAACCTGGCAGCATTTTCTAGGTCAGGGTGCTGATGACTCTCCCTGAAGAAGATTGCGCAGCGGTAAAAGCGTTTAAGCATAAATCGTCGCCCTGTAATGCTACAATACGATGGCATTAAACTCCTTATCACTGTCTGCTAAATTGGACAGAAAGGTATTCTCTTTTTTTGCACTGACTGTTGCTTGTTCATGTGCTAACTGTTTCGGGCTTTAACACTCTAACAGGTTTCTGACTGTACAAGCAGCTGTGGCCATTTAAAGTGGAGAACTTGTCAACGATTAGCGTGTACATCCTTTAGTCAGCGCAGATCTGGCAGTGTGTTGGTAAGCATCTGAGAAGGCAGTGTATGCTCAGAGGACTCAGATCTGATCACCACAGGGTACTCCAATTATGCAAAGATAAATTTGTAAGAAATCAGACTACACGCTAACACATGAAATTTTAGTTGACGAATACCTATAAATGTAATTAGATCAATATATTTTATTTCTAAACAGATTTACTGCTGATTAAAGACACATTACTGGGAGCATTATTGCTGTGGAGCTCTAGTATAAATTCAGGCATAACAAAATTAATGAACTCCTAAAAAAAACAAAAAAACAAACAAACAAAAAAAAGGGACATGAAGATAAGAAATAGGGGCAAACAAATCTGTGCCCAAAACAAGCACTGTCGCTCCTAAACAGAGACAAATCGGAGGTATGCTGCAGTGGTTCTGGTATAGAAAATGTTTCCTTGGAGTCTCATGTTTTAAGGATTGCTATTTATCTAATATATATTTATAAATGTTATGAGTTGTTACTCTACCCTCTGGCTAGCTTTGATTCATTAACATAACAGACCCTGCAAGCCGAGAAAGCAACAGGAGCTTATTCCACACATTTTTTTGTCTTGGTGAATTGAGGAAGCAAAGCTTTTTTTTAAAAACAAAATTACATTGCAGGGAAAAGGTATGTGCACCATAACCACTGCAAGAAAGGCTGAACTGGATTTTATATTATTCTTGGAGTGCCTCTTTAAAGATGGTAGCAGCCTACTATATTGCACAGTTTCTCGATCTGTGGCACCAAGCATCTCACTTAGTATAGCATTTCTTATTAAATATAATCATTTTCAGACGCTAATTGTATTTAACAGGAAATATAGCTAATAGGACTACTTTGTGAATTAAGGCTTGGTTATTAGTTGGCTGGAAAACAACCTGTGACCCCAGACTGGAGAAAGGTTGACAAATATTTCCAAAGGTCAAAAAAGTTTAAAAAATAATGCAACTGTGACATATAAAAGTGTCACCTTGCTATTTGAAGAATGAAACAAAGTAAAACATTGGAAGTGCCACTTGTGGCTATGTAGCCCCTGGGTCCACTTTGTTCTTAATCTGATGCCCCAAAATCTCACCTCAAAGTATAGTGAATCAGCCTATAAAATCCCAGCCATGCCTTGCAGTGTACCCTCTTTGCAGGTGCCATAATAACCTCCGGTGCAAAGTGTACACATTAGTGCGTTTATTATACATAGCTTGCGGTCACATTGATAACATACCTAGAAAGAAGTCACATAACTAACCCTTGTGCTGCTGAGGGTTTTTAACTATAGCAAATAGTTCCAATAATTTTTACATCCAGGCCTGGATTCAAAGCATTTGGTCCAAAATTCAGCTATCTGGCAGTGTTCGGTCCTGCTGAAATCTGGACTGAATACAGCCCGTTTGGGGCAGTCTGAATGGCTTTGTATGCAGCCGAATGGTTTTGCCATTCAGTGTGAAGCCATTCGGACTTTTTGATAGTGTACAGTTTGATACTTCTAGATGGTAAAAGGGAGATTTCTTTTAATTTATTTCTATCATCTGGCACAGTGGATGCTAACTTTACACAATGCAGTAATATCAAATCTGCTTTGAATAATACATGTTGGTCACTCGAATCTACTTATTCCAGATATCACAGGCATTAATGGGGAGATGCCTTTTATTTCTTTAGCATGTGTGTTGGTGAAGATAGGTTACTGGTGAGCAACAAAAGCCCTTATATTTCCTATACATCTGTCCGCAGTTCCTGCCTCACGATCGGCAGTGGTGATTCCTTAGCAGGACATGTCTATTGTTGTCGTGAAATTACAATCCAATTCCATTTCTCCTGGTTGTGTCTAAATGCGATAGATGGACTGATTAATATCAAAGCCTGCATGAATTCTCTTACATTTCTTTATTTTTTCTCCAGCCTTAAGCTGGCACAGAAATCTCCAGACTAATTACAATTGATTTAATATGGATCCAGGTACCTTATCAGGTGAAGAAAGAAATTAACATAGCAAGCCATGGGGTTATGGGGTCAATACAAAACGGTGGACAGTTCCATATTATTAGGCACTACTCCAGTGTAGCTGATTTAAACACAGGGACATGATGCTTCATTAAATATATATATATATACATACACATACATACATATAAATACACATTCCTCTCTTTGAAATATTATGTTAGTCCAATAAAAAAAGGTATCATTGCACACTGCAATACTCGGGTATTTTGGCATCTTGTCTACTGGACTAATACAGCTAATCCAATCTACACTATTATACATATATAAAACTCACAAACAGTAATCAGGTTGAGATTGCATTGACTGACATTTTGATAATTCTAAAGATCGAGGGTTTATTATCTAATTATGCGGATAATACTTTGTGTCCTATTTACACAAACAATCCCAGTTATCGGATGAGCATTTCATAAATTGCCACTAGATCACATTTTAGCAATCTCTTATATTTTCCTTTGCTGCCATTCTAAAACTCTTGTGTGTCAAATCTCTGCACTCACCGTTTAGAATGCAGTGAGTGGTTCATCTTGCTAAAAAGGATCCAAAAGAGTACATCACTGTTTACTTTTTTCATCTGAACAGGATGGAACTCACCCCCATGTTATAGACACAATCTATCTAGAGCAGGCATAGGCAACCTTCGGCACTCCAGATGTTTTGGACTACACCTCCCATGATGCTTTGCCAGCATTATGGGTGTAAGCATTATGGGGGATGTAGTCCACAACATCTGGAGTGCCGAAGGTTGCCTATCCTTGATCTAGAGCAGGGGTAGGCAACCTTTTAGCAGCACTGTGCCGATATAGGATTGTGATATCCCATAGCATGCCGGTCCTATTTTTCTAAATTGAAGTGTGTATGCTGCCGTATTCTGCTTGTGTTATTTATACTGTAATTGCTTTGTAGCGTTGTATTTGTGCGTATATGAGCTATTATATTGTATATGTTCAGGAGTAGTTTGTGGCATTGTGTATGATACATATGAATGTGGGCTGTGTATGGGGGCTGCTTGTGGAATTGTGTGTGTGGATGGATATGCCACATTGTGTGTTTGGTAGTGTGTGTATGTGTGGGGGCTGTTTGGGGTATTGCATGTGAGAGGCTGCATGTATGTGGATTGTTAGCAGGTTATGTTTGTGCGGATTGTATGTATGTATGTTTGTGGGCTGTTCGTATTATTTGTATGAGTAAATCTAGCAGTGTGGGTGGTTTCCCTGGGTTCCAGTGGGGACCAGGCTGGCCAGGTATAGGTCAAGGACAGAAGCTGCAACAGCAGCTGCAGGCTGCTCTACTAAAGTGTGGATTCCCATTCACAAGTGCTGGGAGGAAGTGATCTGAGATCACTTACTCTATGTGCTGCAATGCATAAATTGAGGATTGTCCTTCACCACCTTTTCGTATTAGCAGATATCTGATAGGCCAGAGCCTGTTTGGCTGTAGCAGCCTTGAGTGCCGCGTAAAGACACCTTGAGTGCCGTGATCTAGAGCTTTGCATAGCACAACTTTCTTCACTGGCATGCACAGAGTTAAATTTACTCTAAAATGCCCTTTTTAATTTTTGCTTTTTAATAACCATCATTTGCTTCTGAAAGTGGATGAAAGGACCAAGTGGATGAAAAAAATAGATGCAGGAGAATGTGAGGAGGTGGCAATTTTCTAAATCCTTCTGTAATATTTATTTTTTCCATTTATTACATACTGTATAAAGCTTTCAGCTTCCATGAAGATCCACAAACTAATTACAATTGATTGAATATGGATCTGGTATTTTATCAGTGAAAGGAGGCAGTGGCCACAGATAGTCTGAGAGGTCAATACACAGCAGATGACATGTTTCGAATATCAGATGCTACTTGGTAATCAGGGGTTGAAAAGATACAAAAACACTCTCAAGTCACATTGAACCTACCAGCGGTAAAAAGACTAATACATATAGTATTACAGATTTTGCCTTATTAATCTGAGATTATTAAAAAAATAAAATAGAACTCTGCATAAGCAAGTCCAATGTAAGTGAAATATCATTATTAGTTCTTTATTAATCTTCAGAGAAGATCGTTTTTCTAGACCGATAAAGGTCTTATCTATGTAACTATGTTTAATACACAGTGTTAAGAAGTAGCTCAGGAAGACTAGATTAAATGATATTTTAGATGTTCCTACTCATTGTTTTATTGTAGAGCTGTGCAGTATAGGTTGTTTGAAGGTCTTTTATTTTATGCATTTATTTTTCAGGGTTGGAGTTATCCTAAAGGGCTGGAATGTGTTTATGCTAAAAAGTCTTACCTTCTATTGCAAGCATGGCCCGTAACTCTCTGTTCAGTAGTTCAAACCTTCTCTCGAGGTCGTGTTCCTTTTCCCTACAGGCAAGTTGAAAAAACCCAAAGTTCATCAATATGTTAATTACTAAATCATTAAACACTTAAACGGACCTTTAGAACACATTGATTTGGGGAACTCATAACTGACTTTTCTCGGCACCACTAAGCTACTGCAAACAAATGATACCCCAATCAGAAGACCACCTTGTCTGACCTGACTCATCAATAAACTGTGGTGCTTTAATTGTCACCAATCTTAGTAGAAGTCACCGACCGATAAAAGAGAAATAACGTCTACTGATCAACAATGCCCTCTTCATCTACAGCCCAGGAATTATTAGTATGACTTTGATCAACAAGAAGTCTTTAATTCTCATATATAGATGTTTATGCTGTGTTACAAACAATTAAAGTTGATAATACTTATTACTACATTTATGTGTCTTACAGATGCCACAAAGTAAAATGTATTTTTAACTGCAATTCCTGGTAGCAAGTGTAAGCTGGTATCTCCTGTCCCACAGCCATTTTATGACAATAATTACATTAAACACACACTTTTAAAAACATTTTTTTGTAGAGTTAAACAGTTGCTGAAGATTAATAGAATTCTGACATTAGCAAAATGAATGAGCAGGTTTCTTTATCTTATTCGACACAATGCTATTTTTGCTAAATTACGTTAATTCTTCCATCCACAGCCACACAGACAACTGTCCCATAGATGTAACTTAACTACCGACTAATAGGTTCTCAGATCATTGTTACCGTAAGGTTACATGTCTGCTAGGGGCCTATTATGTGACGGCAATTGTGACAGAATGAAAAATAAAAAGCTAACAATGGAAGTAACACAGTATAGCCTTGACTTTGTTTCATCTAGTTTGCCTCTTGCATCATTCAAAGTAAGTGTCGGATCCTCCTAGAACCAAACAATATCTAGAAATATCCGTCTGCCGCCAATATTACTCGGGGGCAAATATCTATTGAGAGAGACAGCACTCATATCAGACAGAAAGGAATGTTGACTACAAACTGACAGCTTCACAACATTCTGGCTGAACAAGAACTGAGCCGTGTTTTCATTTTTTATTGATGAAGGAAAATTTCATGGTTTCAGTTACCAACATCAAGAAAGGGTGGAGACCAGTTACAAAAATGTGGAAAATATCATGGATTAACACTTTAATCTGGGAATATCTAGAGAATTTACAATTCTTACACCAAAATTGGCATGCTGAAAATACAGCAGTACTGGAGAATTTGTACAACATGGCTTTTTTTTTGTAATAAAATGAACATTTCCTCTATCAATCTACAGTTTCTGATTTAGCGGAAAGACCCCATCAGTGCATACTGATGAATATCCATTTAGATTTGAAAGTTCATAAGCATGGATAAAAAAAAAGTAAACTGAAAAAATGAAAGAAGAAATTTAAAAAACAAAAAAACAAAAAACCCAACACTTCTCTTTGGAAATATTGACAGGAGCACCGACAGTCTGTGTTATGAAAATATGGGTTTTCTCCAGGGTTTTACAACTCCTACTTTGCAAATGAATTTTTGAGGACTATAATTTGTTACATATAACCAATAGTAAAATATTCTGATTTGCAGAGAGAAAAGTAATGATTATCCTTCGTAAATATTTTAAAATAATAATTACTGTAAGTCAAGTACCGTGCAGAATTTTAAAGAACAAAAATATAAATAAAATAAAAAAGGTGTTTTTTTTTTTTAATTGGTGTAAAAAAAAAAAAATGTTAAATGGTAAATATGAAAAAAAGGTCACTGTGAACAAGTAACAGATGAACGGAGAGTATCAAATACTTACAGAAGAGAAAGCTGGTTCATCCGTCTGATAAGAGCATTTTTCTTGTTTACGAGCATGAACCACTCCTGCATCATTACTTCCTCTTCCTCGGCATTTCGTCCTGGAAAACAAAATCAAACAGTGACACGTCAGCTACATAAGAAATACACAAACCAACTAATTACCATCCTAAAAGATACATTCTCAAAACAGAGCGTGCTATTTATGTGTCAACATTCTGCTGTTGGCCTCTCTAATGAAGCATGGGGGACCTGACACATATGTCAAAATGGAGAAAACATTAGCGAAGACATGTTCTGTTTTCATCTGGCATCACTGTTTACATATGACAAGACAGGTTGAAACATTGCTGTTTATTTTGTACGTTGCACATTAATCACACTTCTGAAAAACAGCTTTAAAGCGGTTTATCTCTACTTTAACCAAAACAAAGGAAACAAATTTAAATAAGTCAACGGCTGTTTCAAGAAAGCAGTGAAATGATATGGTGAGAGCAACACTAGGCTAAAATACGTCAGCCCTTTCACAAAACACCATCAGTGTCCAAACATATACACATAGATTGTGCACTAAAGTGGTCAATGCACCTTTAGATTTGAAGCTCATTTAAACCAGTCCTATACACAGAGAAGGAATAAGATCCCATAGGGCCCTAAGCAGATTATTAGTTGAGCCTCCCCCCTTCATTCTTATGCAGACATTGTAAATGAGGCCAAGTACCCAGATGGTTGTCATGGTCCTAGTCTGATCCTGGACCCTAGGCAGCCTAGGTCACATTATGGTCACAAGTCACAGATTTGTATAATGTCTTTATAATTTCCAGCTACAGAATAAGTGAGCATTTAATGAATAGATAATAATGATACATTCCTATAAGTGCCTTGTGCTTTATCAACAAAAGCTAAAATTTGAATGTGATTTTTAACATGAGGTGAAACCAAGAGACAGAAGCTGTCAAATGTAGTGCACACCAAGAATGTTACATTCCAACAGAATAACACATTATTTTTTTTCAGTACCATTCTGAAATGCTGAATGCAGGTATGTAAGGCTCTGCGTGTAATAACACAAATGGAGCAATTTTGTAGCTGGTTAATTAATTAGTAAAAATGCAAAAGAAAAACAAAAACTAAACGTTGAATACTTGCATCAAAACGCAAATTCAAAAAAAGGTAAAACCCATTTAGAATCACAGATGGACCTTTTCTTCTCCTACTGAGTGGTGGTCTAATTTAAAAAGAAAACTAAAAAGAAATGGACACTCCAAAACTATACAAATTACATTAAAAAAAAAAACCTAACTTTATTTGTTTTATACTAGGGAAGAGCTCCTCCCTTTCCTCAACCTGTTTCTTTTCAAACAAATACAACACATATAAAGCCTTTGCTCTAGGAACATCTGTATCAACACTTCTTATCAAAGTAAATGAGTACAGAAACACCCATGTCTGGATCCGTCACCGCAGGTGGGTAATATACTGAGAGGGAACTCTGAAATATTGTATAGAACAGTACAGCTAAGACACAGTGGGGTTTATTTATAAAAGTATAAAGTCGCTCTGCAGCACAATATACAGAAATAGGTAGCAGTAATCCAGCAATCGTTCTGTGAATATGTGGAAAACAAATTCATATAAAAATATGCATTTTATAAGGACACTTTAGGAGCCTACTTTTCCTTCTGGCTTTGCCTTTTATTGTATTTAAAGATTTGAGAATAAAAAGATAGCTTTAAATATATTTCCGCATATCACGAAGTGGAAGGGAAAATGGGATCAAATGGATCATGTCCATTGCTTAGGGCTAGCGACCGTGACATCATTTATCTGTAACCCTCATATATCTAGCAAAGCTACAAATGCAGTCTTAAAATGCTTATGTTTTAACTTTATGAGCTAGGAATGTAAACTTTACATTTAGGGCACAAAAGTAACCATTTTAGCTCTGACTCTAAACTCAAAGCTCAAACAAACTACCAATAATCACTGGAAATCCACAATTTCAGCAAAACCTTGGCTACAAACACCATTTTTAAATGTACAATTACTAAATTGGAAAGTTAATAAATGCCACTTGAATGTTGTTTTGAATCGTTCAGTTCTATGAACTTGTGTTTCAAAATCCTCGAATCTAACCTTATATGAGGCTCATGCAGATTCCATCACACTACATAGCCAGATAAAATTATCAGAATGAATACATTACACAACGTGAATGGTTAAACCCATCCTGGAGGCTTAATTGCATTTTGTTTCATTATGAAACACTTTGTTGACAGACATGAAGCCTCAATTATTAAAAAAAAAAAGAGGGAAAATCATTAAAGGCGTTTAAGGTGTGTATAGTTTATACTCTGCTACATGTATGACTTTTATGGAAAATGAGAAGAGGACTTTTATTAGAGCAGATAATAGGGTAGTTCAAACATTGTCAGGTGGGCAAATCTCTCTTTGGGAGCCCGATATTGTAGTGTGATTTTATCACAGAATTTCACAGAAAAGAATCCCAGAGTAATATTTCTTTAAAATAATAAAAAAAAGTCTTTCTGCTACACTTTAATATATACTTTCTGTATGGAAAGTGACTTGTTCTGCCTATGTGGAATGTTGGGATATATCACTTGTTTGCATTAAGAAAATGTGATTTAAAAAAAATGACTTAAAGGGACACTATAGTCACAAGAACAACTACATCTTAATGTAGTTGTTCTGGTGTCTACTGCCTGTCCCTGCAGGCATTTTAATGTAAGCATATTACTTGTTTACATTACCTAGGACACCTCCAGTGCCAGTCACTCAGATGGCCACTAGAGATGGTTCTGGATATTCAGCGTCTCCACGCTCTGCATGGAGGCACTGAACATTCCTCATAGAGATGAATTGATTCAATCAATCTCTACGAGGAGATGCTGGTTAGCGCAACGCCGTTTAGCCACGCATGTGCAACAGTGTCCCAATACTTTCCTATAGAACAGCACTGAATTGGAGATCATCAACTTTGAGCTGGGGACTTAAACCACTATTAGAACTATAATGTCAAAAAAATAAAAAAGTAAGTAAATATAGTGAACTGTGTTTTTTTTTTAAAAAGCAGCCACAACAAGTGTATGAGAGTCACTCAATCTAATCAAGAATTAATATGAATACAAGTGTTACTGAGTGCTAAATAAGCAATATAAAACATAAATGAAACTCGCAATTAAACATACGACAATATCAACATTTAAAACCTATATCCTCGTTAAGATTGTTTGAGCAGGGCCCTTCTGCACTTGTTTCCGTCCACATTATTCTGTCTGTTGATTACTTTATGTCCTAAATCCCTGATGTATAATGGGTAAAGTGCTGTTGAATTAGCTGGCACTATATAAATGCTAATGTGGAATATTTTGTGGTTGTGTCAATGCTAATTTGGAATATGTTGGTGGTGTACTAATAATAGTCATTATTAATAATAAGAAGAATAATGCACCATTCGGGCAAAGAGTGCACTCATGTGGCTTTGCACATAATGAACCACGACAAATCCATCCAAGACGGATCTATCCTTTACTCATGGAATGTACAAATTGGGTGGAGCTAAGCAGATAGAGGGAGGAGCTAAACTACCTAATACAGAGTAGTAAGGCTTGACCCAGAGGGCTGACAATCAAATGTTAAACTACGGAATAAATAAGTGCTGGTAAGGTCCAACGTAATGTCTGAACAATGGTCCAGTGTAATGCAGGTCATTGGGCAAACAAAAACCGCAAGTACCTGATGCAGATATATTTATACATTGAAGAAGATTAGGTTACGATGATCCTGCTAAACAATCTGAAACACAGGCCAATACAGTATAATTGTATTTGTTGTCCACAGTCTGCAGTTCCCTTTGACTATATGTCTGAAACAGTAGGACAGATACCAGACACAAAGTCGGTGCACAAAAAAGGTTGCTGCTTGTTTATACTGAATACATGTGTTATGGGGGTTCGGGGTACCAGCACTCCTGTGAATTGATCTCAGGGGCTCTAGTATGAAGGATATGGCCCAGTACAGTGGTAACTCCTTGTGTGTGTAAATCTGTACTCACTACAAGCCCACGTCCATTGTTTGTATACAGGGCAGTGATGTTGAGCCAAAAAAAAAAAAAAAAATTAACTTGAAAAAACAAAACAAAATTCAATATCGCCGTCTACTAATCGATGACAGAGGCTGCTGCGGCTAAGCCTTCAACAGCTGCCACTGACCCGCTTGGGAAACAAAACCACCAGCACTGGACTAAATCTCAAAGCAAAGTAGAAGAAACCCACGCTCTACTAAAGGAACATGTCCTGGAGCTTCCTGGATCACTGCCACGTTCAGCTGTCACAGACAACAAAAGGACAACTTCAGGGAAAGATCCAACCTTCCTTAGCTTCTTGAAATGAAATGAAATAAAATAAAACCCAAACCATATTAGCAGCTTCAACCTTTTACATGAAAACGCAAGACACAAACCTCAGCTAATGTTGCCCAATACATTATTATTTTGTTTATTAAAAAAAGTTCTAACATATGCAGCAGCGCTGTACAATAAAGACAAACGTGGAAACAAATGGGCTGGTGTTGGAGAGACATTAAAACCTCCCACAGTCAGATGTCGAATACAATAAAAAAATAAAAAAAAACAAGCACAAATCTATAGCCATCTATAAAAGGTTCAATTAAAATTCAACACAAAGACACAAAACATAGGATTGCTGGGAGTCATTAAAAGGTCCACTTACAGACATGATTTTTTTCTTGCTCTTGTTACATCTAGTTTATTCTCCTGGGGTCAGAGTTTATTCTGTTTATACTTTATTAAATAGTACAATTTACCTTCATCTTCTTAGGCTTGTTTTTATATTTTTTTTTCTGTAATCTATTACAGCTCTACAAATGTACTTATTCTAACTGCTCATACAATACAACCCTTTGAAACACACATGTAAAAAACGAAGGCACAGACAGAGTTGCTGTATAGAATTAACAGGTGATAGGACACATAGCTAGGTAAACATTCCGGTGCCTGAGTAAGATTGTCGGAATTCCTGTGGAATATATTTAAATGATGTGTTAGAGTTGGGTACACAGTCATCTGGACAAGATATACATGTAATCTTCAACTGCACTTTTCTTTCTGGTATCGTTAATACCATTCGTATTGCCTACCCCCCTCTCCCCTAATAAATAAATGAAAAAAATAACATCAAGCTTGGCCATATTGCTTTGGTATTAAAAAGGTGAGGAAATAAGAAGGGGAAATCCTGCCAGATAATGGTTTGTCAATAACTAATAACAGATAAGAGGAAGGCTCTCAATACTAGACAAACAGATGGTTTCCCTGGACAATACATGGTTTAACAAGCTATTTGCTATATAGTGTACTTAGCCGCTGTGTTAATCAAAATGTATAATCTGTCATCTATGAAAATGTTCTTTCTAGAAAGCCCTAGCTGTAGGATCACAGAGACTGTGGCTTGCTGCATGTTACAATATCCTCTTATACATACAAAGCAATGGTAATATATACAATTGCAAGATACGGGAGATATGAAATAAGAATATTTAGCCGAGGAAAATAGTGGATGTTATTAACCAAGGTTGTACTCTCTTAGCTATATCTATCTGTATGTACAAAATAGAAAATGTTGCACTCACAATGCACACACAAAAAAAAAAAGAAAAAGGTGTCAACAGTTTTATCGATTGAGTTCTTTACCAGGACTTTATATTATATGCACACACATGTGTATATACATATACACACACTGAACAGCATCAACAGGCCTGTGAAAGGTTGATTTTGACTTGAGTCTTTATTTCAACCTAGATTTTTATGTAACTATATGTGTCTGTGTATTATGCCATCTGCCCTTTATTCAGTAATTCAATGGCAGATCATGCTTGGTGGGCGACATGTGTTTATTATTGTGCAGAATGCTTGCTTTAACTGCCATCGTAAAATGTGGGATTTTAGGTTCATATCTGGGATATTAAAGTCCTGGTCTGCCCAAGTGTATGAGAACCTATGCTCCCAGACCACTGCTGCTGCCATTTTAATTCAGGCCTCTCCCAATATCGATGTGTTTGGAGAGGACCAGAGGGAACATAAAACAGCATAATTCTTTCTTACAGCCGGCAAATCACATTACTGGGAGAAGGCTGAATGAAAAGTCAGTATATATTTGTATGGTAAGTGGCATTAATACTAACACTTAAAGTGAAATAACAGAAAAACAGTGAAGCATAAATTCATGGAAAATTATGCCATCTTGAGGTCAATGAGATGTAATAAAAAAAAAATGACAGATGATGTCAACCAACAAACAGTAAGGTTTGAAATCATAGTGTAAGAATATATCATTTCTACAGAGGTAGTCACAAAATTCCAATGAAATGGCTGCAAAATCATCCAACGCTGCCCATTGGAGCACTTCAAGAGAGATTCTAAGTTTCATTTGTAATTTTTGAGAATAAGAAAATCACGTTCCAGCGAAATTTGACATCTACGTACGTAAGCCAGAAAACTTTTTGAACAAAGCCATGCAAAAGTGGCAAAAAGGTTTCAATGTATTTGTTCTCACTCAGATTTTCATCAAAAAACAAGTGTTACCGTAAAGAATGTATAATGCAAACAAAGGGATCACGGTGCAGTTTCCATGTCTAAACTTTTCTAAATATGTAAGTATCTATGAGAATGTAATCATCTATATATCTATTATTAATGTGCTAATAACGTAATATATTAGATTTATATTGCTTTGCCTCGGACACCACAGAATTCAGCTACAGAATATACCCCATTTATTATTTTAATTAGAATTTCTATAGAGCCATTATAGAAAGGATGTATTTAACAACACGTAATTCCCATACGGAATATTAACAGAAAAGAGGTGAAGAAGAAGCCCCTGCTCCAGCGGGTTACAATCTACAAGACTGTTCTTTAAAATCTACTGGCAGATCAAACAACAAACATTACTTTGCTGCAACTGTCCCTTCCTTGGGGGGGCACTGAAAACGAATAGATTAAACACAGATATTAATGTCCACCATGTTTCTGACAAGGTGCATGTTTTTTTTCCCTCCTTTTGATTGACACGGCTATAATCTCTCTTCAGGGCACACATGATATTATAACGCTGACGAAGTGACACAGAATCTCTGACAGACAAAAATACGTTCCTCAGCCTACCGATACTCTCTATTATTTATTAAAGTAAGAAGAATAAAGACTAGCATGTACTGGGAGAAATGAGTGCAATGCACAGATTAATGCCACACAAGCAATAGAGTCACAACTATCATTTATGAAACTATTTAATATAAGACCGCATTAATCTGTAATCCCCTTTAAAGCTGTTGTTAATCGACTCTGGTTAATATTAAAACTCTTTCATGGCACACAGAAACTATAGATTGCGGGGACCGTCCAGCCCAGATTTGATCAATTTTTACGTCATTATAGAGATAGTGCATTTAAGATGATTGAGACCATAAAAAAACCAAAATATGAAAAATAAATAAATGCCCACATTGGAAGTCCCTGAGTTTATGAATCCCCATGTAGTACAGCGTCAGACCACTCGCCAAACCAGGAAATGTATGCTGCCCAATTATCTTTTCTAAAACGCTGCTGAATAAGCAGAACTGCATTGGCACACCAACACATTCAGGAAGCTAAAGGTTATCAGCATTCTTTTGCAGAAGGTGAACAGGTAAAATACATCTCCCAGAAGGTTAAGATGTGACATCACAACTGGGTAATCCCTGAATCCTTGACTGTTAGGGGGTACTTGAGGACTGGGTTAGGAACCACTGTTCTAGATCAAAACAAAATATAAAAAAAAAAAAATTAAGTAAAAAAGGAAGTTTCATTAAAAAAAGATTCACCCGGCAACTAATCTAACCGGCACAGTGCACCTAACAAGTGTGAAGGCAGGGAGCGTTGCTGTTACAATGGCAACCTAGGTCAATATTATTTATATAGCACCAACAAATTCCGCAGCGCTGTACATATTTGGCCTTCAGAAGATTTTAATCTGCAACCAAAATACAAAAAAAATCCAATTTATATGATGTAAAGAGCTCTGGCCGCCAAAACTAGGATTCTGAAAGGATAACGGCTGTTTTATAAAATCGGGCCTTGCTGCCAAGACATGGGTATCACAAACTTAATAAGGTCAACAGAAACTAATTTTGTTAATAAAAAGTAAATTAATGCAATTTTTTCATAGAAAGTAAATTAATCCAATAGTATTGTTGTGGACAAAATAATAGTTTAGTAAAATGGCTATTTACTCTATGTAATGATGATCAGTATTATTCAGTGACTACTCAAAATAGCCGCCGGGAGTCACCCCCTCCATCGACTGACTACCTCGTGTTACAAGACGGTGCAGGAATCTGGGGGAGAAATTCATGATAAAAGCAATATCACACCAAGTGGGATGTACATTGAATGCATCACTTAACACCTAACCAATTATTAATGTATACTTCTCTGTTATCTATAATTATGCATATGATGTATTTCTGCTTTATAAGGGCATGCCGGCCCCCAGAATAAGGCATTCCTGAGTATTTCATCAACCTGGAAACTTGTGTCTGGTGTGAAATTACTTCTGGAAGCGTGCACGCATATACTTATTAATTTAGACAGGGGCAGATAGACAAAATTATCAAACACTTGGTTTGGTCCTTGTCAGTATAAGTGTAAAACACACACCCACATATAATATAATCCTATGAAGACATGGACTATCCATACATATAACACACACTTTGACATTACAAACTGGCAATTATAGGTTTTTGTTGTCTTACAGGATCACTCCAACCTGTGCAAAAAAGGTTGTCAGAGCACACAGTGCGTTGGCCACAGACGCTATTATAATCTACCCTTGAAGGCAGAGCAGAAAGTGCGTCTGTAAGAGGAAGCTTCAATGTCCCCACCCTTTAATCAATCAGAATTTTTTTAAACTCACCCTTTGTCCATCCACCCATCCGTGGTCAGAGTGTGCGCATGCGCTCTGATAGTACAGTCCAATAAGAAACATTTGATTGGACTTTGGATTGACAACGGCGTGATGACAGATGGGGCATGGAAACGAGCAAGGAGGGCCTGACCCAGCACTGGATTCAAGGTAAGTAAAGTTTTATTTTTATTATTTGAAACAAAAACAAAAAAAAGACGGTGGACAAAGTAAAAAACATATTGTGAAAAAGGGGTATAGTAACACATCAACAACAAAAAAATGTTTAATTAAAGTCAAAAGGTTAGTATTCTTGCAATGAAATGTTTATAGTAACAGTGTTATCCAGCACTCTGGAGAAATGTTAGAAATTATATTCTTTAAATTTAATTATCAGGAAAAAAAAGGCAGAAAACATTGATTTAGAAAATGTGTTATCTTGCGCAATCCACATGGATAAAAACCCATGGGGACAAAATGCTTTTAAAAAGTCAATCTTATCTTTAACTGTTACTCGTCCTAGTATCTTAACGCGAATAGTCACATAAGTATGTAGCGGGATGTCACTAGGAGGCTGAAGGTGTTAAGTGGGAAGCAGTGACATCATTCTCAGGGGATTGTGGGAGGAAAAAAAGCCAGGCTTTTATAATTACTAAATTGAACCATTACAAATTAATTCAGGCCTTTAATAACTGGTTAAAGACCCCTTCAGCTTTATATGCACCACAAAAATAAATAAATATGAAAGCGGCGATTGCAGTTAACGGTTTCTCATTTCTCCTCTACCCATTTCTTATTTAATCCAATACTGGTAATCCAATTTGTCCATCAGACTTTTAAAGGGCAAGATGAGACATCTTAGATACTTTTCAAAGTACAATACATATTTTTTTTTCTTGTAAATGAATTCAGAATGTTTAATTTCCCCCCACCCCCCCCTCAAATGTTCCTCACGCTAATGTGGAAGGAGGAGAGAAAGATGAAGAAAAAAAAATAAAAAAAAAAACAGAAAAAAATAAAAAAACAAGCTGAACATTGTTCAGTGTGATTAAGTACGAGCTCATTAAATAGCTGTCAGTGCCTCACTTTGAATATGCATGAAGCATATAATCAGATCTCGTACCATCACTAGAGTAGAATACGGTAAGCACAAAGGACTGATTTAATTACTTGGAGTAGGCTGTAGTGTTAAAGCAGTTTTGTTACTGGAAAATAAAAGCAGGGTCTGCTTTCTAACTGTTTCGAAAAACAAGGATGGGGGAGAATGACATTTCAGTTCTTCCACAAAACTGGAATCAGGAATAGAAAGGATTTTGAATTTTGTCATCAGTACTTCAAATCTGAATAGTCCCTAACACATGTGTATTGCTCAGTTTCACCACAACCCAAAAATCAACATTTCCTTTTTGCTGGCAATTTTCCTTAAGCCTGGTTTTTGTCCTCAAAGTCAAAGCTGTGTATAGAAATCATAAAGCCTGTGTTTTAACTCACTGAATATCTGAGGGTGGCAATAGAATCTTTATAGAATAGGAAAGAAAATGAGATAGTGTATTCCTCTCCCTATAGTGTTAAATTAACTATTTAGGTGGCTGCCCCCCTTTATTCCCCTACATTTATTTCACAGCTGCGTGTATCCACCGGCGTGGAGGAGGCTCGGGCCAAGTGCTGCCCTGACCAATCAGAATCTCCTCATTAAATCTACGCATCTCTATGGGGAAATTTCAGCATCTCCATGCGGAGTGTGGAGCTGCTGACCTTCAGTGATTTAGTTGTTCTGGTGACTATAGTGTCCCTTTAAATATTTTTCATGACGCTATTTGACCAACATAGAATGAACACTGTAATTTGGGAAACCATGTTTCTTATTTTCAAGATAACAATCCACCCAGATGGTTTGGATACTATGTTCACAATCTATTATCAACATTATGAATTACATATAAACTGGTCTGGAAACAGGAAGTAGTGTTACTAACATTTATCTCCATGTTAAAATTAAGCTAGGATCCACTTATTTTTGTGTACTTTGTACTTTGATAATGATGGCAGTATGAGCTTGTGGATGTAGTGTAACAAGATTCTCATATTGTTTTTATGTAGCCTGGAAACTTTGGAAATTGTATATTGTGTGTGGGTACCAAACCCTTCTTAAGTATTTCCTTAAAGCGGCACTGTCATGGCCGAATACCGTTTTTATTTTAAAACCCCCCTCACAAATCTAATCTAATTGTTCCCCTAGTCACCCCCAAATGCCCCTTAAGCCCCCATATTACCTATTTATGCATCTTTATATTGTGTCCAGACCTAGGTCCTGGGCGCCGCCATCTTTGTGTGGGTAGATGAAGTCCCTGTGGGACACGTCATCTGCCCACACTAGATAACGCTGTGAAATTCCCTCCCAGTTAAACACTTGGGGCACCCGAACGGGAATTTCATCTATTCATCTGTCAGAAAGACTAATAAATTAATAGAAATTTGTAATGAATGAACAAAGACCTCTCCGTTCGGTTTATTACAAGGAGGTAGCTACCGGCACAAATAGGATCGAAGTTTCATTCATTCTAATGAAATTCCGATCAGAACAAAGTCCTGAATTGCGTCCTAACTCCAATGGAGAAACTGTTCTCATTCTGTTAGGATGAAATTCAGTTGTTTCGCCAGCGTTCTGTCTAAGTGACAGGACGTTCGGGAATACTGACAGGAAGCATCGCGAGATCACGGAGGAAAGGTATGAATTGTGGCAAAATTGCTTTGACCACAGGAAACTGAGCACATTTTGTTCCTCCGCTGGTCAAAGCTGGTCAAGCATAGGAAACCTCCAAACTAGAGCAGACAGGAAGAAATGAAGAACAGATCCTGACAGAAGAAGAGAAGAGGAATCGATTAAAGGAAGGTAAGTTCGGCATGAAAGTGCCGCTTTAACAATAATCATAAATATTTTTATATTGAATGCAATAAAATACCAATGAGAAATTTACACTAATCAATTTATTTTATGAAGACAATCCCTAAATATTTCAATAATAAAGCTGATCAGATGTAAGGTATACGAAAGTGTATGTAAAATATATTCCGATGTCATGAAATCAGTGTTAAAAACATCATCACTACATACTGAATCCACGTGATTTTGGAATTTTCAAGGGATGTAAAAATAGTTACGCTTGGTGACTTTACCGTTACCATCACACTGACCTGGACAAAAGCCAAACAAAACAAATAAATTAATAAAAATATACAACAGTCTTGATTCAAGTGTCACTAATTTTAGATAGAGGGAAAGCACAAGACAATTTGATATTAACATATTGCTAGTCCAAGAGTATACAAGACCAGAAGTCGTCTTTAAATACATAATACTGTAGAACAACTAACAACTACTAGTTTAACAATAAACATTAAAAAGTTCTACTTAAGGAATAACTAAGTAATAACTTTGTATCAATTAGAGGTTATGGTACAGAATGTACTCTACAGTCATCTTGCTGAGAGTGGGTTATAAATCGGAGACTTGCCTGATTGTTGCACACAGAAACTGTGTCTCTGGGCTGTGTATGAAGTGGTCAAGGTATGGCTGAAGTTTGTTTTTAGAGCCGTTACACCCATGCAAGTGACGACTGGAAACGTTGCTTCTGGATAAACTACTTTCACACAAACTGCACAGACAATTATGGGATAGGATCAGGCCTCATAATGAACAATGATAGGTACTTGATTGATGCAGCCTCGTCAGGGATGCCTGAAGTGCCCACCGACTCTGCTACAAGATCTTTTAAGTTTAGTATCTATATTTCGGTTTACATCATTGTTTAGTGCATTATTTATACAACAAATTTAAAAACACAGGCTCAAATAACAAAACAGTTTATAGTAATCACTATACTAGCCACGTGGCAGGAACATTTTATCACCTAGCACAGTGATGGCTAACCTTGACACCATAAATTGTTTCTGGACTACATTTCCCATAATGCTCAGCTAGCTTTTGGACTCTAAAAGCTAGCTGAGTATCAAGGGAAATGTAGTCCAGAAACAATTTATGGTGTCAAGGTTAGCCATCACTGCACTAGCATGATGTGATGTGTAACCCAAAGGCTGGCTTTCGAGCCCTGAAATAGGCTTATCTACACAGAGCAAACCTGTATATTCATGTTGGATTATGACTTTTGTGTTTTTCTTTTCTAGCCTCTAATTAGGATTCTGTGTTAAGAGTCTGGAAATGAAGGAAACACTTGATTGCCTAAATTTGCTTCCTTCCTCTGCTTTACTGCATCTCATCTTTCCAGGTTACGGTATATTTAATTATCATAGTTTCACATGGATTGGAGGAAAAACGTATACCATTTGTGATCTTGAATAACAGAAATTCCAAATAAGCAGCTTCTAAAATACTGCAGAATCTTATTCTGGCTACATTTACTATAGCACAGAATTCTATCCTGTTACCTTTGTGGACCACCGGGGTTTGGAAAATGCACAGCTCCCATTAAAAACAACTGGGAGAACTCGACCAGCAAAAGGTATCACCTACTTCCAAGACTTTAATTTATTAACTAGGGGTCAAAGGTAGAGATCTTGTATAGTACGGTATGTCCCTTTAAATTTGTATTGCCCTGTTAAATTTGTTAATGTCTGATTTTCAGGGTGACCCTTCATGAGCAGTGTGTCTCCAACCCCCATTTTCATGCTGCAAGAAACAAAGTGAATGGATATTAGCTCACCTGTGCACAGAAAAACCCTGACGGATTTGGTATTTCTATGAGTCAACAAGACAATTTTTTATTTCTAAAGAATGGATTATTTTACCACTTTCTAATATGATAATATGAAAATAATAAATCAGATTGCACAAAAAAGTAACCAGTCACTACCCTAAGCATTCTTGTTCAGTATTCCAGGCATCCGCCTTCTAGAACTGGGCTGTTTTATCTCATTGTGCCACGAGATCCAGCCTATCATTCTATCAGAGTCTTTCATCAGATGCTAGGAGTAGCACAGAACGTGTGAACTTCCCCATCATTTATTAGGATTACAAATTACAAAGTGTTACAAAGGTGGTATTTAAATAGCAGATCATGTTCGTGTTGCACACTGCACCATGAGACAAATTGCATGTTGACAGTTTGCACGATTTAGCCAGACTGTCTTTCTGTATCACTGGCAACTCTACACTCTATAAAAAGAATTAGGCTGTTTATTAACAGATACAACAAGTAAGCTCCAATAAACAAATATACTACTGTACTCAAAAAAGTAGCTCTTTACTAAAATTCAAACAAAGCAGAAATGGTCAATAATGGTCTCCAAGTAAGAGGCAGAGAATTAAGGAAACAAGGTACAATACCAGCTGGACAACTTTGGCTAGTCATTCCTGAATTAAAGTAATGTAATAAAACAAAAACAAAGAATAAAGCGTTCTCCTCTACCGTGCATTAGTTGGACAAATGAATGTTCAGAAAGGCTGAACTTGATGGATGGATGTCTCTTTACAGCTCTATAAGTTTGTAAAGAAATGATAATGGAATTATATATTTATACCAAAGCCATACTTCATCTTAATGCTTTTGAGCGGTCATAATTTAGGCCAGCAAATGAATCGTAACATTATATAGAGTTTTTATATATATATATATATAAAAATGTAAAAACAGGAGCACTCACGTGGATTTTTCAAACATGTATTAACAGTCTTAACACAAATCTACATCAACGTTTCGACCCTTCAGGGTCTTTATCAAGATGAAGGTTCGAAACGTTGATGTAGATTTGTGTTAAGACTGTTAATACACGTTTGAAAAATCCAAGTGAGTGCTCCTGTTTTTACCATCATATCTACTGGCCTGGAGGCACCCTGGTAATATCACTACTTTCGTTTTTTTGGGGGTTGAGTGCCAGAGTCTAGACTGCTATATATATATATATATATAAATAAAACCAAGAGGGCTGTACTCACCTGAACATGCATACATTATAGGGTGCTTCTGGGGTCAATATATACAACATGCATACACAATCCAGCGCACTCGCCTCATTCCAGGATCCTATTTAGCCTTGACCTGCAGAGAGTCCCAGGAGGAAGTAGTTCCCAGGTAAGTTGATTGATCTAATAAGGGTAGGCATTAGGCTGCTAGAGTAGGACCTGCTAAGAATGGGGTACATTGACGTTGTGGCAGGCTTATGCAATGTATGATCATATAATGTAACTAAACCCCCATTTTTTTTTTTGCCTAGGTGAAGTGTTTTTAAATAAAACTATTACAATCTGTGAGATTTGAAATCATTGTTTAGTGAATAAGCGAGTGCGCTGGATTGTGTATTCTGTATGTTATATATATATATATATATATATATATATATATATATATTTATTTATTTATTTTAATATGGTGCTTTTATATAGGGATTTTAAAATATAGATATAGTTTAATCTACAGGATTTGATGCTTCCAAAAGAAGTAATGTATAAAGTCATAATCTCAAAAACGTTTTCTCCTCTGATTTTTTCTTCTCACCTTAATATTTGCATGCCTCTCCACCCATAGATGCTGTTTTACCTAACCCCAGACTCTCTCTTACAGTCTGTGCCCCAAACAACAGCATTCATAAAGTTTGCACACAGGACTCAGAACCTACCAATTCTGCCGGCCAAAGAACTAAGGTCTAGATTGGCCATTGATCTGAATTACTTCTATCAAACAGAATATCAACGGCCATATACAGCCAGAATAAAGAAAAAAAAAAGACCCTTTTAATGCATGTTTAAAAATAAAAAATATTGTTCTCCCATTTCCAAGTATGTTATAGATAGCCACCCTCCTCTCCTCAAAGGAAACCATATAAAGAATACATCCACATTTCACTAGAGTGTTAATGATTATGCCTGTTTTACATGTTTTAAAGGATTTCAGAATACGCACACTAAAAAGGGATTGAAGCATCCAGACTGGTGTGTTTAGATCTGCAGCATCTTTAACATATGCTGCATGTAATTGGATGCATAGAGGTCCATAATGAAGTAGCTAAGCAATGTTAGGTTTCAAGTGATTGATAAAAGAGAGAAGGACCCACAAGAGACCAGTAATAAAATCACCTGCTAATATCACAGGCCGCAACACAATAAGGGGACTTCACTTTGCGTGTTAAACCAGCCCCAGAAATCTCTATTTTAACACTTCGACTCAACAGGCACTCCAACCTATGAAATGATGAAAACGGAATCTCATCCTTTCTCATAATCTAGGGACAAAAGCTAAAGAAGACATCATCCCATTAACTGGTGATCTCAACTGCTAATGCAGAGTACTTCCTGGTGTCTTTTATGTAGAATACAGCTATTTAAAAAGAAGAAGAAGAAAAAAAACACTAAACACTCACTGTGACTAACACAGACTCATTCATCTTTTATCTGGCTCTCTTGTTAGGGAGAGGGTGAGTGAGGCTGAAGGTGTCATTGATATGATGAAGTGGAAATTAAATCAGAAATGCTCTCATATTTTCTACATCAGACTAATTTATTTTTTTGACAAAAAACAAAAAAAAATACAAAATTTCCTCCGCCATAGTGCTCATACTCGGCCCCCTTCACATTTTTAATTTTTTTTTTAAAGAGTAGAATAGCCAACGAGTGTGTTGGATGAAAAGCTCCAAGGTTGGACACAAAAAGCATTCGAAATTCTCATTTACTTGTCTTTATTTTGCTAGCGCCATGTGGTCCTTGAAGATGTAGAAACACGGGAAGCTGAGTAAAGATCAGAGCACGCTCATTAGCATTCTGACCAAATTGGAGTGGTGGAGATGTATAGTTTGCCTAGTTTGTCGTTTTTGAAAGCCGCCGGTGGTAAGCTTTCTGTTTCATTGTGCTTTTGTCTTTTTTTTGAGTTTCTTAACACAGCAGGGGTGTTTGCTAGCTCCTGGACTGCACAGTGCATTGTGGGAACTTATACTGAATGGCCAGCCTATAGTATCACTGCAGTCTAAGTCAGAAAGTTTTTTTTTTTTTCCCTCCCTTCATTTACGGAGAAAATTTACACCAATTTATCCCATTCACCTTATGCTGCCAGCTGTGACCTCTCCTAACACCTGAATTAAAAAGTCGAGAATAAAAATGCAAGTGAGTTGAATTGATATTGACAGGGTGGGGAGGGAATCGAGAATCACTGCACAGGGCCCACTCTGATTCAAACACAAAGTGATAAAGAATTTAATTGAAATTCGATTATTTACAAAGAGCCGGTGATGAATTGGAAAAAGATAAAGATGATTGCAATTCAGAAAGGAAAAAAATACATATCTTTTAACAAATAAAATTTCTGTTCTACAGAGACTTTTGAAAAAAAAAAAAGGAGGGTGTCAGAGAGATTGGTTTATGCTCCACAAATATGTAAATAAAGAATTACCTCTTAGAAAACCCAAGCAAGTTATTATCCTGGCTATTTGATTTTTATTAAACATAAGGCTTACTTTGATGGTCTATAAAGACTACATTAATGCGGTTATCCTACATGAATGTTTCCAAGTTGCAGAGAAATGGATAAAAGTCTTTTTGGATGAATTTATCTGCTAAATCCTTGTGGTTGCCCTCCTATCTTGGATGATGACCCTAAAAGAATGTCAACAGCTCATTTCGCAGGAAGCGGCTAAGAGTCACTATGCAAGTCATAATCTCCTCACTCTCAAAGAGAGCGTTTCAAACATCACATTTCACAAGCTGTTAAAATGGAAAAAAGAATTCACTCTCATCTCCTGACCATCCTGATAAAAAAATATTTCACATATGTGCTTCCAGAATAATTTTACAACACAACGATGCAAGATTTATGCTTATGGAAATCATTTTTTTCCCCAATATAATAAGAAGAGCATCCTATTTCAAATTAAAGGAGGGTAAATAGTAAATCCTAGCAGAGGAAAGCTTACATGTAAAATGAAAATGCATTTAGAAAATGCAGCACTGAAGGCTATCGGAAAGGCCGGTTAGTACAGTGCATCAATGGTCTATTATATAAATATAAACAAGGTCAGAAATGTAGTAATAGAACCGTACAAACACAGGAGTGGTCCGTCGCAAGAGGACAGGCGGCAGGGAGTTGCACAGATCACCTCCCTATCAACTGCCTCACGGCGCATTGCTGGTGTGGGTGCCACATGGTTGGTGCCAACTCTGTCGCTGTCCTTTGGCTGGTGGTAAGGTGGATGCTGGGATTTCTCTGCACAGAGTATCCAGTTCCAACACACAACCTGTACTGATGCTGGAAGCCAGGATGTGGTGTCCCCCCAGCCTCGATACCAGTGCCGAATTGCAGGGAGCATAAAAGCAATCGGTACCGAAGGCACCCAACAGCAAACCACTGGAACCCAGGAATTAGGTTCCACTTCAAATTCCTTTCAAGGTAAGAAAAGGGAGACTGCTAGGTGAACGTTACTGTAGAAAACAAACAACTTGAATAAAAATTAGGTGTGTGTATATGAATGTGTATTTGTGTATAAATCTGTGTGTATATGAATGTGAATGTGTTGTCCTCAAGAATATATGAGCAGAGGGAATTCAAGAAAGATCGTTACAAAAATGAGTCACTACCCAGATACCTGGAACGTAGGGGAGATTTATCAAGACAAAACATGTGGTAATCTGGGGTAAAGTGCCAAATAAGGAGCAATCCCCACATAAACAAATAGAATGTCTAAAATGTAATCTTTTCCTTCATATATCTCCATCAGTGTTCGTGTTTTCAAGATGGAGGCTAGATGGTAGAGGTAACATATCATAGGTGCTCCCAGAAATCTATTAGGAGATTCATTTTTACAGGAAGTGTTTTTGTTATTGTTGGTGGTTCTTGACTGATAACTCACGCAGCAGACCACAGGGACAAGGACTCAACTGTTCTGAATTTTCAAGGTGGATCTCACACCTTTTCTGCAGCAAACCGTTGGACCAATGAAGGCCAACATCTGGCACTCCAAATGTTGTCAGCTATACATCTAATGATGCACAGATCAAATGCCAAAGCATAGTCACCAACAAACGTATACCGACACTAGGGCGGCCCACTGAAGCAAATGGGAAACCACTATGAATGGATGAGTACATAATTCATTACTGATAATTTTGTTGCTTATAAACCATTTGGAATCAGTACAAAGTCACAGTCTTTATACCACTGTATGGAGTGCACAGCAAAGTCTCTATTTCGCACCAAGCACTTATGAGCACTTTTATCTGTACTCCGATCAACTGACAACTATGTCCATTCTGACCTGCTGTATCTAGATTGGAAGGCACAGAGTAATCTTGTTTTAAAGGCTTTATTTTAGGCCGATGTAATAGTTCTGACAAAAGAATATATGATTTATACCTAAACACTTGCAGTCAAATTTATTCTCAAACAAACTCAGCAAAACTTATTTTTCAATTGTGTTGCTCGGGTAACAGGTAAAAAGGGATAAAACCAACATTTTAGGCTGTGGACTAAAGTTTTACAAAAAAAGTAACATTTTTGTGTTGGCTTTCTATTGACTAAAATGATATGTGCCCATATTTTTTTGCAAGTATGGTTATTATTTATTTAGAAATAATGATTTAAACAAGTACATTAGTACTTTGACATCATGGGTGCCCTGTTAATGAAAAAGATCCTTATTGCAAGCTATTAACAGAGAGGTTTAGAGACATTGTAATACATAAACCTTATTCTAAATACCAACCTGTGTCCTAAATGGACATATCCTGCTTTTTCCCAAATATTCCCATCTCCTCCTACAGACTGCACCACCTCCCTAGTGCCATATGCAGTAATAACATACAACAGGTTATTGAACCATTTACAATGTTCTTAAATTACAACTCTTACCTTTTCCTCAATATAAACAATTCAGATCGATTAAATCAGACTAGAAAGCAGTCATACATAGCTACTAAGTGAAGCAATGAGGTAAATCTGCTCACAATTACAGACAATTTCTTCCCCACGGATTCTAGTAGAATTTTCAGAGATACAGGGAATCTGTGCAGAGAAATCCCAGCAGCCACCTCGATACAGGGAATATGAAGCTCCAAATTAACATCTAAAAAGCCTGAAAACAAATTATCTACAAAATTAAACATGGGGTCCAAGGATTCTTATGAGGAGTGGAAAAACAATATACCCCTTTAACATTTCTACTAAAAAAACAAAAACCAGTAAACTCTTAAGCAATGGCTGTGTATGATCACTCCTTGAACACTACTAGACTTTCCAACTCAAATACATTCCATCCCTCCATACACCCTCACAGGGTTTACAAAAGAAACCTAAATAAAAATAATTAACCAAAACTAAAAAAAAAAAGTGCATGTGATTCGGGTCACATAATACTCTTCATTTTATGTCAGGCTAAAATCAAAGTCAAAGCTATGAATTTTAAAATAAATTAGTGCAGTAAACCTTATCTGAAAAAAAGGGAAAAAATAAATATAAAAACAGGGATTTTAGAACAATTCACAAAACGCAAGCTGTGTCCGCTTTCCCCCATTTTGCACTATTGCTTTGGCTCCTAAGACTTAGAGGCCAGATGTTTCACAAATGACCAACAATTGGAGGTTAGAATAAATTAATGAGTGAGTTCTGAGCTTTGATGGAATTAAGCATACTTCTTTTCTCAATGTGCTATGTGAATGTTCTCCTGTTAAACAGTATTCTCTCTCTCGCTCCATTTTGACACGTCAGGCCACCCGGCAGAAAACAAGTGATCGAAACACAGGAATAATCCCTCTGTTTAGTTCAACACTGTGGTTAGCCTTAACACTGCCTCTATTATCCAATGGATTTAGAGAATTTTTCATTTATCTGTTGCACTTTGGTTCCAAGTTTCTTGGTTCGTTCTTTATTAATAAATAAGAACTATTCCTGTATAAATAGATTTGCATATGAGCACAAAGAAGTCACTTGGCCAAGGATTAAACAAACCTACTGTACATACGTGTTTGTGATCTACACATACATATTATATAGCCTGCAGATAATTAGGAAACTAACCAACCAATAAATTAAAACGTGGGAAAATTACCGCATCCAGCTATGTGTTGACGACGGCATTACAAGATCAGAAATCACAAAAGACTGGTGGCAAGAAGAGGATGGATGGATTTAAATGGTGAAATGGGCTGGTACTTTGGATTATCTATACTCAAGATAAAAACAGATTAAAGGCTATTGAGCAACATTTTGAACTGGTGCTGTCTACCAGACATGCATAATTCCAGAAATGTAACTGTGTCTGTATACCAACAAGCATAGGGGGGTTGTGTCTGTGTGTGTCTGTATATGATATATTACACAAACACACGTACGTGTACACACACACACACACTAAAATTAACATAGGACCCAAGTAGACTGTGCAGAAACATTTACAAAGAAGCAGATGCACTAATTGAAAATTTAAATCCTTTACCACAACTAATCAACGGAGTATTGAATTTTGTCATTGTAAAGAGTAAAATAAAGATTTTAACACCAGCAGTCACAGTGGGAATGCATATATGCATGCACATACATTAACACAATTAGTTTGATAATATATATACAAATATTTTTTATTTAAATCCATGTCTGACGTTTGCATCCCACGTTTGCTGTAAAAAGCCATGTTAGAAAACGTTACATTAACAAATTAACCCTCTAAAATCTAGTATTCTGTGGATATCCACATGTGCAAAACAGATGCATCTTGTTTGAAACCACAATAATACAAAAGCAAATGACCAAAGTGCCCTAATGAACTATTTTGCAAGTGAATACAGACATTAGAGCAACACTGCAATCTGTCTCATCCTAGGTTTGTTTCTGTTAAGATTTCAATAAATTAAATATCACTTCTCACTCCGGACAATTAATATGCATGAACATCGTTTGCTAAATAAATATGGATTTAGCAGCAAGGGAGGCTCATAAGGTGAAAGTTTTTGCACACGGACAAGGTGACAGTCATATTGTATCATCACGGACTACAGATTTAAGGTATATGAAAAGCACAATATAAATAGTGTTATATAAATATCATGAGCAGCTGACCAAAAAAGTAAAATATTAGCTGTAACTGCAACGGCAGTCACAAGTGGGATATAAACCAGATTTGTTTTTCCTTTCAAGATAAAGATCAAAGCTATATAGGAATAAAACACTGTAACCTGGGTATACATGGGGAGCTGTATTCTGATCCAGTAACGCTAAGAGTGTTCTAGAAGTTTGCCCTGTACTACCTTACAATGGCATTGAGAAATCGTTAATGTGGCTTTAGGGTAGGCATTTTGTCCTGGTATGTAAAACACAGTCCAAATTTGGCTTAAGTCTTAATACGCCACTCAACCTTAAGCAGCAGCTATATGCTTTAACATTTCGGGGATCTAATATTGGGATTGGGACAGACTATGGCTGTGTAGCAAACCTCAGTTCTGTGGGACAATTTAGGCAGACCTTTGAAAACATTAAATGTAACAATTATTTAAGTGTTGGCAGACATCTTGTTTATTGGAAGGTGACTTGACGTTGGTCCAAGATTTGCCAATAAAAAGCTCCTCCTTATTTAGGGGACCCACATTTTACTGTGCTTCCATTTCTGTTTAAATGAACACTATAGGGTCCGAAATACAAATGTTAATTCCTGACCCTATAATGTTAAAAATGCAGTGTAGTACCCCGGCTCCCGCTGGTGCACCCCTTAAATTTTTTAAAACTTACCTTTATTCCAGCTTCAGATGGGTACGCCAGCACTGGCCCCAACCCTAATCTGCCACCTTGGCTGACATCAGAATTGTCAAGGAGGCGAGGTGGAGCCAAATGCCATGCTTACCAATCAGCATCGTCTCATAGAGATGCATTGAATCAGTGCATCTCTATGGGAAAAATGTCTGAGTGACTGCAACTGGAGGTGTCCCTAGGGAGCAATGTAAACACTGCCTTTTCTTTGAAAAGCGGGTCTTTACATTAAAATTCCTGCAGGGACTGACTGTACTTACCAGAATAACTACAGTAAGCTGTAGTTGTTCTGGTGACTATAGTGTCCCTTTAAGTACAATAATAGAATCCGTATCCCTGCCATTGAATCAAAAACTAAAAAGATGAAATGTGTTATTTAGTAACAGGTGCGAGGAGCTTAAAATATTCTAAAGAATAGCCCACATTACTAAAGCATATTGATGCAAATCATGACTTGCCTAATATCTTAATAATGAGTTACTGCCATCTCTGCAGTCGCCCCTCCTTCTTAGCCGAGATCATCAATCTTGATGATCTCAGCCAATCCAATGCTTTCCCATTGGAAAACATCGGAAGACTAAAGCGCATGTTTGGCAATATGAGACCATCTGATTAAAATAGACGTGTTTCACTCGGCTATGTAGTCGGAAGTGACTCTAGTGGCTGAGGCGTGCAAACACTGCAGTTCTCCAGAATGGCAATGTTTAACATGACAGGGTTAAAACAAGAGGGACATTGAACCCTGACCACTTCACTGAGATGAATAGGAATGGGTGCCTATAGTGTCCATTTAAACACATTCTCAGAAATGTCTGCTGTGGTTTATCTTTAAATATACTTTTTGAACCACTTGATTGTTTTGAGATTCTCATACGAGCGTGATTTGGGTACAAGTGGATTTAAAGGGGTCAAGTATACAAGTGAGAACCACTGGGCTGGTTATCTAAAAATGTACCTCAAAAATATATTAAAGGGTAACCATCACTTTTCTGGAATTTATACACTTTATAAAACATTGAAAATTACCTATAGATTGTTTGTTTGTTTTTTGTATTGTGATGCTGTGCTTTCTTTTAAATTTTTATTTTAATGATTTAGCTAGTGACATCACAATCCAGTTCACTCCAGGCACAGGCAGGGCACACAATGCAAATGAGGAGAAAATTAAATACTGTTACCTTTTCTCCTCTTCTCTGTATGCTTTCTCTATACTGACTGCCAGATGCAAAGGACAGAGCTTATAACAATGATCGACAGGGAGCTAAGATGGAGGCATCCAGTGGCAGGATAAAGAAGTGCAAATTTCTACATTTAATTTTATTTATTTTTTATAAGCTGCAAAATAAACATGTTAAATATAAATAAACATAATATTAAAAATTATGGAAAGTAACAATTTTAAAGTGTTTTGTTACCAGTGAATCGCTGCTCTGAACTGTTTTAGGATTATGGGAGAAAGATTTGTCTATTGTGCCTTTTCTGGTTCCAAAAATATCCCTAGCTGTATGAAAACTACAACTTGTATGGGAGCCTGGCATTCAGCAGGCTCAAAGTGTACTAATGTACGCCAAAAGCTTCTCCACGATTGGATGATGCGAGTTGTGCCCTTACAAACAGGACAAAAGGTTTATCTTGATATCAACTTTTTTTTTGTTCTCTTCCAATATTGAAAAAAATTAAAACGAGCTACGGAATATAAATGATTCTGAGAGCATTAGACGGCACAATGTTGTTTTGGCCAAAATCAAAGGCTTCATTCCTTTGTCATAAAACATAATAAATAAACCGTTGGAAAACACCTTCTAACTCTAAAGAAGAAGAGTTAAGGGATTTGATTCTGCCTCCTAAAATTCTCTTACACTCTGGGATTGCCCAACAAAAGGTTTGGTGTCTAGGAATAAAACCCATTGTCCTTTTCAGAATGTTAATCTGGTATATCACTTGCTGGTACTCCCCAGCATGTACTTCTGCCTGGGCAGACAATTAAAAGAATACATTTATTTAATGCGCCTTATCATTCAATATTACTGCTTGTAATTTATTCTAACTAGATAATCAACATAGTTTTACGCCCTTCTCCTTCTCCTCTTTATATAAATGCACTGCGTCTTGATGAAAACTTGGTAGATGCTGCATATCTCATGTTTAACGGACAATGTCTAAAACATCCCCGTCCTCTAATCTTCCTAAAATCCCTTTTCATCCGATTGTTTAAGAATGCTTGAAAGACTAACTCTAAGTATAAGGCTATTGCACGTTTGGAGGAGGGGAAAGGGGGCACTGTAGGTTAGCTAATTAAACTGTTTGTCCTCTGAAACATTTAAACTGGCTTTAGAGATTATTATAATTAAGAATGATGTTAGATGTATTTTTATGTAGTTATTAAAATTAGTCATAATCCATCAATTTCATGCATTGAACTATGTAAATAGAAAAGAGAAAAAAAAAAAAAAGCTTTTTTTTTTTTTTAAAAGCATTAAAATCTATTAACCGCTATATAGGCAGAAGAAAAAAAACAACAAATGTGATAGTAAAGATTTATTTCCATGATTCTATTATTAAAAGGGTTATGCCAAGCACCATGACCACTTTGGAGATTTGATATGATCACGGTGACTGGAGTCTGTGTGTGTGCAGAGTTTCATTTTGAAAAGCTACAGAATGGCGTTTAACCCCTCTGCTGCTGCCAACGTAATAACTTGATCTGAGGCATCATTGGGTTCCAGGTTGGCTAATATTAATTCTGTGCTTATTTCCATGGAATTGTATTCATTGGCTGACAGTGGTCAGCTGATATTCTTAAGTAATGAATGAAAAAAGCCTCGGGATCCAGGTTCTGCAGCTCTACAGAAGCTGCATGCGCGTCAGAGAACCAATTAACCACGACAGGGCCCCAAGTAAGAGGGCAAATAATTCTGGTGTTTCCTACTTGCGTTTACTTCCTTAAGTAAATGGCCTATAATGGATATGATGCTTGGAATAACCATTTAAAATTATAATAGCCTATATAACTGGGATCAAGGAACGTCAACCTTTTACTTCTTTGCTATATGTTTTTTAAATTCTATTTGTCCCACAGTTACTGCATTATAAAGTAAACTATGAATATATTGGTCTACGCCAGTAACATCCAGGATTCGTACCACCACAGTGGTTATCAAGCCTTTTCTATTGAAGACCTGTTTAGAAAGGCATGAACGATATTAACTGTTATGCTTTCCCTTGTGATGACTGGCAACACATTTGGGAGACCAATTCAAAGCTTATGACGAACAAATGTTTTCACTAGTACCTCGTGTCTATCAAGCTTTGTCCTAGGAAAGATATCATGTCCAACAGATGTTGCAGGAGATATGATTGGCACTTGCTACCTTAACTTTTTCCTAATTTAACTGTTGGTTATCTAATCTACAAAGCATGAGCAGCCAGTTATCACTCTGATATATCAGCTAAGTAGGAATCCCATCAATAAGGTAAAGGTCAAAGAGTACCTATATTTACATGCTGTACACGTTGAAAGAAAACATATATAGCCAGACTCAAACTTTTTACTGCTGCTGTTTTTTTTTTTTTGCACAATCAAAACTTTATTTGTTACAAAATCTGTTCACAAAATCTGGATATATTTAGAAACAAACAGATTGTATACTTTGGAGGGAAACAGGTGTGTACTACGCGGCTTGTTTCTGGGGTTAGAACTAAAATGCACAAAAACAAAGCGTCCACACTATGACATCATTGAGTTTACATCATTTACTTGCTTACTTCCTTTGACAACATAAAATGTATCGATATTTTGTATTAATAAAATTAAAAAAAAGGTCGGCTGTTACTTCAATAAAGGATTTATTACATTATTTTTAAAGAGGCAGGTGACAAAAAGCATGAAAACACCCAGTGGTCCTTGCTCTGCATGGAATAAAGAGCCTCTATCTTGGGGCGTAGAAAACCAAACCAAACTCTATAGGCCAGTGAAGAACAATAGGGGAGTTGCATTTCCTTAACCAGTTGAGTGCCACAGAGGGGTGCAGTGCATCTGACTACAATAAACCCTTCCGGCAATCTTAAAATACTATAAATGGAACTGGGACCTACTTATTTTACACTTCTAAATAGTTGCCGTAACCCCAAAAGGGATGACTGTGGATGTAAGCCAATATGTTAATTGGTTAGTCGTTAAAAGTATAATCTTGTAAGATTTGGTTCAAGTACTAAAGGAAGTAAAAGCAAGTAGGAAGACACCAGAATTATGATTGCAGTACACACAACAGGCATCCTCTATCACAACTCAGAAGGGTATTATGAGCTAAACACTTTTTTTTCTCCTTTACTGCTGAAAGATTATACTGGTTATCCCATTAAAGTTGGTAAAATGCCATTCTTGTGTCTTAGAGCTCAAGCAATGGAGGTCAAGAAGTGTGTGCAGCTTCTTACAAGGCTAGTGTGGATGTAATCTGCCCAAAGTTACAATAATTAATGTTAAGCTTCTTTAGCAATACGTTACTGAAAGAAGTTCCCTGATAATATACTTAGAGGCTGGCTAGCTGTTTATGTTTCTGAACAAGAAACGCATTACATGCAGCTCACGTATGTCAGCTTAAATCTTTAGTCAAACGAGGGCGTTGATGAGCAGACGGACTTATAAACAGAAATACTTGAATGCACACAGGTGAAGCTGCAAAGCAGGCAAGCCAGATTCAGGGATGCTATTTATTTACTGGGGAGATGCGAAGTGCATCTCGCCAGGGCAAGGTTCAAAACACAAACCTAAACAGCAGCCCCCCCTGCTATGTTCAAATGTCTGAAATGTACTAATTGATGGAATTAAGGAATATAAGTAAAACCAGAACTAGTTCTTTCATATCTACAATTCACAAGAGAATTTTAAATAAATGTGACCTTTATCCCTAATATATTTGCAACATATATATATATATATATATATATAAAAATAAGAGCGTGATTTAGAATATCAAGGATTAATTCTGCTGAAAGGTAACAGGAAATGTTGCAGAGTTATACTTAACTTCTGATGAACGACTGTGGCAACTAAACGATTCAGCGTTTGCTAGGGTTTCGGAACATGGAACTATCAACTCAAAGGTGAGACTTTACCTTTAAATAGTAGCCATTATGTTGATATTTTTTGCATTACCTTATTTAACCCCTTAAGACACATGACATGTGTAACATGTCATGATTCCCTTTTATTCCAGATGTTTGGTCCTTAAGGGGTTAATATTGCAAACACCATGAACTGAAATCAAGTTTTAAAATTAAAAGCAAAACTATCCTGTCTGTGTGTCAGCATATATCTTCCTCATAAGAGGAACCATTGATTAATTAATTAATGCTAGACGAAATCAGAAAAATTGGTGTTACTCCAAGAAAATTAGACTAATAGACTTTATTTGGATATTTTGGGGTTCCTTTGACACATACGTTGAATTGCACAATTTGGGTAAAAATAGCCGATCTGAAAAGAATTCTCCAAATGAATTATTGTCATAGCTTGGCTATTTTTTGCCAACATTATGCAATCTGGTTTTCAAGTTATTACATTTTGTGAATAATGCCAAGTCTTTCTATATTATTTATAATAATAAAAATCATAAGCATGTACAGAAAATGTCTAACAGTGCTCCATTTATACACGTAATGAGATAGTGATATGGATAATTTTGGTGGCAATTAAGGAAATTTAAACACTACAAATAAATGATTGCAGATGAGTGATCTGGTCAGTTGTCATGGACTGACACATTTTATGTCAAAAGTTTAATAAATATTCTTATACATTAAAATCATATTAATGTTATTGAACATTTTTGTAGCACTTAGTTTTGTTTTTATTTTATTTTTTTAAACATTCAGACTTGAAACTATCCTGCTATAACTAATAGTGTTATATTTCAAAGAGAGTTTGTATTTTATTATCTCTTGTTAGTAGGTTGGAGATCATGTGTAGACTTTGAGTACATTTACAAACTAGTAATACTGATAAGGCAGACAGACAGACAGACAGACAAACTAGTTATAAAAAATAATAATAAAAAAAAAAAAAGATAAAGTCTCTTATAAAATGATAAAGACCTCAATGAATAAACCTAAAAGTCTCTTTACTCGTGTGTGCAAGACTCCTAAACATCAACTAAAACTAAATATGTTCATAGCAGTTGGCTGGAATTATAATTCTAGATGTTGGACTGGAATAGTACAATTATAGATGCTGTCTGAAAGTACAGTTCTATTTAATTGATAAGTCGATATACCATTAATTTTAAAGAATTAACAAGGGGATTACACATAGGAGAATTTGAGAATTCTTCTAATTTGCTTATTTTGGTATAAAAATGTGAATTCCCACATCAACTCACCGCAAAACGTGATTTAGCAAATACACCCCTTATAAATCAATGATACGTAAAAAACATCTCACCAATTATTTTTTCTTTTATGTTTCATTGTACTTTTATTTATTTTAACAATAACCCACATAGCATAATAGGGGGCTTGCCATCCATTCTTTTCTGTACACAGAACAATCTAGCTAATATAAAAAATGCCGGCCTCTGAAGGACACCACCTTCCCTTCGGTAAAAGCATAACATGTTTATTAGGAAAAAACCCATCTCTGCAATTGTAATTCCCCCTCGGCTTCCTTCACACAGCTTATTGGTTCAATTTTCATAACCAAGAGCATCATTAGGGCAATGCAGTAATTAAGAGTTGTTAGAAAGTGAATTCTCAAACTGCAGATTAGAAAATTAAACTATTTCCTGATTACATATTAACGAAGCACAACAATAGCAGTTGCCATAAGCTTGGAAGGTAACCAAGGGATAAAGCGGTGTACTTAATTACCATAAACAATGGCTGCATAGAAATGAAGTTTTATGCACATTTCCTTCTGTAATATGTCTGATATCAGTACACACTTGACAATTCTTGTTCAATTATCTCTATTATTTAATGCGCTGTGAACGGCTCTGTGTAAATAAAATTAACCACCCCAATTACTTTGAATTCATCTAGGGACAACGCAATAATATAAAAAAATAATAAAAAGAAAAACGTGGAGAATTTGAAGGAACAACTAATCTAAGACATTACAGAAGCTTTCAGTTGATTCTGCCTATATTTGTCTGCTCTTATTTAAGTGTTCCGCTAATTTAATTACATTTGCTACCAGTGGTCAATCAGAAGCAACAGAGCTACTATGATTTAATTAACCTATATTCTCTGTAAATATGATCGCCAAGAAAAATTGTGCCCGGGAGTATTATATTTCCTATGCTTTTAAAAGGGACGTTTTCATTAAAAAAACAATAATTGTCATATATTATGTGTTGTAATAGATTTAAGTGAAAAAACATCTCCTTCCTTTTGGTAATTGATTTTTAATTTTTAATGAAACAACTTAATGGGAAAAAAATAATTGTTGCTCATTTGTTTAATTGCCCATCTGTAAAAAAATAATAATTGAGTCTATTATAATTTTGACAGGCATACGCTAGAACAGCAAATAGAATATTTTTCTGTGAGGTGCAAAAAAAAAAAAGAAAAGATTATTCAGATACTTAAAACTGTTTAATTGAATTAAGCGAAGTCTAAATTAAACAGCATGACTTCAAAAGACATGTTGTAGGGGGATACCAGTTTTCCATAAATTATGATAACCTCCCTAACCTTTACTTCTATGCCCTTGGCAAATAAGGCATGTGGCTCCCCAGCAGTGTTGTTCCACGCCACAATTGCTGGTGTTTCAATGCATTATGGGTCATTTGGAGGTTGAGTGCTTTTATGCAGCCACTATACGCATTTCAGGACCATGTGTTCTATGTAAGTATGTTTTTAGAAATCTATATATTTTCTTGCAATTTTCTCAAACGTAAAGATGCTTGAAGATTACTGCCATTTAATGGTTTAGTCATGGTTTGCTTATTGCACAAATAATGCTAATTGTGCAATAGGCAAGTTTGATCAATATTTTTTTTTAGCAGTTATTAGGTTTACTGAATGTCAGAAATAACAGTGAGACGTACTGGTTAAAGGTCTCTCAGCAGGAAGTAAAATTACAAAATGAATACTTTAATATTATACATATTAGGATATGAGTGGATGATTGCATTTTCCTGGTAAACTCTGGATAACACGAACATGTGATGAGCAAGACCGCATATACAGACAACAATGCAACAATTAAGACCGTTCTAAGTACCAACTATGTACTTTGCATAGGTTTTTGGTGCAAGGGCCTCCCACTTTCCTCTGCCCCTTTCTTTTTTCTGTGTACCAATCGTGGTTATAGTGATTTAAAAAAATAAAAATATTTTAAAAATAATAATTTGTAGCTTTACGTCGCCCGACTCAAATTAGCCCTTACGTCACATGAAACTATGTCCTCCTCTTGCTGTACATGTAATGGTATGGAGCATGTTTGTGTTTCCTGCAATGGGGTATTTGTAGTTTGTATTTTTAAGACCAGGGGAAAGTCATTACTATATTTGTTATGCTATAAAATCCAAATAGGACATAAATATTACAAAAAAAGATTAATAAAACAGTAGCCGCACAAGGCACAGAAAGCAAAGCACAATTTATATTATACCAAAAATGTTAAATCAAAACTCCCCGAGTCATTCTCTCGGTATTCCTCAATGTACCTTATATCCCTCGTTGGTTTATGAATATCTGAATGGTAATCTTCAGGTATTGTTACATGCATCTCTCAAGGCCAACCTGTTCCTGGGCTCCAGGACATATTATGTGAAGTAAAATGACCAATGATCATGATTAATAAGAAATCTGGCGTGTAATGCATCCGGCCATAGGATGAAAAGGATTTCCCAAGAAAGTTGGGACAGTCCCAAGTGGGCCAGTTATAACTCACTTTAGTGAATCATAGTAAAAGTTCTGGCAGAAAGAAACCATGGGCTTGCTCACCGTAGACAGTGTGACATAATATGCACTTTCCACAGAGAAATTAAGCCATAGAAATTACAAAAGGATAGTAAAGGGTTACTCCAAGCACCCTGACCACAGCGATTCAAAGTGATCATGGGGCCTGGAGTTGGCATGCGCAGCATTGATCTAAGAATAAACAGTTCTAGGTGGTTAATAGCAATTCTGAGCACATTTGGCATCTCATGCTGGCACGCAAAGCAATCGATCAATGGCAGCACTCGCCCCAATCAATGCCACCCATCAGTTCACCTTCTCTCCCACTCCTGCAAGGGGAAGATATGTCAGCAGAGGAAAATTGGGCTACAGGAGGGAACTTGGCCTTGACACTGGAATAGAGGTTAGTTTTAGAATTTTCTTTTAATTTTTAGTTTCGGACAGACCAAGCTAGAAAGGGTTTATTATAACCAAAGCAAGTATTTTCTTAAAACAATGGCTTTTGGTTGGTGTAAGCCTTAAAAAAAATATTTATTTTCTCAAGATTTCAAAATTAGAAAAACGTTTATGTTGACAAGAAGAATTAATTACTATTTGTTCTATTCCAAAGTTAAAGGAGCAGGAGGGCAACGTACCTTTTACTGCTGTGAATGGGTCACGTGAAGTCAGACTTGCTGGGCTACATGTTCGAATCCCTGAATCCCATGTTTGCACTTAACCAGTTATGGTTTATTAATACAGGTTCACAGACCTGTTTGTGTGTAGTAGAGTGTGTACTTGTGAGCTGGAAATGACATGGGTCTTTCTGTGTGCCTGTGTTTTACTAGTATTGTTTCTGTGAATGCACACTGGGATATACAAGGATTCTTGTTGATGCGTATACCTTGATTTTTGTATGTTTCTTTGTGCACTGAATACATATTTGCACACCATTCTGCATGTAAGAGAGTGCTCTTAGTTGTTAACTGAATTAACTTTCCTACGGTATTATTTTTTCATATTTTTGAAAGGGCATTCCATCAAAGTCATCGGACATTTAACTATCTAAAGTAATTTAAATAAAAGGGTTCACACATGTTCAACTGAGCAGTAGAGGAATCAAACAATCACATGTTTAAGGCCTCTTATATATGCCTCTTCCGCCTCACTTCTGCATGTAGAGTCTGGAGGAGAGGAATCGCGTGCCACGTACATAGGGGTGTATGTTATACATCTATTATTTTTGGGTTTCCTTTAGATTCGAACACTCGCTTTTGCTAAAAAGCTATGTTTAGAATAGCAGGCGATTGCCAAGGCAACGTAGAGAACGGTGGGTATTAAATGAAAATATTATGATTACTTAACATACTGTTGCTGGTTATAGAGTATTATTTTTCTATTCACTTTGAAAATGTTAGCTTGAAAATACGGATTTAAAATTACTGACATTGTAATGGCATGGAATTCAGAAAACACAACTCCAATGTGCAATGTTTACAAGGTTGTGTCAGTATAATATCTTTCAAGCACAGGTGGCGTGTGGGGTCTGGCTGTGTTCTTCTAATTCTTAATATACATTGGAGATGCTGTGGACTAATCCTCATCACTCTCAGCCATGCTTTGCCTGAAGATGATGGGAGTTAAAACCCATGTCATCAATGCAGATATCCACTTTCCCAAACATCGACATCGCAACTAAAAACTAAATGTGTTATATTTTTCCCCCGCTAAATCTAATATAATGAATAATATATATATATATATATATTTCATTCTTTTCCCCCCTATTTGCAAACAACTACACAATATATTTATATTATTATTTAAAAAAAACAAAAAACACACATTCAACCTTTGGTTACACACCCTCAGAAATACATACATAAAACACACACACACAGGCTTCAGGTCACATTACACAAATATATGTATGAAATAGTTATCCAGATTTCTCCACCTTTCACAAATTTAAATAATCTTGATTTTTGGAAGGGAAACAGACGCTCGCACATATATTGATGTGCACCAGCAAGCAAATAATATTCTCAGATTTCAGTTACCAAGCCAATAGAGCCTGGTTCTGGGTGCCCTCCATACAGCTGGCCAGCCTCCCTCCTCCCCGACACACACACACAGCACACGCAGACACACTCCCTATTGAATCAGTAGAACACTGAAGATCTTACTTTTTTTCTAAGCAGTGGCATATCAATGAGGCACAGATATGTATGCAATCTCTGCATGGCTGAGCACACTGTTCAATAGTGCTGGCTCACACGGTATCAGGGTGAGTTATCACTTCCCATGAAGGCACTCTTATCACCAGGGCCCAGAGAGGTGGCAGCAAATCGCAGCCTTTTCATTTTCAAGGCAGTTCTGCTGAACATTCAGGCTTCAAAGATTCACACTTCCAGAACTCTATAAGAGTTTGTGAACGCTCAATTTGCCAAAACTGTTTACAGTGTAATTGGGCACCGTACCTGTGTCCATGAGATAGCGGAGGCGCTTCTCCACCAGTGCGGCACGGGTGTCAATTTGATTCTGCTCGTTCTCTAGTGCTGCCAATTCTCCGACTACATACTGACTGGTGTCTTTGAACCCTTTCTGTTTTTTTAGAGAGAGAGAGAGAAAAAAAAAACAAACAAGAGGGGAAACACATCACTTGTAAGTTGACTTTTCTTTTATGCGATCACTTAACAAGACACTTACCAAGGCTATCAAAAGTCAGATACGACATGCTTACTTTGCCAAACCAGTATAAAAACACACATATATACTGACCAATATACAGGCAGGCAGAGTCTGATAAAACTAGGAGAGGTTACATCACACTGCCTGATATTCTCAAATTGCTGCTGGTATTGACAAATTTAACCCCAGCAGTAAGGGCATAAGTTATTTAAAAAGCCATTTATTTTTAGAACGCTGATAATAGATTGTTATACAAACGATCAGCTAAAAGAATGAAAAATAAATACCCTACATGCAAATCAGTAAGTTTTTGTCAATTGACAGTGAAACACAAAACAGCAGAGTATAGAAAAATGCTCAGACTTGTTTATTTTGTGACAAATTTTGTCCCCTCACACGACACAAAGTCACTGTTTAGTGAACAAAGCCCTATGTGTATTCGTGGAAAAAGCAAAGAATCGTATATAAAGAATTGCACAAAAAAACATAGAAATGTATTTATCTATATATACCTACCCAGTGACTTTTGGCCTTTTTATTAACAAGAAAAGCATAATTTTGTTTTGATTTTTTTTACTCTATTTAAAGCTGGAATTAATCAATAAAAAGCAGACTGGTGATGTTTATTCCATGACGCTATAGGAAGGGGAGAAAGAAGCAGTCCTGTATGTTGCACTTCACATTGTAAAATATGCAATTGAATCCCTGATTCCCTGGTTAATTGATATCACTAGTATCCCTTCTATGTCAGCCCTGTATAACAGTTTCATCAACTCTCATAACATCTATTTACACTGTAAGCTCATTCGAGCAGGGCCTTCATTAGTTATCGTTCCTGTTTACCTAAACTTGTTTGCTACTAACGACTCGTAGTGGTGTATAACCAATGCAGAGCCCTGACCAATATATTGATGGCTTTTGAATAAAATAAAAAAATTTCTGCTGATCCTGCAGGGTGACTGGAAATCTAATTTGTCACCAAAAGGTATTGTAGACAGTAAGCTCTGCAAGTCAGGTACCTCACACAAATTCATAATTACTACACTGCCTACTTTAATGTCTGTATTCCGCTGTACCAGCAAGAAGTTTAATAAAATATACACAGAAAAACAGCATGTATGTACATCTTATAAAACCTGATCAAATTAGCAAGCACAAAAAAGCCACAAAAACATAGATGTTTTTACTTAATTGTTTCCTCACTGGGCAGCTCACCTTGGAGGGAGCATTGGTAACGCCAGAGTCCATGCAATGTGCTAATGTTTAAAACGTTATTCACTCCCTGCGTTTAACTGTAGAATAGGAAAGACGGTATTCTCTGTGTGTAGGATCCTAGGATAATCTTGTTAACACACACAGCTGGCTAGAACAGACCTGTGAGAGATTGCAAGGTGTTTGCTAACAAAAGGAAAGGCTGTAGAAAGCATATGGGATGCTTCTGTCATGTTTAACACTACTCATCTAAATCTACACGGATCGGCCTGTAAGTAGATCTGATCTGAAGGTAAAAGTAGGCACTGGGAGCTACGGCCTTGAAAGAATCAGCAAAGCAACACGTTGCTGGGGAGTTATTGCTTTGTACAGACTGACAGTAACAAACTGAAATCAAACATCACACCAGCCGCAACGTCTCAAATTCATCATGTCCTTATTCAAGGAATAATGGACAATCAACATCACAGAATGCAAGGGGCAAAAAAAGTATCAACTACAGCAAGTGAGGGAAACCAAATTTTATTTGTAATAGACTACTAAACTTAGCAACCTATATATTTGTGAACTACAATTCCCACAATGCACTGCCAACCTTTAGGCTAGCCGAGTATCACAGGAAATTAAGTTCACAAATATTTGGGTTTGCCAGGGTTAGTCACCCCTGATACATACCTTAGAAATCTCTAAGAGGGTTTGGGTAGTTTAACTTCCAAACTTATAGAATTTTCATTCTGGGTGGCTACCCTTTTAACACTGACCACGGTGCTGGCTCCATCTCCTCCGATGTCACAGCGATGGGGGAACCTAATACACGCGCATTAGGCCTTCTCCATAGGAAAATAGGAGTACGTCAATGTTGTATCATGCAATTAAACTCCATGAAAAGCCAGGAAGCACCTTACACTGCAGAGCTAAGGGGGCAGTGACACTGCACCCAGACCACGTCAATGAGTGGACTTGATCTGGATGCCTATAGTGTCCCTTTAAAAAGGGTGATACTGTGGAATGGGTCAGTTCCCACTGTCACTCTCGATGGTGTTGATGCTAGTCACTACAATGTTTGAATTCACAAACGATCTGTGATTGATAGGACCCTTTAACTAACACAACAAAAAGCCTTTTCTGTCGTAGCATTCATGGCTAATGCACTCCATACTTTAGAGACCTATTCTTTAAAAAAAAAAAAAAAAAATTCAGTGATATGTTTTTCAAGTTTAATATAATATTTAGTATTTAAAAAAAAAAAATTATTATTATTTCTAAAACACCTTCAATAGACTTCTTAGTACCAATTGGACTTTATTGCAATGGGGAAGTAATAACTGCTACAGTAAACACTATATTACCTGTGTTACCTGGGACCTGAGTAATAATGAGTCTATTCCTACCAAAGTAAGACAGATAAATGATACGGGGGACCCATTTCTGGCCCCACCTAGGGGTTAAGAAACACTAACTTAGAGAACTTACAGTAACTAAAAATCAAATGTAAACGGGTTCAAATCTACAAAATAAATTCTTTACACCTTCTTTAAAATTATTTGTATACGAAAAGATAATTAAATTGGTTCTTTCACTTTCATGGGTCTTTGTATATTTCACAAAGATCTGAGAACTTGACAGATCCGATATGGGTCCAGTGGCTGCAGGATGCAGAGGAGGTAAGATTTACTTACCTAAGGCTGTTGCCCACAACTGCCGCCGCTACTATCATCCTGCTGTCCTCTTTGGCTCCTGAAGCTTCAGTTGAAGCTTCAATATCTAAAATAGCCAATTGGTCGGAGATTGTTGGGTAAGCTATTCAAAGGATTTAATATGTTTGGATAAACTTTTTAAATGATTTAATATTATAAACAAATATTAAATTTTTGCAACATTTGTATGTTGAAAAACAATTTTAAAAGTCTATCCTAAAATGTGAAAGCATTTTGAAAGCTAATCTAACAATATTAAATTGAGGCCTAGATTAAGTCTATTAAGTGTGTCACGTTTTAAAGGAGATTACTTATTATATGTATCAGTAACCTGTTTTTCAGAACACACTTTGCTTCTACATGGTGATCAGCACTGCATGAAAAGTGCTCCCCCTTCAATATATAGAATTCATGTGCTGGAAGATTCCTCTGTCATTAGTAGAGACCATTTTTTCTTCCATTCTTCCAATTATTTTATACTTGCTATTAAGTGCATTTTACAGATTGTTTGAAGCTGGCACTAAAGTCGGATTAGAAAGCTAAGGCTTTGCTTATTCAATAAAAAGTCCAGTATTATATGTAGTTACATTTTAACAGGTTCACATTTATACCAGGCTGATGATGTGTTACTGCTTCATGTGTCATTTTGTCTGGAATGAGGTGCTTTGTGCCAACTCAAAGTGCAGTATGAATAACGTAATGAAGAATTGATAACATGCAAAAACGTATCTTTCCCAGCAGAGTCAGAGTTTGACCATTCTCCCCCAAAAATCCAGCATATATTTAGTACATTTGCAATTGCATTTACATTTAAAAATCTCACCTTTAAAAAGGAATATTTTAATAGACCCTACTAAATAGAGAAAACAATGACTCTACAGTCAGGCAGGGGGGAAACGTAGGTGCTTAAGTTTGTGATATCTAGTTAGGGCAATACCTACCTACAGTGTGTTGAGGATAGTGACTAACATGATTCCCATATAGGTGAAAGCGGTCTCAGAAGTCCACAGCACTCTGAAGGCAGGTACCCTCTAACTTTAACCAACTTTTTGCATAACCCTTTAAATTGCAATCCTCTAATTATGTCTCCTAAAAGAAAGTCTATGTAATATTTTACAGTGCTTGGACTGTGCCATTTACCAATTTTTTTTTTATTTTTTAAATTTGGTTGATTTCCACAAACTTTCCAAGCTTTTAATATACTTTTAAAAACTATTTTATCGAATAGCCTCACATTTTTTACAGATGAATAAATTGACACCGTTCAGGGCCTTAGAAGTCAAAGCAATTACATGACATCCCCCCCACCTTCCAAAAACAAAACAAAACAAAAAAAAAATCAACACACTTGAAGATTCCACAATGACATTCTAAGGGTCCTTTGTCAGACTGCTGTCCGAAACGATCTTTTCCGTCAATGAAAAAGTCAAGACAAGGAAGTTAATTTGTCCAATTACACACAGTGAATGGTCACTGTCAAACTCTGGCTCTGCTTGCTGGGAAAGACACAAGTTACTGCTTGTTCTTCCTCCCTCTTACCCTCAGCTGTCCATCAACTGCAGCGTTCTCCCTGAGGTCTATTAAATATTTCCCTCGCAAATCAATTTTACACATGATCAGCCCATACTCCTACGGAGCTGAACCTCCCCGTTAATTAAGTGAAGAAATTACCATATATATTATATTAATGCAAACATCATTCAGCTGGTAATTCACGGCTGATCTGGATAATGGAAAGGTTGAACACCCATTAACCCGAGCCAACAAAATGGGTTGGCTGGGAAATTGTAGCAGGTCTCCTGTGACTTGTTCCTCTAGCAGCAGCAGTGCCGTATCTGCTATTGGAATAATTAAAATTCTCCCGGTAGATCAATAGTAGGATCTCTGTATGGGAAGTGTCCTGGATGGAAACACCTCACAGAGGATGGGAGCCCTTTGCAAGTGGGAGAAATACATTTTTATCTGACAATTATCACTGCATTGCAGACTCAGTCAGTGCTAGTCCCCTCTAAAGGTGCACTCAATACACTGTGAAGATTGACATCTCGAATAAGGAAGGGGGAAAATAAAACCCAAAAACAAAATTTCTAACAAAAAAATGCACCATTTTCCCATGCATCAGAAAATGATCAGCAATGGAAATGAAATAGGCTAGAAAAAGAGGAAAGGATATTACATTTAGCACTTCATCTTCGAAGGGTCTCCTCTGGGTTTCGTTTATCACAGCTCCTTCGTTCCCTCTCTTTGTGTCTTCCTGCATTGATCTCTGCCTTTTCACTTCTTTAAGAAAAAAAACACAAACAAAAACAGAGGGGGTGGGGAGGGGGGAGAGGCGTTAAATTGCTTATACAAAATAACAAAAACAATAAAAAATAAATTAAAAGTTTCACTGCAATGAAAAGCACCAAGCATGCACATGGGGTACCTGTGGTTTTCTAAACCATTAATACATGCGTGTGATTTACGAAACTCATATATACATACATACATATATATATATATATATATATATATATATATACACACACACACACACACACACATTGTTGAGTCGCAATAAATGGAAACAAAATATAATATATAGAGTAGGGGAAGGAAATGGGCTGAAACTGTAATATAAATAGTAATATGGACATAGTATAGTAGTAAACAAACAGCAGTATGTAGTGTACTAGTAAATGGACACACAGCAATATATAGTGTAGCAGTAAATGGATACACAGCAATCTATAGTGTAGTAGTAACTGGATACACCGCAATATATAGTGTAGTAGTAACTGGATACACCGCAATATATAGTGTAGTAGTAACTGGATACACAGCAATATATAGTGTAGTAGTAACTGGATACACCGCAATATATAGTGTAGTAGTAACTGGATACACCGCAATATATAGTGTAGTAGTAACTGGATACACAGCAATATATAGTGTAGTAGTAACTGGATACACAGCAATATATAGTGTAGTAGTAACTGGATACACTGCAATATATAGTGTAGCAGTAACTGGATACACTGCAATATATAGTGTAGCAGTAACTGGATACACTGCAATATATAGTGTAGTAGTAACTGGATACACAGCAATATATAGTGTAGTAGTAACTGGTTACACTGCAATATATAGTGTAGTAGTAACTGGATACACTGCAATATATAGTGTAGCAGTAAATGGATACACTGCAATATATAGTGTAGTAGTAACTGGATACACCGCAATATATAGTGTAGTAGTAACTGGATACACCGCAATATATAGTGTAGTAGTAAATGGATACATAGCAATATATAGTGTAGTAGTAAATGGATACATAGCAATATATAGTGTAGTAGTAACTGGATACACAGCAATATATAGTGTAGTAGTAAATGGATACACAGCAATATATAGTGTAGTAGTAACTGGATACACAGCAATATATAGTGTAGTAGTAAATGGATACATAGCAATATATAGTGTAATAGTAACTGGATACACAGCAATATATAGTGTAGTAGTAACTGGATACACAGCAATATATAGTGTAGTAGTAACCGGATACACCGCAATATATAGTGTAGTAGTAACTGGATACACCGCAATATATAGTGTAGTAGTAACTGGATACACAGCAATATATAGTGTAGTAGTAAATGGATACACAGCAATATATAGTGTAGTAGTAACTGGATACACAGCAATATATAGTGTAGTAGTAAATGGATACATAGCAATATATAGTGTAATAGTAACTGGATACACAGCAATATATAGTGTAGTAGTAACTGGATACACTGCAATATATAGTGTAGTAGTAACTGGATACACTGCAATATATAGTGTAGTAGAAAAAGGATACAAAGCAATATCTAGTGTAGTGGTAAATGGATACACCGCAATATCTAGTGTAGTAGTAACTGGATACACAACAATATATAGTGTAGTAGTAAATGGATACATAGCAATATATAGTGTAGGAGTAAATGGATACACAGCAATATATAGTGTAGTAGTAACTGGATACACAAGAATATATATTAACACACTCATCCCACTAAGCATGCAACTGTTTCCCCCTCTAAATATAGGTCCCTCATTGTGTATGGATGTTGTCTCCTGCCTCTAGTTAATTGGGGGCCTTTGAACACATATTTGTAAACTGGGTCTATGGCCCACACCTTTACACATTGGGCGAGGAAGAGATGAGAATTGATTCACACCTCTTCCTTGTAAGGAGCAGTCCTGGAGGCCATCTCTATTTTATTTAGTAAGATAAGGTAGCTCATTTCAGTTGGATTAGATACAATCTCGTACTTTAATTCCTATAAATTCTGTATCTATTTTTTTATTTTTTTTGCAGATTGCCATTTGCCCAGAAATGAGTCGGTAAATTCGTCGGACACTATCCAGAGTGAGTTTTAGCAAATATCCAGTTTAATTTTTCAATCATTTTACCAGAATCTAGTACTATGCTATTATGTCTAGTTAGAAAAGAAAATCTGTCTCGATGAATTCTTGCTAGCAGAAAAATACTTGCAAACGCCAAACACGCCAAACTTTAAAACACATTCCCCTTTTCCACTAAGGACAAACTGTATAAGCCTTACACATATAAAAGCTACATAACGAAGTGATCTGCACATAAGGACAAACGAACACTACGGAAAGCTGGAAGGAAATTAAGGCCGTGTTAATGAGTGATCATATATCAGGTCCTGGGGTTAACAGAGCAAAAGCTTTTGTAATGTAAATACAATAACCATTACTGTGTGTTTTATTTTCCAATAGTCAAATGTGCTTGTTTTGTTTTTGAACTTAACTGGAGACCGTAAGGGAGAACCAAAGTGTTTGCAGCAGAATGAAAGTGTATTTATCTCTCTAGACAAATTTGCACCTGGCATTGATTGTTGGTTTTAGATAAATGGTTGTATAACTATGCAAATGTACAATTTGATATTGAAATTATGCTGATTGGGTCTACTTACCATCCTTTAATATGATGAAAGGTTCTGAGGTAAGAAAACGTATGCTAGGCTTTTCTTGCAGCTTTTCTCACACCTCAACGCTCAATACTAACATTTCCTGTATGCTTAAGGATTCAGTTTAAAGTTCTAATTCTCACCTACAAAACTCTCCGTTATGGTGTTCCAGTCTACATATTGTCATTATAATCAGCAAGTAGATTGCACTACCATTAACCTTTGTCCTCTGATCACTCCACAACTTGTACCTACCTGCTTACAGGACATGTCTAAGGCTGCCCCATAATTATTGAAAGTCTGCCTCTATACCTCCCCTTTAAAATAATAACAAATAAATCTCTACACTCACCATAAAAGCATTAAGCAATTACTCGCCAGTAGAGGTGTATCCTCCTGCTTTGCCTCAAATAACATCTTCAAACATCTAGACAAGTTTGTTTATTTAACTCTTCACTCCAGCTATGCCACATGTCCACTAAACCAGTGAGGAAAGTGGGGCTAGCTTTTTGAGTATTTGGCTACCTTTTATATCTCATATAACTAGGCTCATAACTTAAAGGTTTTTACTGCTGTAGTAAAATTTGTATTTACGGTTTCGTCCTGTGTCCCACTGCTAATTATTACTCCTAATGGCTTGTGTAATGGTAAAGGATTTTTTTTTTCTTCTTAGAAGGTGCTGAAAAGAGTTTCTGTACCTGGTCTGCTCTCCACATATTGGCTGAACGATTGCAGTTGGGTCTTTCTGACTGTTGAATCTTTAAACACAACAGGATTCTTGAAGCGATCAGGTGGTTTCTGCTGCCTGTCTGAGCGTGCGTCTTCTGTGCCATTCTACAAACAAAAAAGGAACATGTCTTAGCAGAGTAAAGTAAAATTTCACAGAACAACATCAGGGACCGGAACAGAAGAACAAACTCAATATGAGGTCCACTTGAAATGTTGTTTTTGATAAGACAACCAGATCTAAAATTACACCTCGTGTTTGTCAGAGTGGTACGTTTTAGGAAAAACTTCTCCCTTCGCACAACAACCCTGTCAAAGTTAAGAAGTTTATTTGTAACATGAGATGGTAGTAATACACCAACCTTTAAGGTAGAAAATTAGCTGCAAACAATATATTCCAAAAAGAATACTGTGCATGGGATCATTCCAAATTTGCTAATCTGCTTAACTTAAGGCACCCTAGTTCTGAGGTTCCACAAAACCACATGTCTATAATCAAAGTTTTTTTAATATCACTATAACTTCTAAAGAAGAAGCAGATGGAATATAAAAAACAATCTTGAATTTGGAGATTCACACCCACTGCTTTACAGTGCAGAACAAGCTTAATGGTTATTGTGTTAAAGGACCACTATAGTGCCAGGAAAACATACTCGTTTTCCTGGCACTATAGTGCCCTGAGGGTGCCCCCACCCTCAGGGTCCTCCTCCCGCCCAGCTCTGGAAGGGGGAAAGGGGTAAAAACGTACCTTTTCCAGCGCTGGGCGGAGAGCTCTCCTCCTCCTCTCCGCCCCGCCCCGCCGGCTGAATGCGCACGCGCGGCAAGAGCTGCGCGCGCATTCAGCCGGTCTCATAGGAAAGCATTTACAATGCTTTCCTATGGACGCTGGCGTGCTCTTACTGTGATTTTCACAGTGAGAAGCACGCAAGCGCCTCTAGTGGCTGTCAATGAGACAGCCACTAGAGGATTAGAGGGAAGGCTTAACCCATTCATAATTATAGCAGTTTCTCTGAAACTGCTATAATTATGAAAAAATGGGTTAACCCTACAAGGACCTGGCACCCAGACCACTTCATTAAGCTGAAGTGGTCTGGGTGCCTAGAGTGGTCCTTTAACCAAGTATGTGGGATTATATAGTCAAGGCTATATGTTTGCTGTTGTAATATGGACCAAAAAACAGCTATACTGCAAGATGTAAAAATGGGAAAAACGGGTTGGGTAAAAATGTGGAATCTGCTAAGGTATGTGTAGTATTTGTACACCAATTTGTGTATGCAAAAATAAGATATCTTATTACAAAAAAATATTTGCCCCCTAAAAAATAGAACAAAGATAATCATATGTGTAAAATAGTTGTTGTACAACATAATTACCAGGAGTGAAAAAAAGCACTACAAATGCTGCACTAGAATAAAATAAGAAATCAAATAATTTTTGTTATGGGAAGGTTTTAAAATACCTCAGAAACAATTACTGTGCAAGTCAAAGCCTTGGCAAGAGAGTTACATACAAGTGTTAGACACAGTCACTAACAGTTTTATGAACTATACAACAAGAATGAAGGTATGTGTAGAAGTTAATAAAAGTGACCCAGTAGTTTCTAGTAACTTACATGAGTAGTTTATTTTTTCTGTGAATAGAATTACCTTAAACTTGGCCTGCCATACAAGGAAGTTTATTGGATAAATAAAATATTCAAAATGAATACCTATCTATCCTCCCTTATACACAAGTATGTCCCGTCTAGGCCCTTACACTCTGCTGATGACTTACGTATATCTTCTGTCCGTACTACCACCTCTGATGCATGCGCCGTTCCTGTGGAACTAACTTCCCTCCTCCGTTAGATGCTCACCCACTTCTTCATAAAAACTTATCAATTAAACGGTTAATAGCTCCCGACTGATTCCTCTCTTGCAACTGTCATTAGTCTAATACTATCCTTACCTTTTGTGTTAATTTACCCCCCTCCCTCTAGCATGTAAGCTCATTGAGCAGGGCCCTCAACCCCTCTGTTCCTGTGCGTCAAACTTGTCTGGTTACAACTACATATTTGTTCGTTCACCTACTGTAAAGCGCTGCAGAATTTGTTGGCGCTATATAAAAATAACATAACATAATAAAATGAAAATAGAAAGTCCAGGATTGGCTAGAAAATCACACCCCCTATGCTGCTACAGCACACGACCATGACGCTCAAAACATATAAGAAATCCCTGACGAGGCACCTGCTGACAGCCGCGAAGTCCCTGATACCCACCTTATGGAAGAAGGCTACGGCCCCTACGTTCCAACAATGGGTGGATAGAGTCGGAGAAATCCATGCCATGGAGACTATGACCGCAGACCTCCAGGGCAGGTCAGAGAAATGCAACCAGACATGGACTCCCTGGCTCATGTACACCACGGTGGCTAGAACAAACACCTGAGTCCCATACCCTGACCCTCGCTCTCCCATCCACTTTGACCACCCTCACCCAGTCTTTTTCTCCCTCTTTCTCTCTCGCCCTCCGCCCACTCTTCCTAACCTTCTCCTCCCCTATGACTCGTACCAGACCGACCCACACCCAGCCACCGACCGTACCATACGATCTAGGCATAGACACACATAGACGCCACAGCCAGGACTAACCCGATGATAACCAGCAGAAGGGACCCCCCACAGACGGGGTGACATACGGCCCACACCCGGGAAGACTAGACGCTGTGCGGTCCACAACCTCTCACGACGTAGCCCGGGCTACGGCATGCATAACCATTGCAGAGACCAACACCTGACCCATAGAACCCTGATCATTAGCGCCGCAGAGCCACAAAAACGAGAGAGGGACACGCTACCAAAGGTACTTGACACTAGCGAAGTGCGGATTGTGGCACCATATCCCTATAATTGTATTTGCCCTCCTTAGCTGAACTCTCACAAGATGCCAATCCACTATTGTAAAACATGTCCTGGGTGTATGAAAGTATGCTGTAGACAATGCATATCCTTAACATAGATCTGACTGTTCTCCCTCTCTTCCTTTCTGTACCCTTGCTTAACAAACTACTGAAAATAAAGATTGTCAAAAAAAAAGAAAATCACACCCATTTCCTGGTCTGTGCAGACATCAGTACAGAAGGTGATGATACTTGTGATTTACTCTAAACATGGGACATTCTGTGATACATATGTTTATATCATGCACTGTGTTGTGGATTGCATTTCACATGATCTGAACCTACCAGACCGATCCAGGGTTCTCTGGGTAAACAACCACCACAAGATTAATAAAGGACTTTCATAAAAACTCACAAACCTCCATGATAGCAAATTAGAGAATCAGAAGCAACTGGTCTGTAGGTATTACAAAAGAAACTAGTCAGTCATTGCATCTGCTTTTATTATTTTCATGGCTATTCAGTTATTTGGGTATTACATTGCTGATTTTATGCATATTATAAGTGACTATAGTATAACTACTATTTAAGAAGCTGCAAACTTTTATTTCTCCTTCCAGCGATATTATTGGCTATACAAATAAAATAGCACATTTAGTATACTCCATTGTCTTCCTATATTTATGATCACCTAAATAACCACTATCTAACTTTTATCCATTTCGGGAAAACAAAGGGAGTTAAAAAATAAGAAAAGCCGAGCAAAATTAGTAAAGTTGAGCCATCCACAGAAACAGACGTAATGCTACATTCCTGTTAATTCTACTGGCATCCATGGAAATGAAGACCACTTTTAGAACTTTGTTCCACTTTATTTTAATAAAGACCCTTTTTAAAAAAAATCTCCCCATTGCAAACTCTGTTTAATTGATGTACTACAGGACTTTCATATGTATATTGAGGTTGGAATATCTTGATTAAACACAGAATTATTGCAGAAAACTTTATCTACTCTTTTAGTTGTTCTATTAAATAAGCACTTCCTATAATTAGATATTTATATTTTGGTAGGTCTAATAAAAGGCTATTTGAAAAAAAATGCATCGACTTTTGTTTTTTTACAACTCACTACATTATATTCTGGGTCAGGGGAGGGCTGGCAGCCTTAGGCCAGGGGGGCAAAACCAGTCAAGTGGCCCATTGCACCACCAAATCAGTTCACCACCAAATCAGTTCACCATCCATGCCCATCCTTTTCCTGGTTTTATAACGGATATTGATGTTATGCTAATCAGTAGCCCTTTGCCATACCCGCTCCTTCACGGCTCCAGGCACTGCTTGTTGTGAGTGTGAGCCACTGTAAATTAGGGGCAGAGGGCACTTGCACTGCGGTAAAGACGGGGCTGGGCAGGAGGAGAGTGCAATGCAATCAGTGCACTCCCCTCCTGTGGGTCACCAGTAGACTGTTGCACCTGCCCAGGATCAGAGCCGGTGCAAGGATTTTTGCCGCCCTAGACAAAATAAAAATTTGCTGCCCCCCCATGTGACATCACAATGCCCCACCCATATGATCTGCCATATGAACTAACGCCAGTGCTGCACACAGTGTGTGTTTACATTAAAAAGCCTGCAGGGACCAGCTATAGACACCAGAACCACTTCATTAAGTGATAGTGTCCCTTTAATGTGAGGTAAATTATAGATTAGTGTCACTAATAATATACTAGATTGCCTACTTACAAGCAGATGAGGATGATGATGGGCTGCAGTTTGGCTCCACTGGTCTGGTGTAGAACAGGATCTCTGGAGGCTGTTTGCACCTGTGGTCACAAAATTCAATGTTCTGGAAGAATTGGAAGCAGCTTCATTTTTTGGGGCCCCTTACACAGCTCAAGGTCTGGGCCCCAGGGCCTGATGGTGAGTATGCCCATAAAGCCCACTCATAAGTTCCACCCACCCATGAGTTCGCTCACAGAGAGTGGAGTGTGTAGGGGATGTGTTATTGTAGAGGATCTAATATGTGTGCTTATGGTATGTAGTGTATAGGGTTACCATTTGTGTAGGTGATGCAGTGTGTGTGTGTATGTAGTGTGTGTTTGTGTATAAGGGATGTATTGTGTGTTTCTGGTTGTGTGTAAGGGATGCATTGTGTGAATCTGTGTTTGTATTCATAAGGGATGCAAAGTGTGTGTCTGTAAGGGGTGCGTTGAGTATGTGTAAGAGATGCATTGTGTTTCTGTGTGTGTGTAAGAGAAGCAGTGTGTGTTTGCATGTGTGTGTAAGGGATGCATTGTGTGTTTCTGTGTATATATGCAAAGGATGCATTGTCTTTATGTGTAAGGGTTGCATTTTGTGTGTGTGTGTGTGTGTGTGTAATGGATGCATTGTGTGTTTCTCTATTATGTAAAGCATATTGTATTTCTACAATGTATGTATAAGAATGTGTGTGTGTAATGTGTGTGTGTGTGTATGTCTTGTAGTATCAAACTCCCCTTATCTTAGCCCCTGTCCTATAAACTGCCCCTTCTGTCTGAGCTCTCCCTACTATGGTAGTCTCTCCCCTCTCCCCCACCCTCCCTAGCGGTCTCTTCTCACACTCATCCACCCTCCCTGTGCTCTTCTCATCCCCCCCTCCACCCTCCCTGTGTTCTTCTCACTCCTCCCTCTATGTGTTCTCCTCACCCCCCCTGTGTTCGTATTACCCCCCTCCTCCCTGTGTTCTTCTTACTTCCCCCCTTGGTCGTCTTACTCCCCCACCTGTTCTTCTTACCCCCCTTCTTCTTCTTACTCCCCCCTTCTTCTTCTTAACCCTCCTACTTCTTCTTACCCCCCTTCTTCCTCCCTCTTCTTCTTCTTACCCCCCTTCTTCTTCCTCCCCTTCTTCTTCTTACTCCTCCTTCTTCTTACTCCTCCTTCTTCTTCTTACCCCTCTCTTCTTCTTCTTACTCCCCCCTCTTCTTCTTCTTACTCCCCACTCT
>OW240913.1:318725719-318736214 GCA_933207985.1 Pelobates cultripes | reverse complement strand
ACCGCGGACCGGAGTGCAGCTCGGCCACGCTACAGGGGAGGGGTGAAGCTGCAGCCGCCTGACCGCTCTTCACAGAGCGCTCAGGCGGCTGCAGCATTTAAAGGGCCGGCCCGCCGCAGCCGGTCTTACAAGATTTTACTGCGGCCTGGGGGGCAATTGCCTCCCGGCCCAGCCCGCCCCTGTTCTGGGTGTAAAGTGATGCTAGTACCTGCTTAGCTCGCCATAAACCATTACTTTTATAGATACTGTTTGTGTCCCACAATCTCCACTGATTTTAGCTACATTAATATGTGCCGTCCCGTCATGTGTTTTTTTTTTTTTGTACTTTGCATTCGAAGCATAGAATGTTTGTTTTGTTTTACAAGTTACGCTATGAAGTTCCACTTAGTCTCTTGTTAATTTTCAGAGTTCATTTCTAATACTTCCTTGTTATCAAGGCCCTTGGACTTATGGTTTCCTTCCTCGCCGCCTTCTCTCAAAGTAAAATTTACATGTGCATGCTGAATAGCGTTAAACCATACAAAGGTTATTTTAGCGATCACAATTATAAATAAAAAATAAATCTTTACAAATATAAAAAAAGTTGATAGTAATCCGTTTAATTTACCTACACATTCTGGGACTTCCTAACAGGTTATAAAACTACAGAAGAAAGGAATGAAATAAAAATAGTAAATATTAACATAAAGTAATGTAAAGCTCTCAGATGGAACAAAATTAAAGTATTAAACAGAAACTTCCTCTTGTTTGCTGAACTTTCAATCTCCACGCGGCAGCTCCCTTTCAAAAAGATGGATTTGTATCATGTATAATGCTTGTCCCTGCTAATCTGTTCCTCTTTCCCTGCAACCTTAAACAGGAGTTTTTTTTCAATGATTTTATAGTCCCACAGACTTGTTCAACAAGAACTACTACTTTCTAATGTTATGCCCATTCAGATAAACCACTAATGCTGTGTGAAGTCTAAAAAGCAGGATTAGAACACAAGCCCGGTGAACAGCATTTCATCAGTTATACCTTTCCAAAGCCAGATTTGTAGGTAAGCCTTTTACGGGGACAATTGTTAGATTTTTTTTTTTTTCCCAGGGCCTCCAGTGTTAACAGTGGTAGCAAATTCAAATGGTTCTATGAACGTGAAAAATCCCAGAAGGCTAAATCACAGCAATGTGTGGAAACTACAGATACCGAGGGCCTGTGTACCAAACAAATATTTCATTTTACACCTAATCTTTTATTATTTTTATTAAGTGTTTTGAAAGTAAATAGGAGAAGGCTAAGATGCATGACTAATAACTAAGCCTGCTGAATGCTGAGACTGGTTATCAAAAGCTACCAAGACTTTGCCCTTCCTCTGCATTGAGACAATCGGTAATGAGGGACTTGTCCTAACCGCCTATTCTGTAGCCGGGAGGAGGCCGGGATGCTGAAATCTCCAGGGAAAGTAACAGTTTATAGCCCTTTCCACAAATGCAGAGTGTCTCGATTATCAATGTGTAAACTGAATTTTATTAGTTTTTTTTATGTGTGTGTGTTTTTAAATGTGTGTAAACCTCAGCCTATGCCAACAAATAAATATAATAAAACATGCTTGAAGATAGTAAATTCATATCATGTACCGTTAGAATTAATCATATTGTACACAATATAGTTCTTGTGATGAAAAGTAAATTTTATATTTACGCATATTTTTTTTTTTGTCTCTCCAAATTCTGAAATGCTGGCGGTTAAAGAAGCGGTTTGTATTACTTTATAATTATATACTTATATATACACATATAAAGTACCTGAGGAGTAACAAAACGTGCTGACGTTAAAAAACAAAGTAAACATTTAAAAAAAATTAAACATTCAATAAATTTTTGAAATCTATATTAGTATTTTTTACAAACACATGTGTGTGTTAACTGGATAATTCAACAAATTAACTATTATTTCTTTTAACACAAGCAGTGAGCTAAATATCAGTCTGATCAGCAACTAAATCCTATTTGGAGATTCTTTTAATGTGGAAGGACTTCTGCCACTTTACAAATGTATTCCGCTAAGCCCACTAATTCAGTTAGCCTTTTCAATTCATTGTATTAATCCCCAACTTGCTTCATTTTACATTAAATCAACTGAGAAGAGAAAAATAAAAGCGGCACTGGACATACACACAAACATACCCCTAAAAGATAAATAAAATAGATCAGAACTGATGTCAAAGAAGCCTTGGGTGCTGCTCCTACACTTTCATCACCCATTTATTGAAACGGACAGGGCAAGGCTGGCAATGAAAGTCATTGTTTTGGGACATCAAAGAGCCTCTGTATCTGCAGGAAGGAAATCCTTTCAGTCAGCAATGGAGTCTCCTAACAACCTGCAGGTGGCTGAAAAGTTATCCACAGCTCAGAGTGTCTCAAAGCCATCAAGATACCAGCGACAGGTTTCCCTTTCCCTGCCTGATGAATAATGCCCTGAGATAAGCCAGTTCCAAAAAAAAAAAAGTATAAAAAAAATTAAAATGAATAATAAAAATAAATAAAAATCTCTACTCTCTATCGGTACACACACACACACACACACACTTTTTATTCTGTTTGTGATAAAGTGGGAATTGAATCACAGAGGACATCTGAGATTATACAAATGATGAAAAAGCCACAATAAGGAATAACTTGGTACAAATAAAGTAATAAATAGGTGCAAAAAGAAAAAAGCGCCAGAAAACAAAAAAATAAAACCGTTAACATGCTACTTTTTATACCTTAACTTGGATGTGGCATACTGTGAAAGTATAGTGCTATCACAACAGAACTTGTATTTATATAGAGATCTGTTATAACAGGATTCTCAGAAAAAGAATGTGGACAGTTATCTGCTGAGAATTGGTGATACATGGCAGCTATTGGTATGGAGAGAATGGCTAATAGGACTGATTGCATCACAGACGTCTGGAAGGGGGGAGAGTGAATGGAATAACCCTAACTGTGGAAAATGAGCACTTTTATTTTCAAGGCAAGTTTGAATAAAAATGAAATGCCCATTATATTCTTTCGGGGGGCTTAAAAAGATTTGATTTTTAATCTTACCTGGTATGTGCTGTGCTTCCACTTTGCCTAACAATGAAGTTACCAGCCATTTACATTTAAGCCTATTAAACATGCCACTTCCATTAGTTCGCTAGTCTAAAGCAGGGACCGGCCTTCTAAGAAAGCTTCCCATGTTAATTCAGTTTGTAGATTTAAATGGTTTTACCAGCATAAAAGATCCCAGATGGTAGATTTACGTAGAGGGTAAAAAAATACGCTCAGGAAAACTTGGGATAACCCAGAATATAAGTACTTCTAGAGAAGCTGTGTGTGTGGCAGCATGTTGGACGTTAGGAAATGAAGAGTACCAGCCTTCCAGTTTAATCCTTTGAGGCTGCCACGACACTCAAAAGGTTAAACAGTAAAAGAATACTGAGTTACAAGAACATTTCAAAGTGGCTATATGGACACATGAAGAGCAGCTATAGCTAAGGCTGGAAGGGAGAATTTACGTTCATAGCGTTCTTAAATGCAGGGCATTCCCCCCTTTCTGTTTTTCAAGTTCAGAGAGGAGCAGTCAGAGGAATGTAGATCAGGTAGGCAAACTCACCTTGAACTCTTTGTCAGGGCTTTCCGGGGTGGTTTTCTGGGCTGCGTTGGACAAAGAGTTTGCCACCTGTGGTTGAGCCTCCAAAAGTCTCTTCAATTTCATGTCCACAGAACGACTGTTTTGTCCAGCTAGGTATGCAAATTGGAAACAAAACAAAGAGAGGCAGACTTAACGATTACTCAGCAATATGTCAGTTTTCAACCTGCTTGCTGTTTCTCTGCTGTGACTCAAAGAGAAAAAAAAAAAAAAAAACTAAACAAAAAACACACACACAAAAAAAAACACAACACAACTCCACAAGAGAAAGGTAACAAGAGATGCTGAAATTAATTGAGATGTATATCAGACTAGACATGTGCATGCTCACACAGGCTCTCTATGTACCTTTCAGAGAACTTAACACACTAGACTGTTCATGGCTCCTAATCAATGGCGGGTCACACATAAAACTGTGGTGAACTTTTTAACCCCTCTGTTAATTAAAACATTGCATCTCCTGCACATACATGTACTCAGACATTCCAGCATGTACTTTAGAAAAGTTCACCTCTTCCTAGAAATGGATTTTTTGAACAGGTTGTCAAGCCACAGCAAACACACGGAAATTTCAAAAATATCTTATTACATTAGGTGCTAAAAGAGTTCTTAAAAGAACATGGACTCTTTATCCTTGGGAAAAAGGCAGACATAGCTCCCCCCACAGTACAAAAATATTAAGATCACCATTATCAACCCTTTCACTATTAAGTTCTCTTAATGAAATAAAAAAAGAACAAGCAAGCAAACACCAAATGCACATTTTAATACAAATATGGGATACACAGCGAACACATATATGTGGGATAGAACAGCAATATGGATACCTCAACATTAATTATGTAAATTTACCGTTTTAATGGCTACAAAACTGTACGAAAAGATTGGGGACAGAAATATTTAAAGACTTTATAGCTACCCTTATCCTGCAATATTTCAAACAGAACAGCCTTAAATAAAGCAAAATATGGCTTTTTAAGGTATAAAATTAAGATAAGAAATAAATAGGTCAAATATTCTGCTAAGAATTTGTTATAAAACAAATACATTTATATAAATTCCACCAGTTTTGGCTGCGAGAATACAGCGAGAAAGGTTAACCTACAAACATGTCTGTGTCATAGGCGTGCGCACGGGGTGGGCACACCCTAATCCTCGCGGCACGCCTATGGAGTGAGACCGGCAGGGGAGATCTCAGGATTTCCCCTGTCGGCTCATGCAGAGCTGGCGCTATCCGAGCGCCGGCTCTGCTCTCAGCCTCCCTCCCCACTGCAGCATGGAGGGAGGCAGGAGAGGACCCGGGGAGCTCAACCAGCAGCTTCGCCGGGTTCCTCTCGCAAGTTCTGAGTGTTGCCGCGGCTAGAGTTCACTCTCCACTGGACCACCAGGTAAAGCAGTAGGAACAAGAATCCCCCCTCCCTACATAAGGTAAGAAGGGAGGGGGCATATTAAGTAGTATACCCCCACCTCCACAATCACCCACACACACACATACAGCACCCTCACACACAGGTGTGGTGTGTGTGTGTGTGTGTGTGTGTGTGTGTATATATATATATATATATATATATATATATATATATAAATATAACCTATGTGTAGGGAGGGGGGATTCTTGTTCCTGCTGCTTTCCCTGGTGGTTCAGTACAGAGTGAACTCTCGCGAGATTGCTCAGAATTCGCGAGAGGAACCCGGCGAAGCTGCTGGTTGAGCTCCCCGGGTCTTCTCCTGCCTCCCTCCATGCTGCAGTGGGGAGGGAGGCTGAGAGCAAAGCCGGCGCTCTGATAGCGCCGGCTCTGCATGAGCCGACAGGGGAGATCCTGAGATCTCCCCTGCCGGTCTCACTCCATAGGCGTGCCGCGGGGATTAGGGTGTGCCCAGGCATACCCGGCACACCCCGTGCGCACGCCTATGTCCCTACATAAGGTAAGAAGGGAGGGGGGATATTAAGTAATGTACCCCCACCTCCACACACATACAGCACACACACAGACACAGCACCCACCCTCACACACATACAGCACACACACACACCCCCCCCATACAACACCCCCCCCCATACAGCACACACACAGCACCCCTACGCACACAAAACCCTCAAACCACCCTCATGCAGCACACACACAGCAGTGTTTGTATGTGTGTGTGTGTGTAGATACACACACACACGGCGTGCAGCATTTTGACTAATTGTACAGATTATATAGATTGATAAACACCATACCAGTCACACTTATCGTTTAGTAACTGGTAATAGACATTTAATTGAGTGGAAACATTTTAAATAGTAATGCAATTACAATCCATCTACAAAACATCTATTCTAGTCTTGTGGACTATTTAATATGCTACAACATTTTGGTTGTATCTAGATCTTATGTCACTTCATTAATAGATTTAGATACTCGAAATGTCTAACGTTTAAACTTCCTCTATTGCACAGTCTGTTTAATTTAGATTTTTTTTTTATCTCCAGTCTGCTTAAAGGACCACTATAGTGCCAGGAAAACATACTCTTTTTCCTGGCACTATAGTGCCCTGAGGGTGCCCCCACCCTCAGGGTCCCCCTCCTGCCGGGCTCTTGGGGGAGGAAGGGGTTAAACTTAGCTCTTGCTCCAGCGCCGGGCGGGGAGCTCTCCCCCTCCTCCTCTTCTGCTGAATGCGCATCAGGAGCCGCGCGCATTCAGCCAGTCCATAGGAAAGCATTGTCAATGCTTTCCGATGGACGCGGGCGTCTTCTCACTGTGAAAATCACAGTGAGAAGCACGGAAGCCCTCTAGCGGCTGTCAATGAGACAGCCACTGGAGGCTGGATTAACCCATTTCTAAACATCGCAGTTTCTCTGAAACTACTATGTTTATAGAAAAAAGGGTTAAACCTAGCTGGACCAGGCACCCAGACCACCTCATTAAGCTGAAGTGGTCTGGGTGCCTATAGTGGTCCTTTAAAGCCTTGCATGTATGATTAAATGTAAACAATAATTAACAGTGCAGGAGACACGAACGTATAAAGTAAACACACTGTGCTGTAAGATCTGATCGAAAAGAACACCATTTTTTCATGGATGTAGTGTCAGTCACAGCCAGGGAAGGTGTGACTAGGACTGCATAAATAGAAACAAAAGTGATTTAACTCTTAAATGGAAGAGAATTGAGTAGTGTGACTGCAGGGGCATGATATATACACAACACTGCTTCAATAGGCTAAGGTTGTCTTAGTGTTTACAGAATTCCTTAATGAATAGGGCAAAAAAAAAAATAAAAATAAAAATAATCAAGCAATCCTTATTTTCGAAGAAAACAATGAAAATTGGTAGAAAAAGAAAAGATTAAAAAAAAAAAAAGATACACATTTGCCACCCACAACGGATTGTACAATCCCAAAATACATCTATCACAGCTCCATCTATTGTGATGGTAAGAAAAAAAAATAATAATATGACAACTGAAAACAGTCAAGAATTAAAATCAACAACTGCTCTATTAAGATTTTAATAAAGTTTTTGCTGCACAGGTGCAACCAAACAGCCTTGGCATTACTGACGAAGAAGGGTTCAAGATGTGACAAGGTCACTAATCCAGTCAAGGATAAATCTCATTCTGAAAAGTTTCACTCCATTTCCTGGAGAACACTTCAAAAGGTCTGTGTATTTCATCAATCAGCAGAGATCAAATTTTCATAAGAACTACAACAAACTGCTTTCTATTCCGATCATTAAAGACCACTACAATTATGTCTGTGCTCAAACCTGTCAATCCAAATGACCACCTCGGAACCACAAATGGTCCAGAGCAGTGGGAGGTATACAGGTAGAAAAGGTCACTCCTTTCATGCTAAGCTAGCAATGCATTCAGTATAGATACATTTATCCAACAAATTTCACATTCAATGCACAAAACAAATGCTAAAAACTGGATATTCCACTATAACTGATTATACAGTGCTTGTGTCAGAGTAAAGAGGAAAAGCAGCACTCTCAGCCAAATTGACCGTTCCTTGCTAACTTCATATCATGTTAATACAAAAGTGGGACACTGGTGGAGGCACAGGGCGAAACTAGGTTCCCTGTTTATTTATTTTTTTAATAGCCTCTAGCTGGGTTCACATATGTGAACTGAAGGGGGACACCAGGTCCCCCTGTTTAGTTTAATGGCACCCACTTGCAAAGCATGGGTGGGGATACTAACGCCCTCCAATTAATTGTTTTATTAGGTGCCCCACTATGGGGAACCTGTGCCTGGTCCCCCTTTATTGGATCACAGACTAGGCAGCAATATCTGCCCATTTGCTGGTCTTTTTTTAGCCAGCGAGGCTGACATGCCCCTACTTATGGCACAGCGGGTAGGAACAGGAAGAAGGCTTTAACCCATATGCTATGGAAAGGGGGGGGCATAGAGGATTTAAGGAGCCGTGTTCCCCACCGCTTCTATTCTGAAACATTACAAGAAGGGAGTCATTGGCTGCTCGTTGTTTAGTAGGTGGCACGGCTCATTGTTTAGTAGGCGGAGTGGCGAGCCGGCAGCTCCCTCCTTGTAATATAAAACAAACTAAGGAATTGCACAGACATTATTTCATCCAACCAGCAAATAGTTCTTTGTTTCAATCATTATTTGTATTTGTTTATTTGTCTTTCAGACGAATGGCCAAAATGTGTCTGAAAATGTCTGAAAACGAACGCCCAAGTCTAGTAAACATTTTTTCACCAAGATGCATATAAACACGTTTCATTTTTGCACCTGGGGGGTGATGGCAGGGACGTATTTGCCGCAAGGCAAACAAGGCATTTGTCTTGGGCTGCACTTTCCAGGGGGCGGCAAAAAACGCCGCCCCTAAATGCCCAGGCAAATACCTTGTTAGCCTGGCGGCATTTCCGGCTAACCAAAAATCCAGAGGGAGCACTGATTAGCGAGCTCTCTGCTCAGCTCCCTCACATGCCGCAGAGTGATGCCATGAGCCGGAATATCATGTGATTGTGTGTGTGTGTGTGTGTGTCTGGCTGTCAGAGTGTGTGTGTGTGTGTGTGTGTGTGTCTGGCTGTCAGTGTGTGTGTGTGTGTCTGGCTGTCAGAGTGTGTGTGTGTGTGTGTGTGTCAGTGTGTGTGTGTGTGTGTGTCTGGCTGTCAGTGTGTGTGTGTGTCTGGCTGTCAGTGTGTGTCTGGCTGTCAGTGTGTGTCTGGCTGTCAGCATGTGTGAGTAATTGTGTGTGTCTGGCTGTCAGTGTTTGTGATTGTGTGTGTCTGGCTGTCAGTGTTTGTGATTGTGTCTGGCTGTCAGTGTTTGTGATTGTGTGTGTCTGGCTGTCAGTGTTTGTGATTGTGTGTGTCTGGCTATCAGTGTGTGTATGTCTGTCAGTGTGTCTGTGTCAGTGAGTGTGTGTTTGTCAGTGTGCCTGCGTCATTGTGTGTTTATGTCAGTGAGTCAGTGATTGTATGTTAGTGTATCTGAGTGTGTGTCTATCAGTCAAAGTGTGTGTTAGTAGTTTAACAGGAAGAGGTGTGGCATTGACAGGAAGGGGTGGGGCAAATGTAAATTAGGGGGTGCGCAAGTTCCATCATGCCTAGGGCAGCACAGATACAAATATATCACTGGGTGATGGGGGACATGTTAAACTACTCTCTTTAATAAAATAAATATAAAAATGTTTACTCAAGTCCCCTTTAATCTAATAGGAAGGATCTGTTAAAGATCTCCCAACATGTAGTGTCAAACAACACAGTCAGACAGAGCAAAACTGATTTTACAGTGCCATATATGTATAAACCTACATTTGTGTTTATATCTACATTCTTATCTGGTACAAAATGGTATGTTGTACAAATAATAATGAAAAACAGAAATAGAACAGCATAAACGAAAAGTATAGAAAGCTAAAGCACTGTATACAAGGGGACGTCTTGCTGGAAAAGTCAATTTAAAAAAAGCTTTAACAATTGGTAGTGTTTACCATTTAATTTACTGTATAGTGCCAACAACAACAGACCTTGCTTGCAGTATAGAAACACTTTGTCCATCATGATGGATGAGACCCCGTAGAAGTCTTTAGTTACACACTACGAATGTGTACCATCAGCAATAATAGTTGGGAAGAATACATTTAAAGGAGGACACAATCACTTTTTACCAGGAAAATACAATATTATGAAAGCATTAATAATAAAGTATTGAATTATGAACTATAGTCTGTGTGTGATATCTTTTTACTTATGTTTTGTGATCTTTGAGTTAAATAGTTAAGTTAAAGACTTACACTCAAGAAATAAATCTTGTGTATTTTACAAAGTTGGGGTTAGCAATTTGCTGTTGCAGTCTTCACATCCTGCTGAATCTTAAAAAATAAAGAGAAAATATGGGGTGGGGCCTGACCGCCATACTCATCAGTTGCATCTAGACAATGAAAAGGCAGTTTTTCTGCCCATTTACCGGACATTTACCAAAGCTATTGGGCGAAAGAGACATTACTGAATATTTTTGGTAAACTTTGGACGCCTACCTGGGGCTCGTCTGATAAGCAGAGTGTGTAACAAACAGCCAATATCTCTACTCAGTGAAGATCCCAGTTTACCCCCCTGCTGGAGAGGGTTATCCTGGCAAGTTATCCTTGACTATTCTTAAGTATCGCTGATACCTTTTGGGCCTACTTAACGTCTGCACAACATGTAGTCTGGAGCACACGCATGCTTAAAATTGCGGATGCCATAAACCCATATGAGTCCAGAGATCTGTCAAATAGTACACTGGCTCGCCTAGACAAACTATTTGACGTGTTTTGACTGAAATTGAGCAGATGACTGAAGAGGTCAGAGACTGAAGAGATGGATCATATCCTACATCAGAGATTA